>OZ038445.1:12010399-12017899 GCA_964036265.1 Daptonema setosum
TCTCGCTATCAAGTGGGATCATCTGCGCAGCTGCTCTGTTAGTTAACTCATCAATTTAATGGTTAAAAGCAATTGACATTATGCACATTTGAATACATACATAGCCGATCTCGAACCCTACACGTCTGTTTGTGAGTCGCAAATCGTAACCAGTTGACTGTGCAGATCCAGCAGCGGGTACGTCGGACGACTGGGCGCACGGCAAGCTCAACATTCCGTGGTCGTTCGGAGTGGAAGTGGGGCCTACACGTTCAGGGTTCGATCCCCCTGAGAAGGATCTGAACAACATGGGCAGGGAGTTGTATGCTGCAGTGACCAGCATAGCAAGACAGGTCATTAACCAACGATACTTCAGCGGTGAGGCCGCCAACTCAAGGGCACTCCTGCTATCACGATTTAGGAACAGAAATCGTAACAACCGCAACTAAAATATTTACAATACTCGATCAACAACTAATGATTCATCCAAATACATATGTATGACACGGCTTGTCATATTGAGTCCTCCTCCTATCCCTGCTAAAATTACCCTAATTTGAAGTTAACGTTGCCCACTTTGTATTATAATCTATCTAACGTCCGATGCACATGCATGTGCTTTATATGCTGCACTCTGCACATTTGTACTTTTATATAGACGCCACTCTACAGATATTACCCAACCACTGAATTAATCCCGGTGCCCTTGTCTTCGTTATCTACCTGAACCACAAATGAACACACAAAGCTTTTAAGCTGCTCACGTCCACTTAACATTCAAACTGCACAATATCTTGTATATGATGATTATTCAATACCACTCTGTCTTGCTTATCCGATGATTTTCTTTCGTGGTGTCCCACCTACCACGCTACTCTTACGTATAATTACGTATAATACGTCATAATATGAGAAACTATGAACTTACGTTAAATTTGTTTATCTGAATAAATTATATATTTACAAACAAGGTCACTAGATATCTGGATTTTTTTATTCATTAATCAATCACGTAAACTAATTTGCACAAAACCAGAGCTCAATGTAACCAGTTGAATCCAACAGGAGTTCAGAAGTTTCTAATATTAAATATTATGCATTGACACACAGTGAAATGAACATGCGGTAAAGACTAAAATTTGACTAATAATTTGAGAGCCACGATTTTCTAATTTATTCATGAGGTTTATAAAAAAGCGCAATAGTTATGTAGTTTTTAATTACAACTTTTTCAAAATAACGCTTTCTTACAATAGCCACTTACAACTTACTGGCATTCCATATTCGAAATGTATATGTTGAGCAAATGATCAGCCCAGTCTTGACGCTTCGTTTCCAACAAATGTGAGCAACTTAGTTATGAGAAAAGACATAGTTCAGTGTATCTTTATTCTTTGGTACACAACTTTTCTCGTCAAGCCCTTTTTAACTTAATTATGAAAAGTTGTTAAGACAAGCATTGACTAATCAGTTCATTTCGATGAAGCACTTAACGGAATGCAACTTGTAGTCAATTTCAGCTCTTTTCCTACTGAGAACAACATAATGTACTTGTTTATTACAAGCGGTAATTTTCTAGCGAAGAAATGTTTTTAGAAAATTTGTCTAGAAATTTTCTTCTCTTTCTGCAGAAAATTTCAAGACAATATTTCTAGATTTTCATCCGTTTATGTATATAATTGTAGAAATGAATTAACAATCCAGTGTACGTCATGTCTGTACATAAAAGCCGTGTAACACATATTAGCAACAGTAAGTCACGGTCATCGTCGTGAAGTAAAGCATTAATATTTTATTTTGACATTATAGAATAGGAATCATAAAACGCACAAAAGCTTGCTGCAATGCAATAAATACTTCAGACAGCTATTATGATATAAAACTGATTAAAAACTTGAAAACACCAAACAATGCATAGAACATATTCATATATTTATCTAGCCATCACAGCTGCAAAACACAATATAATAAATATAATAGTTATGTGAAATGTTTTTTTTATATTTACTACTATTCTACAATCTACATGCGTACAAGTGAATTCACAGAATTTGACGTTGTCCATGGCATTGGAAGCAAAATGTACGGAACTAGGATTAAGAAAAAATAACGTTAAGCATTCCTGGGAGTTGGGACATTCAAAACAAATTATACAATGCCAAATACATTCATTGCAAATATTATCTTAGTGTAAAAACAATTGAGTGCATCTAAACTCTGATGTATTCTATTCTGGGCAATAATAAAAAACGTTTATATAAATGATTCTGAAACGGTTCCGCCATAAATTATTATAAAAATGGAAGATATGGCATGATTGAATCGGCAAGCACAGCCATCAAAAAAATAGCCGTTCTTGGGCAAATAATCACATTCATGCCTAATTGGCCAGATTTACGTTTTACTAGATTCTAAAGAATCATTTCCCAAATTTCCTAAAGAAATCAGATAGCGGTGAATCTGAACAGAGAGTAAACGCAAATATAGCTTTGAACAGTCGCAAAATAATCTCGTGACAGACCATCCAATTTTGGACTAGAGACCAAAATATGCACATGTTTCAACTGGCACAGAATATGACTCGATACATTTCGAATCACAAATTAAACAACAACAGACATCTGCTAATAGGAGAGTGCCCGGTTGAAAGCACAATCCATTTATTACATAATGGCAGCACAAATTCATGTAAATAACAAAAGTGTAACTCACCAAGCTACAATAATTTGAGGATCAGTTAATCTTATGTACATGGATGACCATTTATATGTACATTTACGGTAAAATATCGTTGAGTATTTCCTTAACCGAATCGTCCAATCGGTCGGGGAATTCGACCTCGAAGTCGACAATCAGATCGCCCGGTTCGGTCGACATTCCGCTGGCTGGTGGCAGACCTGCGAACAAACCCAATCCATAACTCTAGATCGAACATAATTTCATCCTGTTAACGATACCATAATTCTGGAATGATCTTCGAAACAACGAGCATGTACTAACCAGCGCGTGGTATGGTGACCGTTGTGTTGGGTTTTACGATGTCACCGAGTTCGATGGGCACCGACTCACCATTGAGTAGCGGCACGTCCACCGTGCAACCGACCAGCGATTGACGCAGTGTCAGTTTTATCGTGTACCTGGCAATAATCATTATTAGATAGAAGTCGATATATTTATACAATAGTCGAAAAAAATAAAATTCTCCGAAACAAAACGACTGTCATTGAATACAGTATCTATACAATAGAGATCGTCTATGATTCTCGTCTTGTTCATATTCATTGCCCCAAATGATTGATACCTACTACTCAGTAGTGTTGAAGCAGGATGATAACAAAAATTGTCCGACTAATGACGTAATCAATCACTGCACTGCATTCAATGAAAAAACACGTCAAGGATTGGCGACCAACTTGAGATTATCGCCGTCGCGCGTAAACAGTGCGTGTGGGAGCACCTTGACTATGAAGATGACGTCACCAGGTGTACGGCCGGGCGGTCGATCACCCTGGTCCGCGAATCGTATTTTGGTGCCTGCAACACAACATCTAGTCAAATATCAACCCAAATGTACCGGTCTGGCTGAATTGCTTTTCTAATTTTTTTTACCTAGACTTCTTTATTAGTGAAGCTCACAGGAGAGACCATATCAGAATAGTGCCTTCGTAGTAGTAAGATAAGATAAGGCAAAACTTGATTTTCAACTTCATGAAACTTCGCATTTTTATCTTCTCTCAGAATCAATTACTAGGGCTATACCTGTCTGGCTGAACTGAATTTAATGAAGGAAACACTTTATCCAACTCCAAGATATAAATGACATATTCGATCGTTTAAACAAGTAACTCAAGTTAAGTAATTAAGTTTCCGTACCATCGGGGCATCCGGGCGGCACGTCAACGCACAGCTCAAAGTTTTCGTCGCGCATTCGTCCGTGCTCCATGTCATAAACTTGTCGGGTCACCTTCATGATCTTGGATGAACCCGTTTGCACGTCCTACAATGTCACACACATAAACAATTGTATAAACCTGGAATTATCAGCCGTTTTGTTAGCTTCACTCCAAGTCCCGATCCTAATAAGAAAACATAACTCGCCTGCAATGTAACATAGAGTTCATGCTCGATATTGGCATCACGTCGCAAGAATCCAGGTCCGAAATCACTGTAGTTGGGGAACTGCCATCCGTAGCCCGGAGTCTCCGACGACGCCGAACCACCTGAATCTACTTAACTTATTTTGTATTACTTTCTATGGTGTTTCATTTGATCGACGAAATGGAAATACATGTCAAGGTTCGATCCGAGAAGAAAATCATAATTTTTTCCGTTTTTTGTAGTTATTAAAACCACAACCCTGATGTATTGTCAGCCCTGGCCCACGATTTTCAACGGTTTTCTTCCAAATAAAAAAGCTACCGGAAACCAACCTGCCGATGGGAAATTATTGGAATAGGATTTGCTGAACGCGTCACCGCCCAAACCCGGACCGCTTGTACCTGCAAAAAGTTTTAAAGAAACATTTTGACCGACTGACATTACTATGTCTAATGTCTATAATGGTAATCATGAACAAAAACATCTCTTCTTGTTTTGTCAGACAAGTGTTGACAAACGAAATCCGGACCAGATAAGAGATATTATCCGCCGCCGCTTAAACATTACCCTCCGTTCGTACCAGAGCACAAATGAACAATACATCAAGATCAATACAATACATACTAAGTGTAAGTACTAACTGGACGCATCGTTGGGAGTGGATGACTCGGCGCCACTGCCAGATCCATTGGAATTGTTATTTGTGTTGTTGTTAGTGTTGGGAAACGTCGGTCCTGTTGAGGTCGATGTTTTTCTGGCGCCATTATTGAATGTATTATTAGTGTTATTGGTGGTGCTGGAAGGTTGTTCTGTTCCGGCAGAAGGCCCCGTTCTCGCAGATCTGGGCCCGGTGGCTGACGCGTACGAACGACCCGATGCACCTAAAATGAAATCCATTTGAATACTTTTACTTCATCATTTTCCCATTAGCAAACCCGGCATGCTTGGTTATTACTTGACACAATGATGTTTGTCGCAAGTTGTTCTGTTTAAAGTCAGGCATCATATACTCATGCAAAAGTTATAATAAACACAATCATGTGAATGTGATCAATCGAATCTTAATCTGTAAATTATGGGTTAACACTCGCCAAACAGTCACTTGCCTGCGTACCGACGTCGGTTCACATCTGAATCCAAATCCAAGTTATGCAGACCGTGTTGAACAGACAATATGTTGATATCATTTTATGCATATTTCTGTGTTTGTAATAATACAAAGAGTAAAAACATAGTAACATAAAACCGTATCAACCTATCAACTAACCAAATAAAAATCGGACTTGAAGTATGGACATTAACCCCTATCAACTAGGGCCTAAAGTGTAGACATTAACCCTTATTTGCTAACCGTAATAAGAATCGGGCCTGAAGTGTGGAATGTCATAAGTGCGTGGTCGGGCCCCAGAAGTGGGTGGCGGAGGTGGGGGTCTCGGCGGCGGAGGTGACGGGTCCGTATAAAAGTTAGATGAAGTACGCGGGGTTGAGTCGCCGCTACCGGGCACACCACCCGGCCCACCGGCTCCGGCTGTTCTCGATGAGTTTGTGTACGTAAACGACGAGTTGAACGGCGTTCGGTAACCGAAAAACTCTTCGAACACGCGGTGCGGGTCGACACTGAAACGGAAACAGATTCTGAAGACTTCCGTTACCGAATAACACCTGCGATCGGTGTTGCGGAAACGAATAAAAATATGTTAAGAGGCGCGCCAAAGTGTCATGGACTGGACATAAATCACACTAGTTTTACAGGCCCACGACAACACGTCCGACACGACACGCACAACACTCGAGATGCAATGCAAACAGCTTATCTGTAACGAAGCACTCAAGCCAGTTGCCACTCAGTTTCAAATCCACAATAAGTACCAACTGTGTGCGATTGGCTTGATATCGGTATCTTCTCGGCTGGCCGGACGGTCGTGTGGACGGTTCGGCGGAGGGCGCAGCAGTGCCCGACAGCCCACCAGAGCCCAACCGGTCGTAGGTGCGCTTCTTGTCTGCGTTTGATAAAACCTCGTATGCCTCTGCCACTTCCTGAACAATAATTAACCGATATCATTTGAGACTTCAGAGATAACCGATGGGGTCTTATCGATAAAGAGATATTTGGCAAATACTAGGCAAATGTGAACACAAATCGATCCGCTACTCAAAGGATGAGAAGGGCTGGGAAAAGTGGAACTTTCCTCACATGGCCTTAACAAGAAGTAAAACTTTTTGGTGTGTGTAAAGTGGCCTGAAAACTAGCGATTCCCTCTCTTTGACAGAATCCCCCTTCCTTTGGAGGATAGGCTTATCCGCCAGTGTATCCTTACATAAAATGAGTCAGGAATAACAAAACCCGCTATTAAATTACCTTGAAGCGTTCCTCGGCACCCGGCTCATTGTTTTTATCAGGGTGAAACCTTAGAGCCATTCGTCGAAACGCCTTCTTTATCTCGTCATCCGTCGCCGTTCGAGGGACGTCTAATGTTTTGTAGTAATCCTTCATTGTATAACTTTCTGAAATGAAATTTAATTTTACACACAAAAACACGAAATGATAACAGAAGAACCGAAGAGTAACATAATCGGGCTCATCTTATATTTAACCTTTATTCAGTCAGCGGAATGAATCATCTTTTCATCTCAAACGTGAACCAAACAATTTCACAAGATACTATTTAAATACGGTAATCGCGACCCGTCGACCGAGATCGGTCGACCGGCCATTTGGATGTTTTTAGGCTGCCTACATAGCTGGATAGGTTTAGAAGGCTAGGCATGAGCATCAAAATTAGGTTTCTGTGTAGGCTTAGGCTTAAGCTTAGGTTTTTGCGATAGGCTCGAGCGCTACGCGCCCGAGCCCATACAAAAACTCAAGCCTAAGCCTAAGCCTACACAGAAACCTAATTTTGATGCTCACACCTGCCAAACTGTTAGTATAGTGCTCCAGAATAACTTTTGTAAACTTAAGTCGGTGCTAGGAACTAAGCCGAAGCCGTACAAACAATATCAAAATTCGGGCAGATTGAACTTTAGGTATCCTTTGGTCACTGAAGGATATATATTATATATATCCGGATATATTCATATATGTCCGGATATATAACCTTAAAGTAATATATCCGGATATATACGAATATGTCCGGATATATTAAAAGGTTTCATGAGTGGAAAACCACGCTGGACACCTCCACTTCGCGGTGCTAACGGTCCAAGGCGGGGGCATAAAACTTAGGTTTCAGTGTAGGCTTAGACTTAGGCTTAGCCTTTGAAGAAGGGCTCGGGCGCTACGCGCCCAAGCCCTTCTCAAACCCTAAGCCTAATCCTAAGCCTAAACTGAAAACTAACTCTTAGCCTCATACTCGGTGATCTCGCTTAGAACGAACAGTCTGTGCTAATGACTAAGCCGAAGCCTTATAAACAATGAATATAATT
>OZ038445.1:12027899-12046659 GCA_964036265.1 Daptonema setosum
TAACCAATTATAGGCCATTTCATTCCGAATCGCTACGGTGCTTTCGGCCGCGGTGTCCATGTTTGGTGGTATTGCCATCGGCTTCTATTACGGATGGCAGCTGACTCTGCTGGGTATGTTGTTGTTGTTGTTGTTGTTGTTGTTGTTGTTGTTGTTGTTGTTGTTGTTGTTGTTGTTGTTGTTGTTGTTGTTGTTGTTGTTGTTGTTGTTGTTGTTGTTGTTGTTGTTGTTGTTGTTGTTGTTGTTGTTGTTGTTGTTGTTGTTGTTGTTGTTGTTGTTGTTGTTGTTGTTGTTGTTGTTGTTGTTGTTGTTGTTGTTGTTGTTGTTGTTGTTGTTGTTGTTGTTGTTGTTGTTGTTGTTGTTGTTGTTGTTGTTGTTGTTGTTGTTGTTGTTGTTGTTGTTGTTGTTGTTGTTGTTGTTGTTGTTGTTGTTGTTGTTGTTGTTGTTGTTGTTGTTGTTGTTGTTGTTGTTGTTGTTGTTGTTGTTGTTGTTGTTGTTGTTGTTGTTTTTTTTTTGTTATTGTTGTTGATGATGATAAAACTATGCTTCAGTGTATTTATGTATAAATGTTTCAGTGCTATGCATCATACCATTTGTAACCTTTGGCATGGCCATGCGCATGAAGTTCCGTGAACGCAGTGCTACTCAAGACAGTGTTTTGTTGGAAGAAGCGGGCAAGGTGCGTTGTTGTTATTGTTGATGCTGCTGTTATTGTTTTGGTTGTTGTTATTGTTGATGCTGCTGTTATTATTATTGTTATTATAAACCATATGCTCTTCAGGTTGCCGTTGAAGCCATCGAGAACATGCGAACTGTTCAGTCACTGACCAGAGAACGCGAGTTCTTTGACAATTTCACCTCGCATCTGGAAAAACCATTCAAACAGGTCTGCATTCTTGGACTGAAATGACACTCCTTTATTTTCATTCTCACACTCATCCATACTTGTCTTTTGGTCATTCAACAACCTCCCCTGACCTCCAATAAACTATTATACAGTAGTAACTGGGACGGTCTAAGCTCCTTCACTCGCAGATAATCTTGCTCAATCAGTACTTACCTCTTGTCAAAAAACCAGCTCAGTTTTTCATCCGTTCAACTACTTATATTATTTAGGCCAAACGCGAGGCCCAGATCCAATCCATCTTTTATGGGTTTGCCATTGGTGTGTACTTCTGGATGTACGCTGCATCGTTTAGCTTTGCTGCTTGGCTCGTTGACAACGGATACATGGAACCTTTGAACGTCTTCAAGTTAGTCAGCATATTGATTCAAGTGCCTTTTTAGTAAGTCAATCAATGTTTCACTCAATAATATAATAAGTAAGGGAAATCAGTAAACGATTATGTGTAATTAAAATCAAGGGGCGGAAGTTTGTCCGTTCCCTTAATATTGTATGTTAATGAGTGAAGCATATATGTAGGTTAATACACTAAAAGACGATGGTATGGAATTCAACTCTAGAAACTTTGCTTATTTAGTTATACTATTGCATCTCACCATTCTAAACCAAGAACTTAGAAACTGTCATAACATTATTATTTTCGTAAAACGGTGGTTAAAGATAAATATGTAACGTTTCACATGTGTCCAGGATGCCCACACATGCAACTTGCAGTAACACTGATTTAGCCATACCATACATAATTACAGGGTGTTCTTCGGTGTCAACTACTCGACCATGATGCTGGCGCAGGCCACTTCGTACTTTCCCGAATACTTCAAAGCAAAGTTTGCCGCCGGATTGATATTCAAAATGGTGAATGAACAGCCGAAGATTGACAGCTTCAGTACTACGGGCCTGAAACCGGTAAGTGAGCGCGAGAGTTAATGAGTAATTTGGGGTGACTATGATTGAGGCAGTGAGTCAAGGATTGAGTGAGTTTATAATGTTTTGTTAAAGGAACTGACCGGCAATGTGACACTCAAAGATGTCGAATTCACTTATCCGACGCGCCCCGACATTCAAGTGATGCGTGGATTGAATATAAAGGTCAGTCGTTCGTTCAGATTTACTGAAGTGGATATGTATACTGATGCTTTCAAGTCAAGAACAGAACAATAATCACCTACAAACAGCAAGCTAATCGATTGCCTTTGATCGCAGGTTGAAAAGGGCAAGAGTCTGGCTCTGGTCGGTCCCTCGGGATGTGGCAAATCGACTGTAGTCAGCCTGGTGGAACGATTCTACGACCCGATGGAAGGACGTGTGGTTGGTCATCTATCTGGTTACATATCTGACCATCAGGCTTTTCGTATACGTTCAACTTCATGAGATGCATCATTCTGTTTATCTGTTATTCATTCATTCATTCAGTCAGTCAGTCGTCATTCATTCTTCAGTCATTCATTCAGTCTATTAGTCAGTAAGTTTGTCATACAATCATTAACCAAACAGCAGCCCCAGCAATTGGTTCACGTTTCAGTACATGGATGAGTACGACAACAAAACGATCAACGTCGGTTACTTGCGTAACCAGATCGCGCTCGTGTCACAGGAACCGGTGCTCTTCGACTGCAGCATTTCAGGTGGGTCAAACTGAAAACAATAGTTTTCGCCGCTATAAAGTCAGATAATCAACTTGCAGTGCATTCTTATATATCGCCTGCGAAGAATAAAATTTCATAGTTTGCGCGAGAATGAATACTGTCCTGCCTGTCCTGAAAACGTGGATCATTCCAATCCACTCCAAATCAAGGCATTTGCATTTGATAAATTTGTTATTTTCAATCGTATGTTGCATGAAACCTGTCGAAATGTCTGTTAGACGTCGAACCCAGTCAGTCTCACTGAATAACCGATTTGCAGAAAACATCGGTTACGGTATGGAGGGCGTCACCCAGAACGACGTCGAAGAAGCATCCAAGCTGGCCAACATCCACAACTTCATAACCGGACTGCCCGAGGTTAAACGATCACGGCACAAAGTCATGCGATCGATTCTTTGAATTTTAAGCGAAAAAACTCACTGAATGACTCACTCGTTTGCTGACTCATCTGACATCACTCACTGACTCACTTGGCTCACTTGATCACCAAACTCACTTACTCACCAACTACCAGGGCTACAACACCCGTGTTGGTGAGAAGGGCACTCAACTGTCCGGTGGCCAGAAACAGCGTATTGCCATCGCACGTGCTCTCGTCCGAAACCCGAAGGTGCTGCTGCTCGATGAAGCCACCAGTGCGCTCGATACGGAGAGCGAAAAGGTACGTGTTAATCATGTTATCGCGTTTGTTGCTGATATTGTTGTTGTTGTTGATATTGTAGTTGTTATTGATATTGTAGTTGTTGTTGTTGATGACATTGATGTTTTTGATAATGTTGTTGTTGTTGTTGATATTGTTGTTGATATTGTTGTGGTTGTTGTTGATGTCCAAGTTGTTATTATAAAAATATAACCAATGCTGTTAGATCGTGCAAGAGGCATTGGATCGTGCTCGACAAGGTCGTACGAGCATCATCATCGCGCATCGTCTGTCCACGGTCCAGAACGCCGACAACATCGCTGTGATTCGCAGTGGACGAGTCATCGAACAGGGTTAGTCTTTCTGTCATCAACATCGATAATGTCTGTTATTAATTAATAACAGATTAATTAGTGACATAACTTCTCATCCTGAAACCAGTTCCAAGTCATTTTGTCATTCACGTATTAAAACTTTGTGCAAGCCGAATTGTTCAGCGGAGAACATTTAGATTTTCAATGTATACCTTGATCAGTAAGTAAATAAAATTACTTAGTACAGGAACCCACGAAGAACTGGTGAAACTGGGCGGAGCCTACTTCGATCTGACAAGCAAACAACAGCTGAAATAATCGACCAAGTCTAGAACTGATATCGAACACGCAATGAATTACTACAGTGCAGATTTTGGTCTAATTTTAGCTGCAATAATTTGCGATAAAATCTGTGATTTCCAGATTTCATTTTTAATGTACTATTAATAAGTAAAATTTTATCAGAACACTGATTAGCATTATTTAGTTGGTTTCTGTCCGATTGTTAATTTCTTCTTACTTGATTTTCCGCTTGTACTCAGTTAGAATTATAGATTCTATTGTCGAGATTATTATAACATTTCATTAACTATTAAAACTGTTTATTTGAACTATAAAATACATCACATGGAAGAAAACACAAATAAAAGATGCCACTGAGAATCACAGAAAAATTGCAAATCACACAAGGAAGAAAAAAATATTCGAATGATATATTAGTCTAGAAACGACATAAGTTTTAAAAAAACATTTGAAGCAATCGCACAAAATCTGCAGGGCCCACAAAAATTTTACGAGCAAAGTATAAAATCTAGTTTGAATTAACGTATCACGTTCCTTTTTTATCCGAATTTCATACAAAAATTAAATGTTGCTGTTTACAAGATGGTCGTTAAATGATTTTGTAAATTTTCTCAGTGCCATTCCATTTTTTGCTTCCATGTTGAGTAAAAACGACAAAGAAACGTTTATCTTTTTTCATTGAGGGTTATGTGACACGTTGTGATTAAGGCTGAAAGGCTACAATCATGCTGCTGCCTTGTCGCGTCACAGTGCACATACTGGACGATAAAGCCTGAGATGAGAGTGTCGACGAAGGCTCTGATTGGCAATTGGTCAGGTGCACGCTAATCGGGTGCACTCCATCTATGAAACTGGCCACGATTTCACCCTCATCATCCGCCGTTGAACTGAAGTACAAAAGTGAAGTTAGACTTTCAAGTCATTTTAGAAAAATAGACCACACAAAAATTAACACGACAACAAGAGAATAAAACATCCAGAACAGATGGTCATGAAGAACAACCACAAACAACATTAAACCAGTAATAACAACAATCGATCGGAAACCAACTCAAAGCTGGCGATCAGCTTTGACAACGAAGAGTGGAACTTGAGAGCGTTGAGTAGTTCGGCGATACGAGTGTTGGTCAGTGTGGAAATGCCTGAAATACGTGGCGATAATTGAATAATTTAACAAAAGTGCACCAATTTTGAAAAGCGAAAAGTTATATATATATAAAAATTATACAAAATTTGAAGAAAAACTTGCAGTTACCAACCGGCCAAATCAAGAATCTGCAATCGGGTGCATCTGACGAGCTGAGCGGCCAACTGATCCAAGTTGCGATCGTCCAGCTCGCAGCACGACATACGCAGTTCACAGATATTGTGCACATCCTTAATCAAATAATCAACTAAAAATAACATTCAGGCAACACTGTACAGATATATTGAAACGTATCAACGACAGCCGCGAGCACAACTTGGCGATGTTCCGCTTTTCGTCATCATAGCGTGAAGACGATATACTGACTACATCCCAGGATAGACAGAATTTTCTCAGCCAGTTATAACCAAGGAGAAATTGATTCAGTTTATTATCTACTTAAATACTTTTTGACGAAAAAGAAATTGCATCGCGTTTTACACTTTCGCTCGTTCACCAAACTGAATAGAAAAGGTTTATCATCATGGGCTAAATCATTATTCCATCATAGACGATTCGATTAGCTGCGATCCAGAGCAAATCCATTAAAACCCGTTAACAATACCCAATAGTCAACCGCTCATACAGCCGTTCAACTCCACACTTCCCGCAATCAAACGTTGTTGAAGATAATTCAGAACAGAACAGGAATAAAGGTACTCAATTTTTCGTGACCACAGTCAATAACCAACAATTAATGCCAACAGGTTAGCCATCGACTGGTCACTGGAATCGGTAAGCGCGCAGTCGGATATGTCAAGTCTGGTCAGTTGATGGCACATGCTCAGGGCATTCGTCAACAATTCATATAGTACACCGTAACCCAGCGTGTTTTGCGACACGTTTAACGTACCAAGTCCCGGCAGTTCTGAAATCACTATATGTCGAAAAAATAAAATAATAACATAAAAGTACAAAAACACTTGCAACTACTTACTTTCAGTTTAAAATACGACCCACCCCTACAATTCAAATGTAATTGATTATGTTATTTCAAAGGAGTTCAAATGTTTTAAATAGGAGTTTAATTTATTTTATTTATTAAACGCCAACCATTCAACGCGATGGCAAGTTTGGTTATATACGTAGTAGGCAACGAGTGGTCGAGTCCGATGGCTGCCAGTGCAATGTGTTCCAGCTTGGGACAACACTGCACCAAGTTTACAAGGTGTTGCACAGACTGCGACCCGTCACATAGACGCTCGTTGTAGGACAGGTTCACGTCCAGCAACTGTAATTGTACACAATTCATACTGCCCATTTAAAAAGTTTTCAAAGTAAACGATTTTTTTTTGTTTTCTAATACTTTTATCGAACAGAAGATGAATCAAACCGTGGGATATCAATAAAAAAGTTATAACACCTCAATTTGTACTTTACATGGCGGTAACAACCAACGTTCAAGTGCTGCCCGTCCCACGGCTTGACCAGTTGCTGCAGCATGTGACCAGTCAGGTTGGTGCATCGGAGGTCGAGTTGTGTCAGACAGCTCATCTTGAGTACAGTCTTGGACAATTCCATCATCATCTCACCTTGCAACCAATTGCCTTTCAGCAACAATTTTTTTATACTGCAAATAACAATAAAAAATTAAATTATGATGAAAATGTGTGATAAAAATAAAGCCTGAATTGCGTGAGTAAGTAAGTCTGTGAAGGGAATTATTGGCGGAAAACACATCAACTATAAACAACGTGTGCCGACTTTTGTATAACCGATTGATATCACAGAATGAATGTATGTGTAAAATTTATGTATGTAGAATGATACATCCTAGATTTGATCATTAGCATTAAGGTAATGAATATAAATAAAGGGAACGAACGCAGTGTCTTCTTGCAGTACCGTAAATACTGGCGCGACGTCCGGACCGAGGAACATACATCTGGACAAGTTCATTACCCCCGATTCATCGGCCTCTTTCAGAATATTCCACCACCGGATGCGAAATTTTAAGCCTAAACAGCATGAATATAAAATGTCAATACCAATACAATGACGTAAAAATGTTTATTTTGTCGGATTGAACAAACAAACCTGCATGCGAACCATTACACAATTCCGCGTAGTGGTCCGACAATCGCTTCTTCTCAAACTCTTCCACTTTTACCGTAACCTAAAATAAGAAACAGCTTTTATTTACTTCAGGAGCTACGTTGTCAAAAAAAACAGGAAATGCATATCCACAAGCCCATTAATTAGGGACGGAACCGGTTTGCGAATTTTTGACGGAGCGCAAAATGAATCTAAGAGAAAAATACCTTCAATATCAAAATGTTATATAGTAAAAAGCACATGTAACATTTTCAGATAGGGATTGAATGATGCTGAAGTCGAGCAGCTCACATCCGTGCTCATCGAGCAGCTGCAGCTTCTTGAATCGGCCGTACTTCTCCGTAAATACTGACTCACAGCAGGCGCGTAAATCCTTGACTTGCTGCTGGCTGCAACAATACGTGAATTATAAGTATTGATGTTATTGAATTATATCCGAACCCATATTATAGTATTGTAGTCTCAACAAACTTACAACTTGAAGCGTTGTGTAATGTTGTAACGAGTAACCAACAGTTGCATGGGCATGCGCACTTTCCATGTTTTGGGCACGTCGTGGTCAACAAAATGGTACGTCACAATCAACGGTCGATCCGTTGGTAAGGATACTGTAGACGGCACGGTTACAACTGAACAAACAACATGTCTTAACATATATCATACAAACATAGGTGAAATAACACTCGTGCTTTTAATCTTCATGCTTTCGACGCGTGTCTAGTCTAGTTAAGCCTGACGTTAGCCTCGGAAACTGATTGTCACACTCATAAGTGACGCGTTGCTCTGGCGTTTCTTTCATTGTTCGTCAGTTAGTTCATTAACAAGTCTCTGGCCACTACAAAACACACCATTCTGACATGGCATTAGTGTCCCGGTGAAGGAAACTACAAATTGGCTCTTAATAACCAACGATGAGTGGGCGGTAAAACTGTTTGAGAGGGTGTCGATGACTGAGCATTGGCAGATGTGGATGGTGCAGGTGGTGCATCTGCAGCCGTGGCCAAATCGGCTTGGCCAGGGGTCGATTGGTGAGGACGGTTGCTGCCAAAACTGGAATTCATATTGCCAACACGTTATTTTTCGATCGAAGGTGAGACGTGGGAGACTTCGAATTCAACGTCAAACATTATGCTGAATGTTTCAAATGATCCCGTCGTTTTCAAATCTCACCTAAACATATGAATAAGGTATTCTGTTCATTGTTAATCAGAGAATTTTTTAAACATAATGCAAGTGTTTCACTCTACTTGGAGCGGACCGACTTGGAGAGTTTGGTTTGTAGCTTTTTGCCTTTGCGACGTTTCCGAGCCCATTCGTCCAGGTCGTTTTCGGCTGTGGAATACGGTTGACTCTGAATGTATAATACAACCTGCTTGAAATGCATTTCTGGTTGAGTTGATTGCACAATTCTAACTATAAAACTTGCAAGAAGAAATGCATCAGGGGTAATAATAGCATAATAATGGCATACAAAAATTCATACTACCATACCATTATTCATATAAAAATCTAAATAAATAATCAATATTTATATAACGTATGCAACACTCTGTTGACTGACCGAAATCGTTGGTTCTTCTTCAAACTGCATCTCCTCCATGTCTTCAACCAGCCAGTCATCCATTACATTCCTCTTCTTCCCGGGCTTCTCCACTTTTTCTCCGTCCTCTTCATCCTCGTTCAAACCCGAGAAAATCTGACTGTCCCGAGCGCGTTTCCTGTTGTTTCTATTCACTGGTGACACTGACGAACTCGGTTCTGGCGGCTGAGTTGAAGATGACGTCGAGAATATTGGGTTATCTGAAAAAATATGATGATGGAATTCAATGATCGGAAAGGCTATTTTATTGTACACTAACAACTAAGATACATCAATAAAACTAAGTAAAATACAATGCCGTTTGTCAGTGTGGCCTCCGAGCCACTATGATATACAAGTTCACATCGCATGAACTACCAATAAATGTGATTTACCAACGGGAATCCATAAATATATGTTCATTATCCACTTCAAAGTTCTCCTTATCGTCACCATCATCATCAATTTGTTCCAAGTCATCGTCAGGCTCATACAACAGCTTACTGTCGTCCGTGTGTGCCCGTCGCACTGGCGAGTCGATGCGACCCCGGACCTGATCATAAACATACACATGTTGGTTACATAACAAATGGTATGGTATGTATCTCTATGATCGTAATAATAAAAGTTTGTGAGACGACCCACAATTACGGCTTGGTCATTGCTTATGACCAACAGCGCCAAAGTCTGCCGGGATAAAAAACGCATTTTATACAATTCAGTTATAAGTTGGTCAATGGTCAGGGTATCTTGTTACATTTATCTTCTGATAACCTTTTACCATACGATCAATGAGTTGGGGTTTTTTATAAGTATGTATGTATGGTGTGTTCCACATGTAGTGTAAACAGCTCATAATTTTGAGTCAGTTTGAATGCGCGCCAAAATTTAAATTTAAATTTAAAGGAAAGGATTACGGTAAAAGTAACGAGAACTTCTGATCAGACTTTATTAGAACAAAACAGAGGTCAAACACCATAATGGATGATGAATTGAAATATCACCTTTGAGATGACAGCCTGGTAGATATCGGCTCCAGATACTCTCTGTCGGCCGATCGACCTCTTCTGGCATTGGTAATCACGGCGAGTCGGCGGCTGTCGATCAGGGTCTTTACCTTCTGAAGCGAGCATGAAAACAATCCAAATAGCATGAAATGGGAAGTACAATGAAATCGGGAAGTACAACGAAATAAGAAAACGCACCTCTACGCATCGCCTTCTTCATTCGATCGACCAACACATTGATGTTTGTTCGTTGAATGTCCGTTATATCGGTCGCTGCATCGGACAGAAACTCATTGGCATAGTCAGTGGCAAACCAACCCTGCAATAAAGTTCATAGAAAGGCTTTTAAGAATAAACTAAAAGTGAACTAAAGTAAACTGAATTAAATTGATTTTTTAAGAACATAAAGCTTCATATCCATTACTCTGCGAACTCACACACGTTAAACGACGCTGGAAGAAATAAACAACCAGCTCAATTGATGGTTAATTAATATGATTATTAGCAGCCGCACCAACGTTGGCATCTAGAAGTATAGGATCGGCACCGTATCGTAGCAGCAGACGTACGCACTTGATCCGATGGTCCACATCGCCATAACTGAACGTACTGCACGCGTACGACAGAGGGCTGATCGACATTAGCTTGTCCGAGTCTGCCTCCATTTTCGTGCAGCCTGTAGAGAAGACATGAATCCGATGACTAAAGACTATCATAGTTAGAAATTACTGCCGATGCCGTAAAACATCCGAAAAACTACTATAAGGACTACTGACTAGAAGCCTTTTCAGGTTAACCGGAAATTTATCAATTTGTTATCTTGAAAATCGAGCCACATATGAGGTGCCACTGTCAATCAGAATCTTGCATAGTATTTGCAAAGCAGGGTCAGACAAATAAATATCTTGATTGCTTTTCGGTTTCAATGTAAACTATCAAATTTTCATAATTTTTTTGTAAACACGATTCTAGCTTTTATTTTTCTTACTGTTTATGCACATACGCATGACTTCTAAAGTTAAAAAAAAAAGTTTAAATGTCCCGGAAATTGAAGACATTTTTGATAAAATGCCAAACCACTTGAACAATAGAGTAGGGAAGTGCCCCTCAAACCCTGTTAGAAACTGAATGACCGACAATTGAGAATGTTAAGATGGTACTAACCTCTAGCTTTCTGGTTGACTCTGGCGCCGGCAGTGAGTAAGAGTTGAACAGCCTGTGTGCGTGCATTGCCAATGGCATCATGCAACGGTGTCCAGCCCAATGCGTCGTGAGCATTCAATGTATGCGGCTAGCGTTTAATTAAACGTCAATCAGCCATACACATGTGAATATTTCAGGAAAAAATAAATAAGTATTCTACTCTACCCATGAACAGCTGCTGGATTTTTTTCTTAATAAACTGAATTTTTTGTGAAAAAAGGTTTGCCTTGAAAAGAGTGCAGATCAAGTGACCAGCGACACCGACCTCCCGTTTGATGAGCAGTTTCATCTCGAACAGCTGATTGCATCTGGCGGCGACGTGCAATCGGGTGTCACCATCGCACAGTTTCTCGTCCAGTCTGACAGGCCAACATGGGAAGATGTCTTCGTCGTCTGCAACTTCATCCAATGGATGTAGCGATTGAACCAAGTCACGCAAGCAACACAACAAAACACAACAGCTTAAAAGAGGTTTTGCGTGAGAATACCGACCACTTTCCGGTTGTTTCAATGCGTCAGCAAGCTTAGCTTGATTGTCGAGGTCCTCGTCCTCATCCTCCTGGCCGCATTCAACATCATCACCCACTTCATCCACCAGTCGCTGGATCTCGCGTTCATACTGAATTTATATGTTCATAGTAGAGATTGGATTGGAGAATGGAGCGTTATATTTGGTTAAACGAGGTTTCTAACTAGCGGACACTTTGTGATACAAATGTGACATAATCCTCATCTTATATATTCGATAAATACTCTATTTTAATTTATTATGCAGAGATTTAATCTAAACATGAACGTGACAAACCGAACCTGTGTGATTCGGTTTCTTAGCTTGACGTTCTCCGAGCCATTGGCCAGTGCCAGTGTTTGCGCGCAACCAAGTGCATCACGCCAAAAGTCGAGTGCCTGCCACAACAACAACAACTAAGTTTCAAGCGGTGAAGTATAACTAGCCGATGTGGAAGTGTAACAACTGAATGAACTTACAGCTACTTTCTGGCCGTTGTTGTGTTTGTATTTGGCACATCTGACAAACAACGGTTCGGCGTGTTCGTGAGCGTTAAACTCTCGCAGACTCGCCGCCGCCGACTCATCCAACAACGCTCGTCTTTTCTCGCATGACGACAATTCGGACTGCAATTGCTAGATACACTCAATCCACTATTCACTGGTCCGACTCTATTTAATGGCTCTTCGAGCCAACGTCTGACCGTTGATAATCAGTTCACTCAATGCAAATGTATGTGAAAAAACCCACTTAGTTAGTTTATGTCGGACTGAACCGAACGTGTCTACAGACTGTTCCGATTTAGAAATAGGACCGTATAGAAAACAGGACGGTTGGAATTATGCAATTGAAAATCTATCAGATTAAAAAAGCTAACCGCTTGTATGTAACACTCGGCCGCTGCACTGAACATTTCATCGTCACGAAGCAGGTCGCCTATTTGCTCCAGACACGCACTCCTCAACTCGGGGTTCAATTCGGCATGTTTTTCCAATTGACGACATTTGATCGCTGAATGATTTCAAAATGAAAAGTTGAAATTACTAAATCTCGGTTCGCAGGCACCCCAACCTGTATTCAGCTCGTGCTCCACTTGTTCCTTGACTGCTGTTGACTTCTTAGCGCCAGTCACAGCCGCCACGGCCAGTCGCAATGTCGCTCGGGCAGCCGAAAATCGACCAACATTGAAGAACACCTGTTAAATTGATGAATCGGCATTAATTCAATGATAACTTCGAATCTACTTGATGCATTGCCCCTTGAATAATCTGCAGTTAGGTTACTCGTGCTTTATAAACCAGAAGACATAACAGGGCAGTGAACTTAACTTAACACAACTAAACAAGAAAAACACAGTTCAAACCTTGGCCGCCAGGAGAAGATGCTCGAGATGTTGTTGTTTGGCGCAGGCAATGATAAACGAATGGACAGACTTGACGGCCTGCTGGCATAGTGCTTGGTTGGATCGAATCGGGTGGTACGTACTCAGACATTCAACCACCATGTGACGGGCGTCTAACAATAGGCTTTGCGTGTACCTACACACATACAAAATGGTTTGTTTTATATTTTCACAAATTCAGTAAACGTGGTAGAAACTTTAAGGACTCTATATATACATATAAGGCTAGTATTTACATCTATGTAGTTAAAATGACAAATTTCAGTCGATTTGCCCCTTTTAATGAATAAACGTCGAGTTTTTTATGCGAATGAAGTAACATCACAATTACGGCTCTTGTTAGCCGAAAAGCAACGAACTTTTTCTCCGCTGGATCAAGCCGACCAGAGAGGCAGCGGTTGAGTAGTTGTACGGCGTTTTGGGCACATTTATACACTTGTTCGCATCGTTGAGTACAATACGAGTGATTCACCTGCATTTTTCAACAGTTTTAGGGTAGTGAAATTTCGGCTGACTTGCACATCGCTCACTTAACTAAATCTCAGCAGAAGTTGCTAACGGTATAGGGTCAAACTTGCAGAAGGGGCGCAGGGCAGTATTAAGTATGGAAAACTGATTTAACTTTTTTCCAACCCTAGTGAGTGGAGACTTGTTACCCTACGTGTTTTGGACATTTTTGAACTGTGTGATAACCCTCCCCCGGTCAACTGCGACCTGCACTACCGAAAGCCCGTCCTACCCCTGAAAACTTGGATTGACTGGTATCTGAGTTTGAATCATTGACTGATGAAGAGACCTGCGCTAGATTGAAGCACGCGTTGCCTTCCCGCTGCAGTTTGTCACTGGCCAGGATTGATTGTGCCGACTCGATAGCCGATTCGAATGTTTGACGGGCCTACATAAATTGAGGCTAGAACAATTTATAATCAGCATGTGTTATAACGTATGATAGAGAAAATAGAAAACATAGATTTAGATTTAAAAAGTTTGACAATGAATTTTAACTTCAGTCAACCTCGTGTGATTCATGACGTGACGCAATCAAATACGGTTCATTACACTCTCTTGAACTAAGCAAAAAGATGTATACCAAAAACGTTTTAGCAAGGTAAATAATTGCAACCTTGTCCAACAAAACACTGCGTTGATTTTCGTCCAAACCGCATTTAATTGATTCATCTAAGTACACAGTGGCCAGTACGTGTTGAGCGCGTTGCTGCTCTGACTGTCTGACCGATACAACCGGTATATTCGCGCAATCCGACTCATATTCTCTGGCAAACTGCAGCGCGCGTTTGAAGTCACCTGAATTTATTAAGTTGATAAAAAAAGTCACACATGAGATGGCAGCGGGCTAGCGCAGGAATTAGCCAGTTAGACACATCAAATTTTCGTGCTTTGCTAAATGCTAGAAATTCTTGAAAATAAGAATTTTGAAAGATATCAAAAAGGGGTCGGCTCACTGCTCACACGACATAAAATATACATTGTTAGCTATTAAATTAGGAATTTGTTAACATAAAATGATTATGAACTTTTGAAAAATTGAACGTTATAATAAGCCTTCTTATATAGTTATACTATAGATAAACTAAAATTATAGGAAACGCATAATAAAAAAGGTGAAAACTCATGAACGATTAAAAATACAATGTAAAATTGAAGGTTGATAGCTAAAAAGATACGAAATTGTTGGCATTTTTATGTGTGAAAATCCAGTGCCGGTTCACCATTGAATGATTCGATATCGAAATCACCAACCAGCTTTAGCGTGCATTTCAGACAGACATCGCTTAATCTGAACTGCCTCAACAGTCAGTTCCTGGCTGTTTTGAGCCAGCTCTAGCGCATCATTGAAGTGACTCACACACGTATCTATCCACTTGGAGTGACCTGCAAATAGTTGACTGGCCGGATGGTTGACAGATTTAACATGGATCTCTATGGCGCATTGCTGTATCTTGTATATTATCAACGATAACAACTGAAAATCACAAGTTATTCAGTCACCAACCTTTTTCAATCAAATGCGTGTAACAACCACAAAGTTTGAAGTAGCAGTCCATCAACCGTTTGGGTTCTCGTGTCACCCGCGCTGCCTGCAGCTGCTTTTCGTAGGCTGAAGTCCAATAGAACAACATGAAATAATGGAATCAAAAAATGGAAACATAACTCTCACCTTCCGGATCATGTGGCAGCAGTGATATAATATAAGTAAAGCCTTAAAATCAACCAACTTTTTATTTCGGCCGCCGTCATTGCAAAATGTGAAGCTTCAATGTGTCAGTCAATCTATATTTCGTTATAAAAATCACTCTCGTCCTGCAATTATTATCATGAAGATGAACACACTTGAATTTTAGCAGTGAACTGGGTTTAATGAATCAGCTTGATAGCCGTACCGTCGAGCGTTGGAACTCGGGATGGAAATGGGAAATGGCGGCTCACTCTCAGTCTCACTGAATGACATAAATTCATGATCAGGACGGGAGGTAAGTCGGGTCAGGTGTCGAATCGGGGGCCGAATAGGCAAATACGTATATGCCGTTTTGGCATATATGGATCGGCGGCATATACGGATACGCTGGCATATACGGATCGGCATATACGTATATGCCAAAACGTCGTCTGGCATATACGTATATGCCGATCCATATATGCCAGCGTATCCGTATATGCCGGCGACCGGCATATACGTATATGCCGATGGCATGGCATATACGTATATGCCGATCCCTCCGTTTATGATGATGCGATTTTGCCTAAGATATCTGGTTCAACTCGTGGTGTCAGTATTTACTACGCTGGAAACCTCCGCTTCGCGGTGCTCGGAACTTCGGCCTACGGCCGAAGCCTCACAATAATAGGTTATCGGGGGTTAACGAACAGTGATGCTTCACAAGAAATTCAGAAACTTAATGCAAAGCTTCACTGTTCGTTAACCCCCGATAACCTATTGTGAGGCTTCGGCCGCAGGCCGAATTTCCGAGCACCGCGAAGCGGAGGTGTCCATATGGATCGGCATATACGTATAGGCTATGGCATATATGGATCGGCATATACGTATATGCCAGCTGACCTCCCGGCATATACGGATCGGCATATACGTATATGCCAGCTGACCTCCCGGCATATACGGATCGGCATATACGTATATGCCGGGAGGCCGTGGCATATATGGATCGGCATATACGTATATGCCTTTTCGGCCCCCGATTCGACACCTGACCCGGTAAGTCATCTTTAACTTGCGTTGCATAACCAAAAATTAAAAAATTAAGTAACAACGCGGTTACAAAATAAAATTCAAATAAAAAAATAGAATTTATTGCGAATTATAAATTGCATCCAAGTTGCTCATATTCAAATGCGCGCCAAACTTTGAGAATCTGGATTACGGTAATGAGGTTTTTGCATGAAATTTCATGTTCCAACCGATAAGATTGGACATGTCCGAACACGTTATTGACGAATCGTGAGTGAGTGAGTGAGTGAGTGAGTGAGTGAGTGAGTGAGTGAGTGAGTGAGTGAGTGAGTGAGTGAGTGAGTGAGTGAGTGAGTGAGTGAGTGAGTGAGTGAGTGAGTGAGTGAGTGAGTGAGTGAGTGAGTGAGTGAGTGAGTGAGTGAGTGAGTGAGTGAGTGAGTGAGTGAGTGAGTGAGTGAGTGAGTGAGTGAGTGAGTGAGTGAGTGAGTGAGTGAGTGAGTGAGTGAGTGAGTGAGTGAGTGAGTGAGTGAGTGAGTGAGTGAGTGAGTGAGTGAGTGAGTGAGTGAGTGAGTGAGTGAGTGAGTGAGTGAGTGAGTGAGTGAGTGAGTGAGTGAGTGAGTGAAAGAGTGAGTGAGTGAGTGAGTGAGTGAACGAGTGAGTGAGTGAGTGAGGGAGTGAGTGAACGAGTGAGTGAGTGAGTGAGTGAGGGAGTGAGTGTGTATAAAAAAGTGAGGGAGTGAGAGTATACATTGTTCGACCATTATTGAAAGTAACTTAATTTATGGGCATGCACATGTTAACTAAATTAATGTGCTTTTGCTGGGGCTGGACAGCGCGACCGCTATGTTCTGTTCAGGGACCTAGTTTCATCTTCTCATTATGACACTGTCACCACGTTAACACAGTGGCGGTTTAATGTCAACCGCAAGACAAAATGGTTTTCTATGTTTTTTTTCCATAAAACCATAATTTTTTTATTCTTGTTGTGAACGGGGAACCCCCGAAGAGGGTTTGCTCTTTTTCTGCTGGCCTATGTAGCCAGCACTCCAGTAACAGTCAATGCATGGTGAATGTGCCCTTCAAAAAGTGCCTTTATCTACGCGCCAACAGAGGGACTGAAAGCGAGCCATCCATTACACTTACATACAGTAGGACTCGTCTGCGCTAGAACACTCTGGAAGCTGCATCAGAGTTTCTCACTATTACCATGTAGTAACTTAAATGTTTAGATGGTAATACTGTTGTTTGATGAATCTACATAGTATTGTCGAATTTGATTAACGAATTCTCTTCGCTTGTGTTACTGAGTATGTCTGAATACAAGAGGAGAGACACGCATGCAGCTGTTCGAGAATGTTCTGAAAACAGAAGTAAACAGCATACGGGCTCTGGCTTGCGTTTTTAATCATGGATGGACTTTTTCATAGAAAAATTCTAACGAATATTTGAGATTTTTTTAGAAAATCGGTTTAAAGGATTTCAAATTCATTTTCCAGTTTTTATGGGTGAGCCCGTACATACATACAGGGTGGCTCAGAAAAAAGTGTCGCGTTTGAGCAGTTGCTGTGAAAGTTATACATGAGCTGTGAGATTGCGGTAAAAAGCATTCGATTCGACATGTTTTGGCCTACAAAATGATGTGCTACTAAAATTTAATCTTTCAGTTCCTAATTTTTACACGTGATTATAAGAAAACAACGAATTTCATATCAAAAAGTTTCTATTTTGTGGTAAAAGTGAATAAATAATCAAAACTGTTGATGAAGTTTTGGTCCACATAAACATCACAGACGAGAGAATACAAGCCAAGAGTATTTTCCAAAAAGTATAACTATCCATAATTAAGCAAAAAATTTCGGTCGGTTTGGCCTCCTTCAGCAGCAAGGTACGCACGCGTGGCGTGGCATGAACTGCCTACTGGCAAACTATAAAAGCGATTTTTTTCTTTCAAAACAGACCAAAATGAATAAAGGTTTACAAACGAAAATATTTTTTATTTTAATGTGAAAATTAAACAAAGCATATAAACCGACAACCAAGCAAACGAACAAAAAAAACTCAATATAGGAAATATATAATGTGAAATTCAGTGTTTTTTAATAAACGCATGTAACAATTAGGAACCGAGAGATAAAACTTCAGTAGCACATCATTTTGTAGGCCGAAACATGCCCAATCGAATGCTTTTTACCGAAATCTCACAGCTTATGTATAACTTTCACAATAATTGCTCAAACGCGACACGTTTTTTTGAGCCACCCTGTATATGTACTTCATGTCTTCTTCTTCATGTGGAATGTTCTCGAATAAAGTCCAGATGTGCCGTGGCTCACGTCGAACTAAATAAGAACATTAATTTGTGTTTTTCACACTTTCAGTTTTCAACTACAATTACATACAATGCTAACTGAACGTCGTTTTCAATTTGAAAGTAGAATCGCCTTTTTGTGCAATGTGTTAATGCTATTATCTTGTTACTAAATTGACACCTTGGCATCTGGTATTTTCCAAGTAGGAATATCATTGACAAGCATCTTAATTATAGGTATTATGGTCTTGAAAACTTTATTTTTTTCTGGACTTATACAGCTTGTTCTCACCATTTACCCGGACGGCAATAAACTGGTGCTCTTTGTTCAAATATAGATAAAGACGCTTTCGAGATTCTAGTGAAATATCAAGTGCTATTTTCGCTCAGACAATGAAACATCAAACTCACTTTTGGTCCACACACTTGGATAACGTGCGTGATGGTGATTGGGCCACAACTCAACCGGCCAATCATCATCACCCAAGTTCAGCCAATCA
>OZ038445.1:12046859-12065295 GCA_964036265.1 Daptonema setosum
CGCTAGAGTGCACGTCGTTTACCTGAAATCCAATAACCTCACTCATTCATTCACTCACTCACTCACTCACTCACTCACTCACTCACTCACTCACTCACTCACTCACTCACTCACTCACTCACTCACTCACTCACTCACTCACTCACTCACTCACTCACTCACTCACTCACTCACTCACTCACTCACTCACTCACTCACTCACATCACTAACTCACTCACTCGGCTCACTCACTCACTCACTCACTCACTCACTCACTCACTCACTCACTCACTCACTCACTCACTCACTCACTCACTCACTCACTCACTCACTCACTCACTCACTCACTCACTCACTCACTCACCTCACGTCACTCACTCACTCACTCACTCACTCACTCACTCAATCACTCACTCAATCACTCCCCCACTCACTCACTCACTTACTCACTCACTCTTTCACTCACTCACTGACTCACTCACTCACTTACTCACTCACTCACTCACTCACTCACTCACTCCCTTAACCATTAGCAAACCCACATTTTCTGATGAAGCTTGACTGGGAATAAGCAGCAGCATCGTGAAAAGCAAAGTAGGCACCAGAAGCATGTTGGTCATTTTTGTTTTTATGTGAGTGACTCAAAATTACGTTACAATTGAATGATAAGTTGGACACAAAGTGAAGCAGCAGAGATTAATTGAGATTGTTTGAAATTTAAAATAAATTAAATAGCCTCAGTGATCTACTATCGGTAATCGCTATACAATATATAAAAGAATACAATGTATAATAGAGGTGATCAAAAGAAAAGTTTGCTTTTTGATGATGATTACTCTTTCCGAATAAAAGAAACACGCATTTACTTTATAATATGACTTGTGTAAGCTCAAGCTTCTGCACTGAGAATATCAGATACATAAACGGGATGATGAGAAAAAAGTCTTCTTTGTGAGATTGTTTAGGAAGTACCGTATTAAGTAAAAAGCCATACACGCGTCTTGTAGACACACACTTTAGGAAGAACATCCATTGGCTCAGGAAACTCGTATGTTTTGCCAAATTATAAATGCAATTATATTGATTAACGTGTATCCGTTAGACTGACCGGTGTTAGTACCGTAATCAGCGTGAGAATGACTGCATATCGATATCGGGTATATGGTAGATATCAGAGATCAAACGAACAATTCACACTTCTTAATGTTATAAAGGTTGGTGCATTGACGGCTAAGATTCCGTATCAAAGCTCATCTGATTCATGGTCTACTTGTACTTATTTATGTTATGTACAGTACGAAATTTAGTACGAAATTTGACATATCCCAGAAATTAGCATTTAATATGGAAAGTAGCCTTTCCGTAAACCCACAAGATACATAGATACAGTAGTTTGTCACCCTAACTGAAAGTTATTATATTATGACTGTGTCCGGAACGTATTTATGTACTGGGATAAAGGCGACAAAAGCAAGCTGAATGCCTCATAACTAGGCAAATAGACATGTGGCCAGAAGTGGCACCATATGTAGATATCATCCACCAGTAATTTAGCGCTATTCATAATCAGCAACAAATCAATGTGCCTTATTACAAGTCTGGTACATTCTAGTTCTTGATCATTGTTGGATATTAACAACCAGTTTGCTATTTTTGTCCGAATTGTAGACGTAAGCACTTGCAATGTTCAATACCCGATTAATAAGCCATGGTTTCTCTGGCGAAGAAAACTGAGTCTTTTGCTGATGAAGCAAAAGAGCGAGCACATAATAAAGCACAGAGTAAAGAAGCGCAGTACACATAGTATTAGAATATGCTCAGATATTAGAGTTTATAATACATTGTCAAAGAACATAAAAGGAATTTTTTTATACAGACGAGTATTATATTTAAGAGAGTCAAAGCTTTGCGTACAAGTCATGATGTAATGATGGTATGTATGTATGGTGGGGGATGTGGCCAAAGTGGCTATTGACGGTGAGTTTAACCTGGCACAGACACTCACGCTTTCAACAAGCATACTGTAGTTCCGTCCGGTAATGTACGCCGAATTATGATGCCATGAGCGCATACTTTGAACAAAAACAGAATCTGTGCCATGATCACGAACGTTTTTTCTGATGGATAAACATGATGAAATCAATGTCCCATCACGGATAATTCGATAAATCCGTTCCGGAAAAGGGAGATTCTCGCTTTTATGCGTTTGAGTATGAACATTTGTCCTTGAATTTCGCATATATAAAAAGCACATTAGTATTACATCTATTTGAATTAAATGGTCATGGGATCTACATTTTTATGTGATATACGTATGTATAGCATGTATATCATGATGACCAAGAAATATTTCTTCTACAGCAATGTTCAGTAACGTTGAAAAAAGTTTAAACAATGGTTAGAAACCATTTACATTCACTTTATAGCATCAAGCAATCGCATTCAAGTGAGTAAATAAATGGAGAAATACTGTATAATCTTTTACTCGTACTTCAACGTTTCCGTGGGAATAAACGAGGAGGGTGGATTGAGTACACTGAATTCGACACCACGATCACTCGAAGTACATAAATACAGTAGTCGGCACCAGAGAGCAGAGATGACGGAGTGCCCTTACAACCTGCCAACTCGGTGGCACCTCGTTACCGATTACGATTCCGGGTTTCAAAGAGTTTCCCACGATTCTAGTGCAGAATTGGTGCAATTGCCAAATAGCACCAGCTTTTACAGGACCTCTGGGTACGTTTCAGTATACAGGGTGGGCTAAAAACCAAACCTATTTCGACTGTTAATATTGTAGCACAGCCGGGAGCCACCGAGTTACTCGTTCAGTGTGGGCAAAAAGAGGTTGCATTGATTCAGTCTAGAAGTGGCTGCTTTAAAATCTCCAAAAATAATGTATAATGTTGATGACAAACTGTAAAAACATTAAGTCCATTAGTTAACGTCAGCAACATCTAGATGACCGTTTACGGCTGAATTATTTTCTTCTAATTTTGAACCTTTTTTTGGTTGTTTAACGATAACTTTACGTTTAAGTGTTCTATGGTACAAAAAAACTGTATTCGCTGACAATGAAATAAGAATGGAAATTGTTCATTCCCGCTTCTGTTTTTAATGGAATTGGATGTATAAATAGATTAGACCCACTGTAAAATGTAAATGCATCATTTTCTGTGCCACATGAACCAGACCAGATTCTGTGTGCAGACACCATGCACCATTGCCTCATGTTTCATTAACTATACAGTACACAAAAAAGCTTATCTTAGTCGAACCATATTAAGGGAACGGCCAAGCGGCCGTCCCTTGATAAACGTAGTTACACAATCATCGAAACAGATGATAATGTTGACAATCCTCTTTCGGTAGTCAGGCTTCACTTGTAAAGTCAAAAAATCACAATGCGTTTTGAATCAGATCAGACTGGAATCGAACGAAATAAATTCGTGGTCGATATTACGTACATACTGTAAATTTATTATATACAGTAGCTCCGTCATTTGAAAAGTCGGGACAGCCTGTCAGTTTCTCTGTTTATCTTAGTAAATTGGGAAACTATGTAAATATGTCTATTTAGGGAACAAATTTTATTTAATGATAAACTTAAACAATTAAAAAGTTTCACAGATTCAGAATCCTATTCCAATTGAATGACAATGGCGAATGGTACACCGATTAGACTTTGTCTCCTTGTTAAACCTAGTCAAGTTAAACCTTAGGATTATCTTGGGCTAGACGGCGCAGATATAAGTGCTCAGTTAGGGTAAATTGGAATTTATTGCGACAAAAACGAATTTACAATTCTATGAAAGCTTAACAACTGCGAAGTTTTGAAGTCATATTTTGGCGGGCAAACGAAAATTGTGTCAGAATAAACACAAGGGATAAAACTATGGTTTTTGTATTTCCCCGCAAAAATTTGAATTCAAAATTTCACACTCGACAAAGTTTCATTCATTTTTGTCGCATTTATTGATGTACGTAAGATGATGTACACCCATGTTTTTTATGGTTATAAAGTTTGTATATTACCGCGACACAATTGTCTTGGATATTTTTTCATGTAGCAAAAGCATTTTTCATGTATGTATGTATGTTTTCTAACTCACTTGACCAGCTGTGCAAACTGTTTATTGGATGAAGGTAACGTAAAAATGTAATTGAAAACGGTCGATTATCACGCTAACAGACAATGCTCAAATAAGCGGGTGCGGTGTTCACAAATTCACGTTGTATGCCTAGACACAACACAACTGAGGCACAAACAGCATGCGCAAGGCTCATTATATACCACCATTTCTAAATATTTCAATCATTCTGAGCGCACGATTACTGTATGACATGGGCACCTCCATATTTTATTTACCATTTACTCAGATTTCTTCAGACGTTGTTCCAAACAAAATAAATCAGGATAAGGTTGACAAATACGTTTATTAGTTGCGTAATCTTAATATATTAAATTTTTTACGTATATAATGTAATCTACTGATGATATAAAACGTACAAAAGTTTATAAAGTAAGCGATGAAAAGTCATGTTTTGGTGATTGAAATGGTGCACAAGTTTGTCTATTGGAGTTGAGGTTTGCCTGCTTGTTAAGGTTATACATGTACATAATTGGGTTTGGTCTGTTGTCAAAATTGAAATTATTCGTGTATGGCACATTACGTTCACTAATTTGTCCCCATGTACACATCGCCCCATTTTTCATGTACAATAGAAATAAATTGATTTGAATGATGATGCAAATGAAATAAAACTTTATATAAGTTGGATTCCGGACACGCGTGAGTCATCTCTAATGTTATCAACCACGTAAAAATCTGTGTAATTTATGGTATTGGTGGACTGATTGAACAATAATACACGAAAAAAAAGAAAGGTATCTTACACATGTAAATCCCAATTATGTAACTTTTCTCTGAAAAATAATCGGATCTGTTCACTCCTTTGGCCATTGCAACTTTAATTAAAAACATTTTCGTCAAATATCTGGGAGGATGGCGCGCAGTCAAGCAAGCCAATCAATGTACATATTTGTGATAACTGACTGGATTGGCAAACATTCTTGTTTTTATATCCGGGAAAATAAATAAGGTCACACACAAAATGAATTTCGCGCAGAACAACACAAAAAAATGTTAAATGAATGCTCATTTAATGGAATGCTTTGGCGGTTATAGAAAAGCTATTCTGTGTGATATCCCACGAATACAAAATCTGGTTAATTGTCGGTTCGACATGGCAAACTTGTTGATTGAAACGCTACTTACGTATTCAATACAGTAACCCGTTATACGGATGAGTTATTTATATGAAAGTCTGCCTATTTCGGGCGATCTTTCCAATTCACTTTATAAAAGTTTTTGAGTTTCTCTCAACATTTTTAACGGAACATTAACAGTTTTTTACGTCAATGACCCTAGCTGATTAAATGCTGTCCCCACGAGCTCTATAATAACAGTAATATTGGTTTGATCAATCACAGTTCACACGACACGGTACGAATAATCAGTCGGACCCTATCAGAATGCCAAATATACCAAAAAATTCACCTCCTTTTCGGCCGTTTAATCTGAGAAGTATTGAAAAAAATCAATGATCAAGAATATGTAAAAAGAGTCACACAAAAACTTGCTCAATAGAGGACTTTTTACTGCACTCCTGCGTTTACAGTCACTGAACCAGCTGCACGTGAAGTCTGCACCCGTATGATCTGCCCCAGTAGACTGCACTCAAATCTGCGCTGCGCCTGCGCTCATGTATAAACGGAAACCTACTTATAAAACAATAATTGATCACAACTTCATGTACATTTCATACATGTGAAACGTTATATAATAAAGACCGAAGTGTTTTGATCATTTCACTACTGCCATGATTCATTATTACACAGTTCACATGAACAGTATAAAATGAATAATTAACTCATTTTTCAGTTAACATAATTTAACGATTATCGCATTATGTATGGGTAATAAATTCTGAGTTGATTATGGATTTTAGCCAGAATCTCTTCACTTTGTCATCCATGGATCTTTTATGACCGTTGAATCTGACTGCAGTAGTTTAATTTAAGGGTGTTATATTTTTTTTGAATGTTTGACGTCGTTAGTTTTTAAAAGAATCAGTTTATTACACCAACGATTCGGGTCTGAAATCAAGGGTTTGAGAAGACGTTACATATCTCCGTTTAAACAGAAAAAAAACACTACAGTATGTAATGTCCGAAAATTTTTAAGTGCACATTTCGTCAAATTCCTAGTCATATAATTTGATTATTTGAGGAACAGAAATTTTCGAAATGTCAGCTGCAATGAAAAGCAATTGCAGACAGACGATCCTACATGATAGCACAACATTGATAATGTGAATTGTGATGTCGAACGGAATGTGTACCTTGGTCAGGATATCTTGTCACTGAATTTTATTTCCTGAACCCTGTACCACGTGGTACGAATTGAATCTGGCACTTCTATCTTGTACAAGTGTCATCATATTGTCCAAAAGAAAACAATTTTCTCAAAACTTTGAACACAGCAGATTGAAATTCAAATCGCGTACCAAAACTTTTAACGAGTAACAAGAAACCCTGGATACATAGCTTATACAAAACAGATATTTATAAATCGTTTGTGATTGGGGGGGGGGGGGGGGTGATTGGCTGAAAGTGTCAATCTCAGTCATCAAGCAATGTTTGTCAACACATTGTTAATGATCTGTTCACTTTTTAGCGCAGTGTGTTTCGTCGAGTGTTTTTTTATAGTTTACCCATGCAATTTTGTGTTCTCAATAGTAAATGTGATTAATAAATGCAGATTGATTTGAGCTAAGTGCATGAGTAATATTTTACGAGATTACAAAACAAGAGGACGAATGGATGAATCAGGTTAGAACTGCAGCTGACTTGGACTCGTCGAGTACATCGGCAATCACCTCGTACCCTTCGTGGTTCTTGTTAGTTATCACCTTATGCTGAAAATTTTTGTTAATCCTTACTGTTTAAGAGAGAAAATGTTCGAAATATACATATATGTATATGTGAGTGTCGGCCCTGAAACATTATTTTATGTGGTAGCAAAATGCTGGCCTCTATGTAATGCACGCAGGTTGTACACAGCAGAAATTCACAGCCGATGCTTATCGTTTTGCCTGCGCAAACTACCAGATGGCTTGCATATACTTTTATTTTTTTTAATTCGATCTGATCTAGCAGTGTGTGTGATTGACTATTGTACTTAAAGTTTCCGGCGTTTGATGCCAACATATTGATTTTGTTTTCTGCAATTTGATAAGAGATTGGTGCTGTTCTGCACACGGAAGAAAAAATTCCGCTTACTTTTTAACGGTCGTAAAAGGGTGGAAATTAAATTACTGTATGTGCAGTACATGTACACAACGTTTCGCAAACCTTCTCTTCCGTTGACGAAGCCGCCTTTTGTTCTCTGGATTTGGACTTTTGTGCGCCGGTGGACTTCTGAAATCGCTAAGATAAAAAATCCAGGTCAGATAGGAAACAAATCTGAAAGATCTTTGCCGGGGATGTTTTAAAAAATATGTATGCCATCTGATGTTTTCACCGTTTTTACGCTTCTGACAAGATAAAGATTATAGACTAAGATACATTGGAATATTTAGCGATTATATAGAATACAGGTACAAATACAAAACAAGAGTACTTCCCGACATATTCAAAGTGAAAACAGGTCCTATTCAAGGAGGTATATTTCAGTATACACACATACATGGGATCTGAAACATCAAGTACCAATTTCTGACAGAACCTTTTCTTCGGTTGGAGAAGACCCCTTTTCTTCTCCGGATTTTGTCTTTTTGTTGCCGTTAGATTTCTGAAATTCATTTCGTTGTTTGAGTATATCAATAACTGTTATGATAAACCACATGACATTTTCAACAGTATTCACGCGAAAAAAAGCTTCATATATACGAATGAAAACTTTGCGCGCGCAAAAGTTTTCAACAGCCGTATCGAGCCGCGTGCGTGAACGGACTTCATGTAATGTCACTATCACTGAAACATTATATCCGAATTTTTTCTTATCTTCAAACACAACTTCTCAAGTCTCAACAAACATCTGGATCACTTTTCTCAGGTTGACTTTTGGTCTTTTGGTTTTGTAGTTTTGTGTCTTTGATGCGCTCCCAAAGCGAGTCGGGCTTGGGTTCTTCGCTGGTGGACCTGCGTTCTGACTTGGACCTGGACGCTGGCTTCGGTTTACTCACACAGCATAACACAATCAACGCACACTGCAATCGTATAGATAAGTCAGTCAGTCAGTCAGTCAGTCAGTCAGTCAGTCAGTCAGTCAGTCAGTCAGTCAGTCAGTCAGTCAGTCAGTCAGTCAGTCAGTCAGTCAGTCAGTCAGTCAGTCAGTCAGTCTGTCCGTCAGTCAGCCAGCCCAGCCCGTCAGTCAGTCAGTCTGTCAATCAGTCAGTCAGTCCGTCAGTCGGTCGGTCATTCAGTCAGTCAATTAGCATAGCAGGCAGACAATTTGCAAGTCAGCTTATACATCAGTTGGCATGGATATAGAGTTGTAATCATAAACAGCACCAAGATTCAGTTTTTAGCAAAATGTATACGAGTGACTTGCCTGTGTTAATGCGTAAACGACGATAATGTGTGTGTATTGGTATAATGGTGCGAGGTCTTCATTTCCGAGTTTGTGGTGCATTTTGTGTGATGCTGTTATTAACCGGTGTGGTGTGTGTGACACTGGACAAACTTATCGCTTCACGCATTCAGCACTGGCGGACGAGAAGAGGAAGGAAAAGTGGATTTCCCCCTCTTTGATTTCCCCTAAGGTGAATGTAAAATGGCCTGAAAACTGCCAATTCCCCCCCCCCCTTTTCGACAATATTCCCGTTTCTTTTGGAGGGTTAGCTTGTCCGCCAGTGACCTTCAGGATACATACAGTAGCCTAATTCCATAAGACTTTTAGTATTCATGAAAATCGTGTGAATAATCTGATCACCTTACAAAGTAATGAATTATTTAATGAAGTAAATAGCTTCATTTAATTCTAAATTGACTATGTATAAAAAAATACATACATGTACGTTACTCACTTCTTCACTTTTCCGGTTTGATTATTTACAAACATACATAGAATAGAATTCTTTAATCGAAATCCAAAAATGGCAAACTTTAGAGTGTTGTCGCTTAAGCAATTGATAACGCTATATTCTTCACGATTCCGTGCTCATGTTTTGATTATATAATTCTTGCTGAGTTGCAATTCTTCCAACCTGATTTAAGAATATAGTGATCAGTTTTATTGCAAAGTATGATGTGAAGGAAATCAATGTCAAGTGTCAATTAGTTTTCAGTGTGACAGATCTCGGTCAATAATTAGTATTCAGGTGTTGAATCAGTTTAGGAAGAATCCTAGTGTCGGTATAATAAACGGAGGAATGAAGGAGTGTTGATGACTGTTTAACAGATGCGTTTATATAAAAGGGTCAAATGTAAAGGTTCGAGTAGTTTCCCCATAAGTTGCATTCTTGATTTTTTGCTTACTGATCATTTCCAAATAAATTCAGTATTATTCATCGGTGACTGGTAAATATTTTGATCAAAACAGTGGCTGTAAAATTGATTTCCAATCACGAGTCATTCGATAAATAATTATTTATTCAATTCCGAAATTAGGTCACGTGAACATATCAGATCAGCACATACACGACTTTATTTATTTCAGTCCTCGCAACAACATCGGCATACATACATAGATTGTACGAAGTGTATATTTCAGTTTACGACAGCCAATAGAGTTTCAAGTTTCATATGGGCGTTAAAATCAGATACATAATAAGTTCGTGTATTTGTAGGACATAAAAGAGATTTTTTACTGCTTTATTAATTTTTCAGTAATTAGATTCAAAAGTTGCTCATGGGCAAAACATGTACATATTATGTACTGTATGTGGCTGCAATTTAGCATAACTTACATTGGGTAATAGCAAACGCAAAAACAAACATTTGCAAGCAACTCGTATCAGGAATCTCAATTTTTAACAACACTCTCAATCACCCTTATCATAAACTGCATTTTTATCTCTCGTCAGAAGCCACCCAACCAGAAGACGAGTTACCAACCATTAAGTTGTTATCTTCTGAAACGAGCTAATCCGAATCAAGTACTGTGTTGAATGATGAATCGTGCAACTTGCGAAAGCTGTACTCCCGGTTTGTCGTTTATGAACGGGATGAGGAGGCAACGCATCGGTATTAGTAACTCGTTTACGTCGTTCAATATCCTGCTTTAACGCGTGTCAGATAAACAACTTGTTTGATTGATTTGTTAAACAAAAGGCAAAATGTTTCCAATTGGCAGAAGGAGTATATCAATATTTAGGATCAGTTGACTGATGCGTACGGAAGCCAGTCGTTTTCACAAATCACAAATTTTGCGAATTTCTACTGTTTTTCTTCCGCACTTCCGCTGAAATGTAGGATACGATAACGGAGGATGTAATTGTTGGTAAGCATCGCACTCCTATTATATCCAACTTTAAATAACGCTTTAATTAGCTGATGTGTTGCATGCAACTTGTTGTGTTGTAGCGTAAAAAGCAATGTTCAGTTACGTAACATCCATTCACAAAATAAATGAGTATAACTTGTGATTATACTCGCCATCTTTGTACTCGTTAGAATGTATCCCTCCTTTATTAGACTGTAATAAAGTCCAAAATTCAAATAAACTTTCTAATTAACCTCAAACAGATGCATTTAAATCGAATGACAAGAGGAATCGACGATCGTATGTTATAGCGAATTATATTTAACACGATATGAGAATCCGACAGATTCGATGAACTTGCTGCGCATTCAGTAATACAATTTAAATCAACATGTTTTGTACGTTGCGTAACAGTAGAATGTATTCACGTTGCGGTTGAAATGTGAAAACAGAAATACTGCGTCTGGCCGTCAGGTTTCTTTTATAACTTCAGTTAATAAAAGCAAATGCCATTGTAATCTCCTCTTTTGTATAAAGTTCTGCCATTGTGGCTAATCCGCACGAAACAGAAGCATACATTCATTATTTTTATCATTTGCATTAACGAGACATGGTGGTGCAAGTCTGCATTCATTCCCGCGCATATCCGCATCCGTAGTGTATTTCGGATATTCACGGCAGTTCGACACACACACACACACATAGACGTTGCGATTAATTGTGTTTTGTTAACATCATTTTATTTGAAATTCTTCCAATCATTTTATATGTCAGCAGTCAGCCTTCCAACAATTATTTGATGAAAGCGAAACTCGTTTTAGGATTAGCACTTCTCTTTCATGGATTACGTAAAAATTTTGATAGTTTCAGAGAAAATCAGAAAATGATTTCACAAATATTTCATCTCATCACGATCTCACTGATGGTCGCCTTCACGGTTAGTTACGCATTCAACAGTTTTATGACTTTTTTAATTTCCATCGTTTTTTACCATGAATAGGCAATTTCAGTGTGCGGAGCCGAGTACAGGAAACGAGCTTTTCATGGACTGTTGTGTTCGACAGAGTCGGATTCCTTCTGGCTGTTATGACTATTGCAATTATGCCAGTTTCGCGAAAAATGGGGTTCGTTCGTATTGAATTAGTGTAGCTACTCACGCACTCATTAACTCACAGTCACACTACATACATATCCCCTTCTTGTTTGCTCATTAAATATTCTCTCACTCCATCATTCATTGACTTGCTCGTTGATTCGCACTCTTTCACACACTCACTCATTCATTTCATTACTCATTCACGCACTCACTCACTCACTCACTCACTCACTCACTCACTCACTCACTCACTCACTCACTCACTCACTCACTCACTCACTCACTCACTCACTCACTCACGCACTCACTCACTCACTCACTCACTCACTCACTCACTCACTCACTCACTCACTCACTCACTCACTCACTCACTCACTCACTCACTCACTCACTCACTCACTCACTCACTCACTCACTCACTCACTCACTCACTCACTCACTCACTCACTCACTCACTCACTCACTCACTCACTCACTCACTCACTCACTCACTCACTCACTCACTCACTCACTCACTCACTCACTCACTCACTCACTCACTCACTCACTCACTCACTCACTCACTCACTCACTCACTCACTCACTCACTCACTCACTCACTCACTCACTCACTCACTCACTCACTCACTCACTCACTCACTCATTCAATCCCTCACTCATTCACTCACTCACTCACTCACTCACTCACTCATTCACTCACTGATTCACTGCTCAACTCACTTTCAGCTGACAAACATGTACCTGAACACAGACTATCAGTGCCCCCGAACCGCCCTCGGCTCGTATCTTTACTGCGCCGGCTCCGGTGCCGATCATCGGGCTAAATGTGAACGTGCCGGTGTATCAAAAACTCTGGCCGGTGAGTGAGTGAGTGAGTGAGTGAGTGAGTGAGTGAGTGAGTAAGTGAGTGAGTGAGTGAGTGAGTGAGTGAGTGAGTGAGTGAGTGAGTGAGTGAGTGAGTGAGTGAGTGAGTGAGTGAGTGAGTGAGTGAGTGAGTGAGTGAGTGAGTGAGTGAGTGAGTGAGTGAGTGAGTGAGTGAGTGAGTGAGTGAGTGAGTGAGTGAGTGAGTGAGTGAGTGAGTGAGTGAGTGAGTGAGTGAGTGAGTGAGTGAGTGAGTGAGTGAGTGAGTGAGTGAGTGAGTGAGTGAGTGAGTGAGTCCATGAGTGAGTGGGTGAGTGATTGAAGGGTAAATGACTATAAAATATATTTGCAGGAGATAAATGTTCCGATCTTTGTGATATGCGACCGGGTACTGTATTAGAACTAGGATGGTCACATCTGCCCTGTTGGTCTGTGCTCGATAGAGTCAGGACCATTTTTGAGGTTGGCAATTTATAATGAGTTTCAATAGGTTGACTACGACAATGATCCTCAGTTTTTGCAGATACCATGCTTTGAAATTCAACTCGATCGAAACATAAATAGAATACATTGTTTTATTCAACAAGCTATTCTATGTACGGGCAGAATCCATACTATAGTCAAAAGTCTCACTAGCAAATATGATCGTGGTCAGTCAATCTGATATCAAAGACAAATTTTCATACCTCGTAAAAACACACTGTACAGCAGAATAAATCCATGCTTTCGTTATCTCTTCCATGAGAATTAATGAGACCAAGATTTGAATGGAAAATTTTTTACGGCTAAACAATACAGTTAATTCAAATTTTTAAATAAAAAAGTGTCAAAAGTATCAATAGTTTCGGTGTACAGAAAACTGTCCAAGGGAATCTGCAGAAATTCATTGTTGTGTATACCAATGAATTAGACAAATTTTTTGTATAAATTTCAATAACTGTATTATACAAGTCTTTTGGATGATATTGTAGTTGGTTTGTAGTTATGAACAATAAAATTTGCACTATTCCAGACATATGCCGATATCAAAAGCAAGCCACAAGAAGGGATTGACGCTTTTTTCACGGGTTAATTGAACGTACAACAAGCTATGCCATTTCGAACTTTGTGATTCCGGTGGAATAGATTTTTTACGTTTCTTTAAGCCTCTTTTTGATGCAATTTTATACAAGCTGTGAAACCGTTATATGCATTTATTACACTGTGTTATTATATTGTAAAGTATTGTTCTGTACACATTGATTACAGTTCAACTTGTATCATATGCATATAAGATACATAAATCGTATAAAATATACAAAACTTGTTTAGTGGAGATTGTACAAAAAACCATTTCTATCTACAGTTCACTGCTTATTTGCATTATAACTCTGTTTTCGTCATTACCAAAATATCCGTTTTAGAGCTGGAAAAGGATTTTTTCTTTTTTATACAACCTTTTATAACACTCAAAAAGTTAGTCAGTCAGTCATTCAGTTGGTCAATCAGTCTGTCAGTCACCGAAGAAATCAGTTAGTCAGTCGCGGAAAAATTTGGCTATTAAAATGTTTGCACAAACAGTTTTGGATTAAACTAAAAATTGAAGATAAAACTAAAATGTTTTTTGAAAAGGTTAGCCGAACTTGGTATCTGGTTAGTGGACCTGCACGGGACCGACCGAAATCGTGGATACCGCTGTTGATGATTATTTTATCCGAGTATGTTCTTCATCACTACAGATCCGGCTAAACAATTATCCAAGGTGGATAGCATGTATTATATCGGATTCCCGGTCTTTAGTGTATAGGCAACTCATGAATATTTGATTTATCTGCCATGGTGGAAACAAAAATTTCCGGGATTTGACGCGCACAGGGCATAAAATTCGGGGATTCAAATTTGAGATTATTACGAGTTCAGAGTCATTCTGCTCAAATAAAAATCGCACAAGGTTTACACCCAACGTTTTGTTTGCCGATTCTTTGTTTTACGTCAACGGATTGCGTCGAGTTTTTTTAATAAATTTTATAAAATAAATTAAAGTAAATTAATAGATCAAAATATAACATTATATAAAATTTAGTTCTTGAAGTCGAAAATAATACCAGTCTAATATTATTATCTGATTTAGTAGAATTTAATGAGATTACGGTCGCCCTAGATTTTTTTATTGAATTTTAATTATCATTCACATTCATGTAATACATTCATTTTTATTGCTGACTTTTATTGAATCCGTTTTCAGAGGTGCGACAATGCCGGAGACAGACTCGATTGTTCGGCGGCTTTTTGATGGCATCCGACTGGAATGTGGAATGTCGGAAAGTCAATGGTTGGTTGGTCTGTTTGTTGGTAAACTTAATCGACATGGTGGCTGCATTCATGAACAAGCCACCGAAAACGCCATGCATGCATGGTTCATTTCACGCCCGGCACCCTTATTTTTTTTGGCATCCATGCTCCCCTATTCTAGAAGAACCTTTAAAAATAAATTGGCATACGGCCTCTGGTGGTTCCCTCCGCAAAAATAGCTTTTCTTGAATTCGAACTTTCAAAACTGCTGGCTTTCGCTGACTCGGAAATAATAGAGCTTGTGTTGTGTTGCTTGCATTACGGTAAACACTTTGTCAAAAATTTGATCCCATTATACTATATAAATGGAAGCCTACTAGATAGTACAGAATGTATAAAAGATCTGGGACTTAAAAGATCTGGGACTGTTGTTCGATGATAATTTATCTTTTACTCCTGCCATTGCCGATATTTGCCGCAAATCCAATTTGAGGGTTGCCCTTCTACGCAATTCTTTCAAAAACCATTCCATAACCTTTCAAGTAAAACTGTATAAAATTTTTGTTTTGCCTATAATCACCTATTGCTCCCAGGTACTTATGTTTCATACCAAAGAATCCATGAATAGAATAGAATAGAGAATATTCAACATAGATTTACCAGACTAAATGTTCATTACGAAGGTGCCGAGGGTAACCGCCTGCCATATGAGGAAAGAATAAAAAAATGCAATTTACAGTTACTCGTAGATTATTTCACCAAGACAGATTTGATCACAGTCATCAAGCTTACCACAGACCGATTTTACTGTCCTGTACGGTTGATCGATTGGTCACAAATACACTGTAAACGACTAAAGAAACCAAGACACAACAGCCACTTTCGAAAACAGTTTTTTTATGACAGGACCATTAATCATTACAATGATCTTCCAATAGCCCTGAAAGAAGGAACCATTCGCGTCGCTGATCTGGTGGCTGGTCGCTCGTCATATGGAGGAGAGAAAATAGTTAATTTATCTATTATACACACCTAGTGGATGAAGGCTGGTGAATTTGAATATTTTTTGAATATTTTTATTTACACATATCTCTCCCCTGAATTTTTATTTCTATTATGACATACTAGCAATACATCCGTTTAATGGAAACTATTTCGTTTCTCATATTTAAATATTTAATTATTTGATATTATATTTTATACTCTATTACCTAAAAAGCTCCGACTAACGTAGCTTAAACTCTGTTCCTGTTTCACACACTCTCAATTCTCAATTCATAAAATGCATATGCATATATATATATATATACCATGACACTTATACTGACCACGAATAAAACTAAACTAAACTAAACTAGGTGACAGCAGGGAGGGTTGTATAATTTATGGCCCGCCTTCGTCTCCACCTCCATTCCATCCATTCAGTCAGCCTTTTTTTGTTGTCCTTTTAATCAAAGTTTGTGTTTTCAGGCATCAATCAGTTGACGTAAACGTTGTGTTCCAATACATGACAATGTGCTTGCCAGACACATCTGAAAATGATGAAGAAGCCATTGAAGAGATAGTGGACACTCTAATTGCCTATGTTCCTCAACTAGATTCTGCTTCTAGGTATGTTCTCGTTATGGTGTTTATTGGTTTTTGACATGGTTAAATCATAAGAAAGGTGTGCTAGGGATCTAAGCTGACTGTTAGAGTGATTGTTTATTAAGGAAAGTTGTGTAAAGGAATAAATGTATGTAACCAGTGTTACCTTGTTGTCCTCTATCGTCTCCGGACGGATGTATATACCGTTTCTTGATGTTACCAGATGGATCGTTAGCCTTGGCACCTCGAATGTTCACACGAGCTAATTTAGCCGCAATTTTATTCTCCTCGTTGTTTTTGTTACCATGTTTTGATGAATGTTGATCTGCGTTTTTTCGACTTGCACATGATTGGAATACTTGCTTTACCTAACAGACTACCTAAAAAAGGGAAACGGTGGTGTAAATAAGTTTTTACATAGCTTGTCTTTGTCAAACTGTCTTGTAGTAGTTTACACTTTGGGTTGACATGAATGAGTATTCCGAGCAAACCATACATGTAACTCCCGATGTTTTCAGGTCGCCGTCTAATCCCGGGGGGGGGGGGGGGGGGGGTTATGAGGACGCGTCTTCATCTCGAGCGGGGTTATGAGGACGCGTCTTCATTCCCAGCCTGGGGATGAGGGCGCGTCCTCATAAAAATCTCGGGATGAAGACGCGTCCCTGTTCCCAATCTCGGGATGAAGGCGCGTCCTCATAAAAATGTCGGGATGAAGTCGCGTCCTAATAATCAGCCTCGGGATGAAGTCGCGTCTTAATAATCAGCCTCGGGATGAAGGCGCGTCCTAATAATCAGCCTCGGGATGAAGTCGCGTCTTTCACGCATTGCAACACATCAAGGGACGGCCGCTAGGCCGTTCCCTTAAAATGGTTCGATTAAGATAAGCTTTTTTGCGATTATCTCGATTTAGCCTCATTGTATCAACTTCTAGTCTGTTTCATCGGTTTTCTCGTGCGATTCTACATCTTTTTGGCTATTTTAAACCCGGTAGGGATAAATTTTCATTTTTCAGGTCCAAAAATGCTGAAAATGCGATTTTCCGTTTTTTATTCTCCCCCAAAACGCTGTATGGAAACTGGGTAAGACATGTAGAGCTGAAAATTGGTACAAAGGTCAGCTTTCAGCGTAGAAAACGATTATTAAACTGTCCCGGAGATCGGATTAATATTTGCACCATTTTTATGAGGTTTTATGAAAAAAATGTCAAAAATCGCAGGCTAAATGGAGAAAGAATTGTAGTATGAGCGATAGGATGGACCGATCGAACTGAAATTTTAACAGAATGTGTATTACACATGTCATAGTCTGTTACACTATTAAATTTATCATTCTACTCGAAAACACAAAAAAGCGCAGCGGGTTTGTAAGAGAAAAATTTTGGGAAAATTTTCGCAAATGCTCTTTTACTCTTGTTGAGGTAATAGAATTGTCATGTAAAAGTGCCTATCATACGCGGAATCAACTTTCAGTATGACCTCTCTTAGACACATTTTTCGATAAAATCATTCAACTTTGCAAAAAAGTAAAAAAAACGCATGAAGAAAATTTATACGTTTTTGACATTTTTTGCTTCTTCGAAAATCTGATTATCTCAAGATTTGAACCCTTGAGACCCATTGTATTTATTGAATGTCTAGACTGCTTGAAGCTGTATCGAACACAGAAAAGTTGATTAGCTGCGTATTATTAAAAAAATATTTATGAGCCGCCAAAAACGGTGAAAATTCGAGTTCACTTATTTAACGCTGTTTCAGCTACATTGGATTCCGAAATTTTTGTTTATACAGAAACATGAAACACTTGATTTTAACAGGAGGCCTAGAGAGAGTACAGTTCTAACAAACTATTTTTCTAAAACTTGATCAGTACTTTTAAATAAATTTTTATGATCCGTCAAAAAATACTGGAATAAAGAAAACCGGGTCAAAAATTTTTTTCGAAGGAATTTTTTTTCTTTGTTTGTAGATTTGTACCAATATTATTAAAACACTCGAAAACAATATTATAAGTAGTCTGGAAGTGAGGAAAAAAATTTCAAGAGTCGAATGGCACATAGCGTCAGCTGTTTTAGTACAGCTCGGCGCTAACCTAAATGTAGTCAAGTTCTAAAGTTGTTTTAACCCTAGATAAATTTATGATTTGAAACAACAT
>OZ038445.1:12065495-12097995 GCA_964036265.1 Daptonema setosum
AATTCTTCCAATCATTTTATATGTCAGCAGTCAGCCTTCCAACAATTATTTGATGAAAGCGAAACTCGTTTTAGGATTAGCACTTCTCTTTCATGGATTACGTAAAAATTTTGATAGTTTCAGAGAAAATCAGAAAATGATTTCACAAATATTTCATCTCATCACGATCTCACTGATGGTCGCCTTCACGGTTAGTTACGCATTCAACAGTTTTATGACTTTTTTAATTTCCATCGTTTTTTACCATGAATAGGCAATTTCAGTGTGCGGAGCCGAGTACAGGAAACGAGCTTTTCATGGACTGTTGTGTTCGACAGAGTCGGATTCCTTCTGGCTGTTATGACTATTGCAATTATGCCAGTTTCGCGAAAAATGGGGTTCGTTCGTATTGAATTAGTGTAGCTACTCACGCACTCATTAACTCACAGTCACACTACATACATATCCCCTTCTTGTTTGCTCATTAAATATTCTCTCACTCCATCATTCATTGACTTGCTCGTTGATTCGCACTCTTTCACACACTCACTCATTCATTTCATTACTCATTCACGCACTCACTCACTCACTCACTCACTCACTCACTCACTCACTCACTCACTCACTCACTCACTCACTCACTCACTCACTCACTCACTCACTCACGCACTCACTCACTCACTCACTCACTCACTCACTCACTCACTCATTCAATCCCTCACTCATTCACTCACTCACTCACTCACTCACTCACTCATTCACTCACTGATTCACTGCTCAACTCACTTTCAGCTGACAAACATGTACCTGAACACAGACTATCAGTGCCCCCGAACCGCCCTCGGCTCGTATCTTTACTGCGCCGGCTCCGGTGCCGATCATCGGGCTAAATGTGAACGTGCCGGTGTATCAAAAACTCTGGCCGGTGAGTGAGTGAGTGAGTGAGTGAGTGAGTGAGTGATTGAAGGGTAAATGACTATAAAATATATTTGCAGGAGATAAATGTTCCGATCTTTGTGATATGCGACCGGGTACTGTATTAGAACTAGGATGGTCACATCTGCCCTGTTGGTCTGTGCTCGATAGAGTCAGGACCATTTTTGAGGTTGGCAATTTATAATGAGTTTCAATAGGTTGACTACGACAATGATCCTCAGTTTTTTGCAGATACCATGCTTTGAAATTCAACTCGATCGAAACATAAATAGAATACATTGTTTTATTCAACAAGCTATTCTATGTACGGGCAGAATCCATACTATAGTCAAAAGTCTCACTAGCAAATATGATCGTGGTCAGTCAATCTGATATCAAAGACAAATTTTCATACCTCGTAAAAACACACTGTACAGCAGAATAAATCCATGCTTTCGTTATCTCTTCCATGAGAATTAATGAGACCAAGATTTGAATGGAAAATTTTTTACGGCTAAACAATACAGTTAATTCAAATTTTTAAATAAAAAAGTGTCAAAAGTATCAATAGTTTCGGTGTACAGAAAACTGTCCAAGGGAATCTGCAGAAATTCATTGTTGTGTATACCAATGAATTAGACAAATTTTTTGTATAAATTTCAATAACTGTATTATACAAGTCTTTTGGATGATATTGTAGTTGGTTTGTAGTTATGAACAATAAAATTTGCACTATTCCAGACATATGCCGATATCAAAAGCAAGCCACAAGAAGGGATTGACGCTTTTTTCACGGGTTAATTGAACGTACAACAAGCTATGCCATTTCGAACTTTGTGATTCCGGTGGAATAGATTTTTTACGTTTCTTTAAGCCTCTTTTGATGCAATTTTATACAAGCTGTGAAACCGTTATATGCATTTATTACACTGTGTTATTATATTGTAAAGTATTGTTCTGTACACATTGATTACAGTTCAACTTGTATCATATGCATATAAGATACATAAATCGTATAAAATATACAAAACTTGTTTAGTGGAGATTGTACAAAAAACCATTTCTATCTACAGTTCACTGCTTATTTGCATTATAACTCTGTTTTCGTCATTACCAAAATATCCGTTTTAGAGCTGGAAAAGGATTTTTTCTTTTTTTATACAACCTTTTATAACACTCAAAAAGTTAGTCAGTCAGTCATTCAGTTGGTCAATCAGTCTGTCAGTCACCGAAGAAATCAGTTAGTCAGTCGCGGAAAAATTTGGCTATTAAAATGTTTGCACAAACAGTTTTGGATTAAACTAAAAATTGAAGATAAAACTAAAATGTTTTTTGAAAAGGTTAGCCGAACTTGGTATCTGGTTAGTGGACCTGCACGGGACCGACCGAAATCGTGGATACCGCTGTTGATGATTATTTTATCCGAGTATGTTCTTCATCACTACAGATCCGGCTAAACAATTATCCAAGGTGGATAGCATGTATTATATCGGATTCCCGGTCTTTAGTGTATAGGCAACTCATGAATATTTGATTTATCTGCCATGGTGGAAACAAAAATTTCCGGGATTTGACGCGCACAGGGCATAAAATTCGGGGATTCAAATTTGATATTATTACGAGTTCAGAGTCATTCTGCTCAAATAAAAATCGCACAAGGTTTACACCCAACGTTTTGTTTGCCGATTCTTTGTTTTACGTCAACGGATTGCGTCGAGTTTTTTTAATAAATTTTATAAAATAAATTAAAGTAAATTAATAGATCAAAATATAACATTATATAAAATTTAGTTCTTGAAGTCGAAAATAATACCAGTCTAATATTATTATCTGATTTAGTAGAATTTAATGAGATTACGGTCGCCCTAAATTTTTTTATTGAATTTTAATTATCATTCACATTCATGTAATACATTCATTTTTATTGCTGACTTTTATTGAATCCGTTTTCAGAGGTGCGACAATGCCGGAGACAGACTCGATTGTTCGGCGGCTTTTTGATGGCATCCGACTGGAATGTGGAATGTCGGAAAGTCAATGGTTGGTTGGTCTGTTTGTTGGTAAACTTAATCGACATGGTGGCTGCATTCATGAACAAGCCACCGAAAACGCCATGCATGCATGGTTCATTTCACGCCCGGCACCCTTATTTTTTTTTGGCATCCATGCTCCCCTATTCTAGAAGAACCTTTAAAAATAAATTGGCATACGGCCTCTGGTGGTTCCCTCCGCAAAAATAGCTTTTCTTGAATTCGAACTTTCAAAACTGCTGGCTTTCGCTGACTCGGAAATAATAGAGCTTGTGTTGTGTTGCTTGCATTACGGTAAACACTTTGTCAAAAATTTGATCCCATTATACTATATAAATGGAAGCCTACTAGATAGTACAGAATGTATAAAAGATCTGGGACTGTTGTTCGATGATAATTTATCTTTTACTCCTGCCATTGCCGATATTTGCCGCAAATCCAATTTGAGGGTTGCCCTTCTACGCAATTCTTTCAAAAACCATTCCATAACCTTTCAAGTAAAACTGTATAAAATTTTTGTTTTGCCTATAATCACCTATTGCTCCCAGGTACTTATGTTTCATACCAAAGAATCCATGAATAGAATAGAATAGAGAATATTCAACATAGATTTACCAGACTAAATGTTCATTACGAAGGTGCCGAGGGTAACCGACTGCCATATGAGGAAAGAATAAAAAAATGCAATTTACAGTTACTCGTAGATTATTTCACCAAGACAGATTTGATCACAGTCATCAAGCTAACCACAGACCGATTTTACTGTCCTGTACGGTTGATCGATTGGTCACAAATACACTGTAAACGACTAAAGAAACCAAGACACAACAGCCACTTTCGAAAACAGTTTTTTTATGACAGGACCATTAATCATTACAATGATCTTCCAATAGCCCTGAAAGAAGGAACCATTCGCGTCGCTGATCTGGTGGCTGGTCGCTCGTCATATGGAGGAGAGAAAATAGTTAATTTATCTATTATACACACCTAGTGGATGAAGGCTGGTGAATTTGAATATTTTTTGAATATTTTTTATTTACACATATCTCTCCCCTGAATTTTTATTTCTATTATGACATACTAGCAATACATCCGTTTAATGGAAACTATTTCGTTTCTCATATTTAAATATTTAATTATTTGATATTATATTTTATACTCTATTACCTAAAAAGCTCCGACTAACGTAGCTTAAACTCTGTTCCTGTTTCACACACTCTCAATTCTCAATTCATAAAATGCATATGCATATATATATATATACCCATGACACTTATACTGACCACGAATAAAACTAAACTAAACTAAACTAGGTGACAGCAGGGAGGGTTGTATAATTTATGGCCCGCCTTCGTCTCCACCTCCATTCCATCCATTCAGTCAGCCTTTTTTTGTTGTCCTTTTAATCAAAGTTTGTGTTTTCAGGCATCAATCAGTTGACGTAAACGTTGTGTTCCAATACATGACAATGTGCTTGCCAGACACATCTGAAAATGATGAAGAAGCCATTGAAGAGATAGTGGACACTCTAATTGCCTATGTTCCTCAACTAGATTCTGCTTCTAGGTATGTTCTCGTTATGGTGTTTATTGGTTTTTGACATGGTTAATCATAAGAAAGGTGTGCTAGGGATCTAAGCTGACTGTTAGAGTGATTGTTTATTAAGGAAAGTTGTGTAAAGGAATAAATGTATGTAACCAGTGTTACCTTGTTGTCCTCTATCGTCTCCGGACGGATGTATATACCGTTTCTTGATGTTACCAGATGGATCGTTAGCCTTGGCACCTCGAATGTTCACACGAGCTAATTTAGCCGCAATTTTATTCTCCTCGTTGTTTTTGTTACCATGTTTTGATGAATGTTGATCTGCGTTTTTTCGACTTGCACATGATTGGATACTTGCTTTACCTAACAGACTACCTATAAAAGGGAAACGGTGGTGTAAATAAGTTTTTACATAGCTTGTCTTTGTCAAACTGTCTTGTAGTAGTTTACACTTTGGGTTGACATGAATGAGTATTCGAGCAAACCATACATGTAACTCCCGATGTTTTCAGGTCGCCGTCTAATCCCGGGGGGGGGGGGGGGGGGGGGTTATGAGGACGCGTCTTCATCTCGAGCGGGGGTTATGAGGACGCGTCTTCATTCCAGCCTGGGATGAGGGCGCGTCCTCATAAAAATTCGGGATGAAGACGCGTCCCTGTTCCCAATCTCGGGATGAAGGCGCGTCCTCATAAAAATGTCGGGATGAAGTCGCGTCCTAATAATCAGCCTCGGATGAAGTCGCGTCTTAATAATCAGCCTCGGGATGAAGGCGCGTCCTAATAATCAGCCTCGGGATGAAGTCGCGTCTTTCACGCATTGCAAACACATCAAGGACGGCGCTAGGCCGTTCCCTTAAAATGGTTCGATTAAGATAAGCTTTTTTGCGATTATCTCGATTTAGCCTCATTGTATCAACTTCTAGTCTGTTTCATCGGTTTTCTCGTGCGATTCTACATCTTTTTGGCTATTTTAAACCCGGTAGGGATAAATTTTCATTTTTCAGGTCCAAAAATGCTGAAAATGCGATTTTCCGTTTTTTATTCTCCCCCAATAACGCTGTATGGAAACTGGGTAAGACATGTAGAGCTGAAAATTGGTACAAAGGTCAGCTTTCAGCGTAGAAAACGATTATTAAACTGTCCCGGAGATCGGATTAATATTTGCTACCATTTTTATGAGGTTTTATGAAAAAAATGTCAAAAATCGCAGGCTAAATGGAGAAAGAATTGTAGTATGAGCGATAGGATGGACCGATCGAACTGAAATTTTAACAGAATGTGTATTTACACATGTCATAGTCTGTATACACTATTAAATTTATCATTTACTTCGAAAAACACAAAAAAGCGCAGCGGGTTTGTAAGAGAAAAATTTTGGGAAAATTTTCGCAAATGCTCTTTTACTCTTGTTGAGGTAATAGAATTGTCATGTAAAAGTGCCTATCATACGCGGAATCAACTTTCAGTATGACCTCTCTTAGACACATTTTTCGATAAAATCATTCAATCTTTGCAAAAAAGTAAAAAAAAACGCATGAAGAAAATTTATACGTTTTTTGACATTTTTTGCTTCATTCGAAAATCTGATTATCTCAAGATTTGAACCCTTGAGACCCATTGTATTTATTGAATGTCTAGACTGCTTGAAGCTGTATCGAACACAGAAAAGTTGATTAGCTGCGTATTATTAAAAAAAATATTTATGAGCCGCCCAAAAAACGGTGAAAATTCGAGTTCACTTTATTTAACGCTGTTTCAGCTACATTGGATTCCGAAATTTTTGTTTATACAGAAACATGAAACACTTGATTTTAACAGGAGGCCTAGAGAGAGTACAGTTCTAACAAACTATTTTTCTAAAACTTGATCAGTACTTTTAAATAAATTTTTATGATCCGTCAAAAAATACTGGAATAAAGAAAACCGGGTCAAAAATTTTTTTCGAAGGAATTTTTTTTCTTTGTTTGTAGATTTGTACCAATATTATTAAAACACTCGAAAACAATATTATAAGTAGTCTGGAAGTGAGGAAAAAAATTTCAAGAGTCGAATGGCACATAGCGTCAGCTGTTTTAGTACAGCTCGGCGCTAACCTAAATGTAGTCAAGTTCTAAAGTTGTTTTAACCCTAGATAAATTTATGATTTGAAACAACATTTGATGAGACATGAATCAGTTTGCATACCATGTCAACGTAGTCACGTGGATAAGGGGTTTGCATGTTAAACGGGTGGTGCTGGGTTCAAAACCCCTAAAAATCAAAAACAAAGAAAGTGTTAAATTGTTTTATTTCTGAAATTATATACTTCTCCCGAACTTCAAATGTCTAAGTTTGATAACATAAAACAACTTTTAACTACCTACATATAATACTAATTCAGGGGCTTTTTACATATTATGTAATGACTCCTTCTACAAGAAAAAAATGTAGAAAATGAAAAAAAAATTTTCCCAACTAATTAGAAAATATAACTTTATTGAAGTAAATCTTCATCGTGAACATTCACGAACTTTTTGAAATTCTGTCAACTCATAAAGCTTTTTGTGATAATTTCACATAATCTACATGTGATTTGTTCACACATGAAAAAGTTATAGACAAGCAACTAAAAATGCCCTGAAGGCATGGGGAGTAACGAATATGGTTCGATCCTGGTAAGTCCAATCGTGAAAAAGTATGAGACAAGAAAGTTTCATTCTCATATTTTAAATAGTCTGATCGTTAAAAAGCAGGAAACAAGATTTGCGATGAATCACGAAAAAACTTTGTACTTCATTAAATCAAGAATCAAACCAAATTACACGAAACATATTTGGGACTTTTCGGTGAAAAAGAAATCATCTCTATTTCGTCTAGCTCGTTGTGAGCATGGATAATTTACTTCTATATGTGTGACGAAGTTTGCCACGACCTTTTTTATTTCTTTTTACTTCTATCAAGAAAATCATATATAATTTTTTAAGAAATGTGAAAAAAAAACTTAATTTCAGCATTTTCACTCAAAAGATAAATCTTATTATTAATGATTACCACGCCACTCGTGAAAAGTCCCAGATATGTTTCGTGTAATTTGGTTTGATTCTTGATTTAATGAAGTACAAACTTTTTTCGTGATTCATCGCAAATCTTGTTTCCTGCTTTTTAACGATCAGACTATTTAAAATATGAGAATGAAACTTTCTTGTCTCATACTTTTCACGATTGGACTTACCAGGATCGAACCATATTCGTTACTCCCCATGCCTTCATGGCATTTTTAGTTGCTTGTACATACATGGCTTAGTGAAATTAGCTGCGCACTTCTTCACAGTCAGATTTCTAATATATCTTTAATTTGCTGTCAACTTTTTTGAGTTCATTGAGTATAAAACAAAAAATTTAAGAAACGAGTACTGCATAACACTAGCGGACGAGAGAATATACCAGGGAAGTAGAATATGAAATAACTGCTGCTAAAACTTATTTTGTAGATGATACGAAATTCAATCATTTTTTATAAATTGTAGTAAATAGATACTTCACAACATTGCAAACTTTGAACAACACTGACAGACCACTTTGCCTCTTTATCTGTAGACCACGCATCTATGCGGAAATCTAGTCTAAATTTCACAACAATACCCGTAGAATATTTCGTTACATAATAATTTTCATTATGACAATCATGTTATCTAATTTTTTGTTCTCTTCAATAGATTGATGTTTCATTATGTCTACATATTCAAATGTATGTACTGATTTGTCAAACACCATAATGTTAGTTCAGATAGGCATATTTCCAAATTGCAGAAATTTTTATAAAATTTTTCCCAAACACGAAATTTTATGTCCGCATTATAAGGTGGATATCCACTGAAATACAACCGCTGCGCGGGCCTAACGCGCCAGCCTCACAATAGGTTATCGCGGGGGTTAACGGACAGTAAAACTTCATATGAAATTTATTTTCGATGACAGAAAATTTTGGCGTGTAGTAAAAGTTAAAGGAAAATTTCTTGAGTTTGGAATTTTGCTTCCGATAGTAACCTGATAAGACCTTTGTTACCTGATTTTTTTAGGCTTCTGATATGGTTCACGTTCATTTCACAAATAAAACAACATTTAAAATTTTATGGTTAATTATGGTTTACAAAACATCGAACAATAAGTAGATAGTAATATTGTGATTGGCCAACACAAACTTTCTGAACCTACTTGAAAATGAACTTATATGACTTGTAATAAAAATACAAATTTTAAAAGTATTGCAACATTGGGGGTTTTTTATGACAAACTCATGAGCATGGAGTGAAATTTGATGAAAAAAATACTCAACATTGTGTTTCAGACTACTCATCATAATTATCCAATTTAAAGTTGTATTTTACTCAAATTTTAAACTTTTTTTTTAAATACTGCTTTTCAGAAGGTGTTTCAATTGTGGCAATTTTTTGTCAATGCATCACTGGCTGAGGAGCTAATCCTCCAAGAGAGGGGAATTTCGTTAGGGAGGGGTGAATTGGCAGTTTTAAGACCATTTTAACTAAATTCAACATTTTGAAAATGCCAAATAGGAGGGAATTCCACTTTTCCGTTCTTCTCTCGTCCGCTAGTGTTATGCAGTACTCGTTTCTTAAATTTTTTGATTTATACTCAATGAACTCAAAAAAGTTGACAGCAAATTAAAGAGATATGAGAAATCTGATTGTGAAGAAGTGCACAGCTAATTTCACTAAGCCATGTATGTACAAGCAACTAAAAATGCCATGAAGGCATGGGGAGTAACGAATATGGTTCGATCCTGGTAAGTCCAATCGTGAAAAGTATGAGACAAGAAAGTTTCATTCTCATATTTTAAATAGTCTGATCGTTAAAAAGCAGGAAACAAGATTTGCGATGAATCACGAAAAAAGTTTGTACTTCATTAAATCAAGAATCAAACCAAATTACAAAAACAACTTTAGAACTTGACTACATTTAGGTTAGCGCCGAGCTGTACTAAAACAGCTGACGCTATGTGCCATTCGACTCTTGAAATTTTTTTCCTCACTTCCAGACTACTTATAATATTGTTTTCGAGTGTTTTAATAATATTGGTACAAATCTACAAACAAAGAAAAAAAATTCCTTCGAAAAAAATTTTTGACCCGGTTTTCTTTATTCCAGTATTTTTTGACGGATCATAAAAATTTATTTAAAAGTACTGATCAAGTTTTAGAAAAATAGTTTGTTAGAACTGTACTCTCTCTAGGCCTCCTGTTAAAATCAAGTGTTTCATGTTTCTGTATAAACAAAAATTTCGGAATCCAATGTAGCTGAAACAGCGTTAAATAAGTGAACTCGAATTTTCACCGTTTTTGGCGGCTCATAAATATTTTTTTAATAATACGCAGCTAATCAACTTTTCTGTGTTCGTTACAGCTTCAAGCAGTCTAGACATTCAATAAATACAATGGGTCTCAAGGGTTCAAATCTTGAGATAATCAGATTTTCGAAGAAGCAAAAAATGTCAAAAACGTATAAATTTTCTTCATGCGTTTTTTTTACTTTTTTGCAAAGTTGAATGATTTTATCGAAAAATGTGTCGAAGAGAGGTCATACTGAAAGTTGATTCCGCGTATGATAGGCACTTTTACATGACAATTCTATTACCTCAACAAGAGTAAAAGAGCATTTGCGAAAATTTTCCCAAAATTTTTCTCTTACAAACCCGCTGCGCTTTTTTGTGTTTTCGAGTAGAATGATAAATTTAATAGTGTAACAGACTATGACATGTGTAATACACATTCTGTTAAAATTTCAGTTCGATCGGTCCATCCTATCGCTCATACTACAATTCTTTCTCCATTTAGCCTGCGATTTTTGACATTTTTTTCATAAAACCTCATAAAAATAATGCAAATATTAATCCGATCTCCGGGACAGTTTAATAATCGTTTTCTACGCTGAAAGCTGACCTTTGTACCAATTTTCAGCTCTACATGTCTTACCCAGTTTCCATACAGCGTTTTGGGGGAGAATAAAAAACGGAAAATCGCATTTTCAGCATTTTTGGACCTGAAAAATGAAAATTTATCCCTACCGGGTTTAAAATAGCCAAAAAGATGTAGAATCGCACGAGAAAACCGATGAAACAGACTAGAAGTTGATACAATGAGGCTAAATCGAGATAATCGCAAAAAAGCTTATCTTAATCGAACCATTTTAAGAGAAACGGCCTAGCGGCCGTCCCTTGATGTGTTGCAATGCGTGAAAGACGCGACTTCATCCCGAGGCTGATTATTAGGACGCGCCTTCATCCCGAGGCTGATTATTAAGACGCGACTTCATCCCGAGGCTGATTATTAGGACGCGACTTCATCCCGACATTTTTATGAGGACGCGCCTTCATCCCGAGATTGGGAACAGGGACGCGTCTTCATCCCGAGATTTTTATGAGGACGCGCCCTCATCCCCAGGCTGGGAATGAAGACGCGTCCTCATAACCCCGCTCGAGATGAAGACGCGTCCTCATAACCCCCCCCCCCCGGGATTAGACGGCGACCTGAAAACATCGGGAGTTACATGTATGGAGCAAACTGAGGATACATACTTTGAGTAGTCTTCGCGGAAGCTTCCTTATCCTTAACGATCGTTGGAATTTCAGGTCGAAAGTTTGCCTCCTCGTCCGTGATGCAGTCGCTGAAGTGCACCACTCAGGCCACAGTGCGTCGCCAAGCTCACAGGAAGGTCGGTATTATGAAAGTTGATTTGCGCTGGTGTTAAACAAGTTTACCAATCAATCGTTTAATGAGGAAATGAATGAAAGTTTTAAACAATCTATTATGCCAATCAAAGTCTGCTTTTATTTCCATAATAATGCCTGCGAAATGTTTCTGATTGTTTCAGATCTGAACACGACGGAAGAGTTGAGCTCGCTGAGTCTGGCCTTGGATCCGGATCACGTCGCATCAAAACCATCGCCGACGAAAACGAAACGCCTGAAGAATTCGGTGGCGATCGATGCGCCCGACGCCGAGATCAGTCGGATTATTGTGCAAAAGTTAATGTTTTAGCAATAGCTATTTATACCACCGTAATATATGTTCGAACCAAACTTTTTTGATTTAAGTTTTGTGGTGGTGTTGTTCTTTCTGTTTATGAAAGCGACTAATATTAATAGTAAAAAATTTTGTGTACGATTTTCAGGCACTTTATGATACAAGAAAGCAGCACTCACACACCATCAGTGGCTCTCATCGATCGACCGTCCGACTCAAAGAGCAAAGTTAGTTGATCATTTATTTGATTTATGGTAAGGTTTTCATAAAACTATGCTAGCGCGTGTGCCTGAAGTCGCGCATGCATCTTGAATGCAATATATATGAAAGTTAAAGAAACGTCCTATCTCCTTCAAAAACGAAACACCACTTCCACTTATCACTAATAAAACGAGTAAAATTGAATCTAGTGTTCCTATCGTTTGATCAGTCATGTTCTCGCTAGACATTAAAAATATACTCATTCGTCATTCATGCATCACGATCACGATCATTATAGTTTAGTTCTAACTATAATATTATAAAATCAAATATTGATTTATGCTTTCCTTCTTGTATTTTGACCTTTTTTCCATAACATTCAGGTGCGTTACCGAGATGGTCAGATCGTGAGCACCAAGGGCGATCGTTTCCTGGAGGAGAAACGGCAGGACAGTGAAGAGATGAAGAAAACTTATATCAATTTGAAGCCTTTGCGCAAATACAGATTTCATTAAGTATCATGCTGCTGTCAAATATCAAATATATCATGCTTATTTACCAAAAAATCATTGTGGTCCTACTTGGAGTTCTATGTATTTGATTTTTTCAAATACAAACATTGCGCTAAACACTCAAAAAGTTATCGCTTACACAAAAAAGTTTTGAGATGGCTTCATGTTTTATTTCTACTATATTCAAATTTGTTTCAAATTCTAACAAAAATAAGGGCAAGGGGGTGAAAACATTAAATCTAAAAAAATCCTATCTTACGATCTGTCGTTGAAATATTATATGATCATCATGATGATTTATTATTATCTTTTATCTCTTTCTATACCAAACATATATCTATGTGAAACCATTTTGATTGTTTATTTACTCTTAATATATCCTCAACGTTTCCCGCTTCTCTTGTTTTAATGGTTATGATTACGAAGTTTATAAAGTTTTTTACACAGGTATTTCTTTCTTTTTGAGTAATCTCATTCCATTGTTTTATGACCTCAAATTGTTTATGCACAAACGTTATTGATTGTTAATTATTGTTTTTTTTTCGTTTTGCCTGTACATACTATTTAATCTTTTATGTCTGTACAAAGATTTTCCATTGTTAAAATTACCTGATGAGGTATAATTATTTGAATAAAAGCATTGCTAAACTACTACTGTTTATTTCCTGTTTTGGTTCTCTGCGTTGAAATTTTCGTCATATCGATGTTTATGTTCGGTATGTTATTTGATCCTTTTCTATTTTACATTCTATTCTACATGTATTATCCTATAGCACAGGCTATAAAAAATTTATTTTACACATTGTTATAGTAGTGTGTCTATTTTTATCACGTTAGATGTAATTAACTTTTGTGTTTTCTCAGTGACCGAAGTGTTGCAATGTCTTACCACGCCAAGCAGTCCGAGTTGCAGCAACTAAAGCTGCAGGAAATGGCTTTGCAGACACTCATGTCGCGATGCTCCAACTTTCGATATCGATTGCAAGTTAGGCTGTATGACCAGTGTTTAAATTATACAATATTTCATTCATAATTTGAAGTATTTTTAGTTTTTAGGATTAGGTGAATTATTGAAGGACAACCCCATCGGGGTTTGGGGTCGGGTACTCTGTAAACAAAAACTGTGGTACTCCATTATCAGATTTCTTGCTGACTCATGCACACCCTTTTTGGAAAAAAAACTCGGTCACGTAAGTCTGGGTACGTAGGGCTAACTTGAATTTTTAGTTCCAGATAGATATACCATTATTAAGTAACCATAGTTCATACCCATATATTTATTTGAATGGCCTTTGTTCGTCAAAGTTGATTGAAGCCTCAGTCTAACACTGTTCATTTCCACTGGGGGACCCGGGAATTAACCATCTTTTCCATCCAATGTTTTATTTTCTTTAAGAGTCAATATAGAAGGCACAAAAAATGACTTGACAAGTTAGTCGTGACGTACCCGTACGTAATGTGCAGATTAAGATAAAGTAACGAAAAGTATTAATTTATGGAAGATAAGAAAAACCAAAATCTTTTAAAATGCGTTTTTGTTATAGGTGGAAGAAATGCAGTTACAGCAGTTGTTCGACGAGACGTGTGCGCGGGGTCATATCCCCTCTCACGGTCAGCAGCAGGCACATCAACAACAGTACCATCAGTCGTTTCCAGGTATATGTACGTAGGTCTCGTCAGCTGAGAACTCATTCGCAATCTTTTATACAAGTATTTTTTGTTATTCCTCAGCGAATTCTGTAAGAATAAACACCATTACATTCAACTTTGGTGACTGATTTTCAACGACATGAGCGATGCTCAATTGTTAAAATAATATATTTTGTTGTGCCAGAGGGTTTCGTAACGGACGACCAGTCGATGGCGAGTTCGGCGCAGTCGTCATATGGTGGTACCACGAGCTACACCAATCAACACTACCAGCCACAGCAGCAGTACTACACATCCCATCCTCATCCGCAGCATGCCCTGGTTGACTACGAGTCAAGTGCTGCCTCCGGTTAGTAGCATTCAGTCCATGTGTCTAAAACGCTGATTAGGCAATCATTTTTAATCCAATTTATGTACTGCAGAATTTGATCTGGCAATGGACACGGACCTGGATTTGGGTGGGCCCGAGTTGACGAGCACCCGGGACGAGCAGACGACGGATGCCGAGTACGAGGACACGACGACCATGGGGTCACAGTCGATGGCATCGGTTGTGGCACATAATCACAACACTCCACACACCGGCACTCATCAGCACTAGCGGACGAACCCCCCCCCTTTTTCGCGATTTTTAAAAGTTTTTTTCGAGTTTTTTTAAAATGTAGGTAAAATGATTTAATTTCTCCCGATTTAATCTCTCTTTGAAAAATTTCTCTCGCTTCGAAGGATTTGCTCGTCCGCCAGTGCTCAGGAGACTCATGTCTTGTAATCTGACTGTAAATCATTATTGCTTTTTACAAGTATCCAATTCATCGAAAGTTGAAGTAGATTTTCACAAGAATAGTCATATGATTGATACAATATCGGTCAGGCTCATAAGCAACGCAACCTTTCGATATTCCACTCCGCTGGTGCAGTATCGAGTTACGCATGTTTTACGTTTCTTCTGGTCAATATTTTTGCATCTCTTTACTGAAGTGGTACGGAAGGAGTGCGTTTACTCGATATTCGTTAAATCACCTGATCAACCATGCGTATACTTTGTTTTGTTTGTCATTATATAACGTGTGAATGCGTTTTGTGTTATTGAATTTGCTATCTTCAATCCGTTTGCTGTCTATACTCTGTGAGTTTTTGTTATAAATTGACAATTTTTCATTATACTTTACTTGTACTTGTAATATTACTATATACATATATACTTACGGGTCTTATTCATCAGTAAAACTTCCGTTTTTTCCTGAAGTTGGTTAATTAATTTTCTCATGATCGGTAATTTGACCGTTGAATATTATCGGTTTATTCCTGTAGTTAACTTGAAAAATTCAATCTCTTCCCCTGTTACATGAGAAAGGGTTACTACTCAACTAGTTTTCAGCGACCATGAACTACTACAGCTCGTTGCCCACGTGTTCCAAGTTCTCGACGGTGGTTAGACGCCACTTGCTTGCATTGCCTGCTCACGCTCGTGGTGCCATAGCTAATCATAAATGGTTGGCAATCACCGTCGTACCTTCACGTTTTCTTTACGATTTAATGACTCGTCAAGTTATTATGACACTAATAATACAAGTTGTAATGAGTTGTTCCAAAATTGCAGTGTGCGTGGAGTGGGTGTGCCAACGACACGCATGCAAACAAGCGCCCTACTCAACGCTTGCCAGCGTCTACCTGGACCAAACATCCAACTGATTCGATGCTACAGTACGTCATCCTCTTCCCTGCTCAATAAACTCTGTCTCAGTCGTCAGCAAATGCCGTTTTTGTCTCCGGATTCAGAAGAAGAAACTGGTAAAGTCGTCCGTGATTTAAAGTATCGAAACCCAGATGACCATGGTTCAGATGCTAAAACGAGGCAGAAAAAACGTGGTGGCGGTAGAGAATCTGGCCAGAGTGAAGACGCGTCGGGTGATGAGAGGAAATGGAGTACTTGCCGGGTGCTTTGGGGTGCTGGCATCGTGCCTTGGTTAGCTCTCATCTCATTATTACTTATCTGTGTTATATAATGAATTCCAGATTTTACTTCACACCTCGGTTATATTTTTGCAATTTATCGTCCTAACAATTAAGAAAAGTTTTTATGCAGGTTTTATTCTCTGAAGAGCACGTTGGGTCTGGGCGGCGATGAAGAGGTGGAGCAGATGACCACCGAGCAACGGGCTCTACAACAACAGATTGTTAAGGTTATTACCAGGGATTGACAAGCTAATGTTTTCAAGAGACTTGACGAAGATATGCAAGTGTTATTAAACGCTGTTCCATATTCTGGTTCAGTTAACATTCTTGCATCCTCATTACCTAAATATGGTTTTCACTGGCAAATGAGCTGAATCTTCAATAAAGTAAGGATTATTCTATATTGAAAGCTATGAATCCGCTTGATTTTTCACAACCTAGAAATAAAAATTTTACTTTTCCGTTAAACACAAGTTCAATCGACAGGCCCGTCAACATCGAGCCAACGGCAACGTAGACGAGTGCCTGCATGTGCTCCATCAGATACTCAAGTCAGCCTTCGAAGCACAAAATGAACTGGCCGTGACCAACATTTATGAGGAAATGGGTGATGTCAACTACGTATTCGACCGATTGGAGGAGGCCGATAAATTGTACAGGTTAACTTGCAGTGGGAGTTTGAACAGAAGGAAAGATTTTTCAGTGATGCTCGGAGATGTGACTATGTGAGTTGAACGACAGTTTGAGTGAATGAATGAGATCGAGTGAGTTTGAATGATGATTTTTTAGAGAAGTAATGGGTCGAATGATCCAAGTGCACGGCGTGGCCGAGGGCGATCCGGCGTTCATCCGAGTGTCGTTGAGGATCGCCGATGTGCTCGCTAGGAAAGGCGATAGACGAACCGCCGAGATCGGATACCGGCACTGTATCGAGAAACAGGAACAGGTGGGAGGCTAGGCTACAATAAATAATTAATGTATGTTTTATAGCTATTAACTTATCGTTTATAGCTGTTGAAGAAATTTTAGTCAGTATGTAAAACTTTACCAGAATAAGGTCACTGCAAAACGACCACCCTATCTATATTATGGGCCGCCATCACTCAGATTTTAAACAAACCAATCGGCGTTTAGTGAGTTCCAACGTTTTTAAAATTGACTATTTGCGAACCTGATTCGTTTGTAAAAACCTTGCAAACAAGTGTAACATAGTCCTACTTTGAAGATGCTCAATGACCATGATAAATGTGTAATCAATACGTGTATCTGTTAGCACTTGAGAACGTGCCAACCTTCAGAATGGTCATGATTATCTGGAGCGTAAACGGGCTGAGCACGCCGCCCGTCCTGATGCTGAGCTCAGCGCTGACCGCTCGGTCACCAAAGCCCATGTCCACACTGACATGCAATCTTCTTATCCGGTAAACAGTGTAATTGGCTAATTGATTTCGAACCCTCCTAATGAACTAAAAACCTTGGCAGGACCCAGCGGTGAGCGCTGAGTTGTTAGCTGACTGTTGACAGGATATTTGGTACATAAAAAATGGTCTTGAAATCTGAATGAAATGACTATCGTCTCAAAATGGCCTCACCGTGAACATCATTGACTGGCAGAATCACATTCGGAAACTTTGACATGGAATAGATGTTTCATGGAAAAATGGAATATAAAACGGGAATAGTGATATTCTGATCATCAATGATAAAAGTTTGGCATAAAAATTTGGTTTGCAGGTCACACACGATCACATCAAGGAGCAGACCTCAATCAAGATGCAGAAAATCTACGGCGAACCCCATTATACTGATTTCGAACTGGAACGTGGCACGATGTATTCTGATCCAATTGCACTGCTTGGTTGGTAGACAATCTGATTGATGGAGGTTGTGAGCAAAATACGATGTGCTTTTTACCATGAATGTGATGCAATCAGTTTTCGGGCGTTCGTTATGATGACATTCATTTGACTTTGGATCTAATTAAACAACGTTTTTTTACATATTAATATTTTCACGCGAAAACTAGATTTCAGTGTTTGTTTTCATGTGTATTATCCTGTATTGTATTTGTATCTTTCATTATAAATTATGTATGTTGTCAGGAATGTGCTACGGGTCGTACGCCACGTTTCTGCTGGACGACCCGAAACGTTACGCGGATGCTGACGAGCTGTTTGGCAAGGCGTTGTCGCTGTGCCTCTCCATTTACGGGTCCGTCTCAGAGCACGCCGTCGTCCTTCTTAATAATTATGGCACCAGGTGTCTCAATAAGGGCAGGTTGGTACACAACACATTTGATGCTGGAAACTCATCCTGCATGATTTTAACAATTGTTTGTCTACTGATTTATATCACAACTTACTGATGGTGTTGATGGCCAGGCTGAGCAGTGAACCGCTGTTCACAGGGGTGAGCATATTGGGGTAGGGACATCCCCTCCCCCTGTTTAGTAAAATTTGACAAATGACTTGCGATTTGCAGGTGCTTCTGAAAAAAAATTTCTCTCTAAACACGATTCTTGATAATGTCTGCAAATTTGTCAAAAATCCGCCCTTCTGGTGATTTGCTCGGCCGAAATCTCATCCCACCCCGGCTGTTCAAGCCATCATTCGCAGACAAAAACGGCTTATGATCTCTACCAATCAAATTTTAATTGTTGATTGATTCAGCTTAGTTACTCGAGTTGGCTGAATTCATGATCACTTATAGTCTGACCGTCTCACTCACTGTAGGTTTGAATCTGCCGTCAAGTACCTTGACGATGCCATCAAACGAGCTACCCAACTCGAGAAATTCCGTCCGATGTTGTCTGGATTCTATTGCAATTACGCCGAGGCATTGTTTCACAGTGGCAAACATGCCGCTGCTATCGATATGGTGCACAGGGCCGTCAAATTAGCTGCGTTGGTTGTGCTTGTTTTGTTGTAAATCTTGTTGTTGTTGTTGTTGTTGTTGTTGTTGTTGTTGTTGTTGTTGTTATCGAGGTTGTTGTTGTTGTTGTTGTTGTTATTGTCTTTGCTGTTGTTTTCGTTGTTGTTTTTGTTGTGATATTGTGGATGTTGTTTTGGTATTTCATTTGAACATGTTTCTTCAGCGAAAGCCGTGACAAGCAGCTAATCGACTACACCAAACAGTTTCTTCGTGACCTTGAAGCTGACATTCGGAATAAAAAAAATACTTAGCTATGATGATCACAGTATTTATGTGGTAATTTATTACAGTACTCCGACGGTAACTACAAAAATCCTACAATTACAAAAATAATCCCCGATTAATTATGAGTTCATTGTCCTGAGTTAACGCTTGATATTTCGTTAGGTTCTTAAAATTTTTTCCTATGCAGGATGAGTTTCAACGCGATGTTATACAATTAGTTAGTATTAGTAAATATTATTTTCATAGCGGTCATACTTGTTACAGGATTTTTGGTTTTCAAATGTTTCATCCCGTTAGTTTTGTTACTTTTGTCCTCGTATCTATATATAGTTCCAGATTAACTACCTTGATACGAAATACGATTTCATTGTTTTGGTTGATTTCAACCAGTTTTGCTCATGTCATTACACTTTATCGTATTCTAATTCGTTCACATACAGTCTGCTATTGCCCGGTTTGAAATCTATTATGCGAATAAATATGTTCTATCCAATGAGTTTGTTGAGTTGTTTGCTTGAACCCGCGTATAGTTGTGCTTTCGCTTGTTTCTCTGATGTTGAGATTCAATATTGTATTTCTGACGAAACCTGTTAAAATTGATTTAATGATGGAATTTGTCTCGAATTTAACCTACGATCTTCAATAACGTGATCAATCAATTTGGTTCAGTGTATTCTCCGCAAGTTTAACACAATCAAAATATCATCACTGACTGGATTTAGATGTGTTGTTCACACTTTGGTTTCAACAGAAGTCACTGGCTCTTAGTAACGGTCACATCACATTAGTAGTAGTCACATTTTACAGGTGTTAAGCTCGATAAATCGGTAGTATCCGTCCAAGTCAAGGATGACGTCACGCACGATAATCAACTCGTCCAAGCCGTCCATTGCGTCCTCATCGACCACCAATCCATCGACGACTTGTCCCATCTGCAACAAGCCACTGGACAGAACCGTGACCAACGTGATCAAGAACGAGGCGTTGAGCACTGAGATTGTGATCGACTACTCGGATGACCTACAGGTGGGTGCTCTTGCTGACGAGAAGGAAAAGGAAACGTGGAATCCCATCCTCTTTGGCAGTTTCAAAAAGTGGACTTCGTTCCTTAAACCAAGGTGTATGTAAAATTGGCAAAAAAACGGCCCATTTCCCCCTCTCACGAAATTCCCTTCCCGTTGGAGGTTTGGCTCGTCTGCCAGCTCGAGTGAATCAATAGGACAGTTTGAGTTGTAACTTTCAGGCCATCGACAAGGAGTTGGAGAGGTGGCACATTGACGAGCAGGGCGATGATGGTCAGTTTATCTAAGAACCCAACCCATTCGACCCGGTCATTTTCTAAATTCCTTCATCTTTTTGGTTGATAGAATAATGTATTGTTTCGGGTTCTGTAATGAGTATGATTTGAGTGAAACTTTCCTTTTTAATGCATAAAGTTTTGGTTTCATGAGTTTTAGGCACAGAATGGGTAACTCGTCTTGACCTGTGTGACTGTGGACGTAGCGAGTACATGACCGTTTACGAGTACATGATCAGAATGGTCGACTGCATGTCCGGACTCACCAACATTGTCAACCATCCGTACAAGGTTTGTTACCTGCTTGTAATCTACGGTAATGACACATCGACATCAGTGAAAGTAAAATAAACATTTTCTCATTTATTATGAATGTGATCAACTCTGCTGTTCCAATATTGACTTGCTAGCGTTGAATGCGCATGAGACATTCATTCCCAGGTGGCCTGCGGTCTGCTCTGCTCCGTCACCTAACATAACATGTGGCCTAGCCCTAACATATCATGTGTCCTAACATTTCATGACAAAATTACAATAAAATAAGTCGAAAACGACTTAGCGCATCTTTTTGAATTGTTTCATATCGGCATCTGCTGATCGAAGTCCAGCCCGAGATCGAGTGAATTGTTTCAGGTGCAACATTTTCTCACCGACTATTTCGACCTGCTGCGAAGACTCACCAACCATCTGACGCGCAACCAGCTCACTGGTTTGTGGAGACAGTCTGAATTTTCTCATATAACAAGATAACATACGAATATCAGCAAAGCAAATAGAAAATTCCGGTAGTATTAGTAGGTTTATTTATCCATAATTTTTGTGTAGGTGAATCGGCGTTCATGCTAACGGTGCCCATCTGCAACCAGGTGCTCAGCGAACTATCACATGCCGCCACAAACCTGGCCACTCCACTCGCTCAATACTTTGTTGCCGAAAAGGTTGAACGTTTGATTCGAAAATAATAATAATTTTAGTTTTTACACCGCGTTGAAGTGTCTGTTGTTTTATCATGTGCACATTAGACTGCGGATAGGCGACTTGAAAACGCTCCTTAACGATGGCGATTCGCATTTCATTTACAACATTTCTGAGCGTCAAGATGCACATTTCATAGGCATACGATTTATCAGCAGGTTTCATTCAATAAGACAATACAGAGTAGTTGTACACGTAACTTTTAACCATAAAACAATTAAACCAAACGATTGTACAAGTGTTTTCAGTCACCCAACCGACAGCACCCAGTCTGGAGGTCATTGATGGCTGCACAGGACGACCTGTACGAGGCGCTCTCAAATCGAGTTGCTGATCAACTGCTCATTGATGAACGCTCGCCTGATAACATTAAACTTGTTATATTTGTTGACTTTCTTAGAACTATTTTTGTTTGTTCAACGTAGTCACATGCTGCTGATTATAACGCTTATTGGTTACCAAGCTTGTAATTTGAGTTTGTTGTTAAAGTCGTTGTTTTTTTTCGTTGAGTTTAGGTGGTTTGTTATGTTTAACTTATATATGTTATATTCTACAAATAATGTTGCAGCCGGTCATGTTGCGTCCACCCAATCAACTCATCAGCTCCGACTCCTGGTCACCTGAAATGCGTCGCTTTCAACACCCCACAAACTTTGTGAAAAGTTGGTCAATGGTTTTTCGTGATTTGAGTTGAGTTGGTAGGATTTAAAACAGCCAACAATCGTCGAAATCGCTTTCTCAGAATGAATAAATCTCAAAATCTCGTCGTTATCAACGTCATCTCAAAGAACGTTATCTCCCACTCATTCTTCACTACATTTAGAAATGCCATCGCCCAGACACCTTACCCAGTTCGAGCTCAGCCAGCGTTGTGCCTTCTGTCTGGAGAAACCAGAGAAATTATACAAGTGCTCAGCTTGCAAGAGGTTATGATTAAATGAAGAAATTTGGTTGTTTGTCATCCATGTTTGGAATCATAAGATCGCGACTTTTTTTATCTGGTTCATCATGTGATTGATATTTTTTTTATTAAATAGAATTGATGCAATTTCAAGATAATTAGCATTGCAGATACCAGTACTGCGATCGTGAATGCCAGCTGGCTGACCGAGCCGCCCATAAGAACTGGTGTCGCAAGCAGAAATGATTTTGTTGTGTCGGTGGTTTGTGTCATTGAAAATTTGGATGCCGTTTTGGTTAGGAACGTTACTTGATCTGTTTGTTGAATCATTCGTTGAAAATCCGCTGATGTCTATGGAATTTTTGTGGTGTTATCAATCATGAGCTCGGAAATATCGGGTAGTTTACGATTGTTTTATGTTCATTTATGTTCTTGTTTCTGCTGATAAGGAAATGTTATATATCCATTACATTCCAACCAGAATCATTGTCTATGTGACTCGTTGATTTTGTCGTGCCTTAATTCTGCTGCCTTTTTATGCTCCTCTATTTTACTACACAAACTATTGAATACTGCACTATTTTTGTGGTTAATGAACAAAGCGTAGAATGATAAATGGATTTGTTATATGATTCATTGCTAGAATGCGGTAAATTTATATTCAGCTCACTGAATGAACCCATTGAATTATCTTTCTCTCTTGTGATGGATAGGATAGTCATAGTACTAAACATGACATCACATTACATGATGGTCAAATAGTAATTAATACAAGTGTGAATATAACGTTCAAGTTGTCACATATATCATTGAATCAAAATTATTGTAAGCGTTAAGTGTTTTGTTAATATATGATTATGTCAGATGACATCAACCAAAGATGATGTGTGCATGACCACGCCTTCCACATCCACGTCTTCTCTCAAATTTGGCTGGAAGCGGAAACGAACGATAACCAACGATGAAGAAGCTGTTGTCAAGACCAAACGAGCCTTTGATCCCGAACAACAGGTCTGTTCAATCTTTATTAGTTGCATAACGTTATTGGGTTACTTAACGGTAAATTTTCTTTACGTTTTTCAAGAACCGTAGTGATTGAATGATAAAGTGGTGAATTTGAGTTTAGGTGGATGACTCCGTAACGGATGATGACCTGATCGACTGGTTGACCGCCAGTAAACGAGTCACGGGTGGTCTGATTGAGGACAGGAAGGTTCGTATCATTATTAATGACTATCATTAAGCTGTTCCACATGTCATTGATTCATGTAAATAAACTTTTCGGTAATGATAACAAGTTTTTAATCATGTTTTATTTCAGTCGAAAGCGGACCGTTTACGGCGCGAGGGCACATTGCTGGCAGAAAATCAGCGGTACCAAGAAGCCATGCATCTGTTCAGAGAATGTCTGGATCTGGATCCTATGTGTCGTCCGGTACTCGACATGAAAGCACAGGTTCGTTGGTTGTTGTTATTGGGATGTTGTTGTTGTTGTTGTTGTTGAGGGTCGGTCGCACGGCTGAAAGTCGGCGGCCGTCGCGCAGCTCCATAATTGCAGGTGCTATTGCGAAGTACCCTGGATTTGGTTAGTTAATGAGTCAACCTCTCACTTGCCCTAGTGTAGGGTTCTTAATCTAAAATTGTGTATTTTAGTTTCTTGAACATAGCGGGGAGATTTATTGAAATCTGCCCGTGCTTTTGATGTATTTTATAAGGTTAGATATGGACTGTTTCGTCTCAAGTTTCCATCCTCTGCTTATGCTGTTTTTAGCTCTTTGTATCCTGAAGGCCGGGCACTCGAAAAGGAAGTGTTCCGAGGTCTCCTCAGCCTTTCCGCATTGGTCGCATGAGGGGTCATCCCTCCTTAACATCTTTGATAGGTGTTTGTTTAGGGTTGAATGTCCAGTGGTTATTCCCACTAGTAACCTCAACTCTTTCTTGGGGAGCTTGATAATGCGTTTGATCGCAGTTTTTCCAGGCTTGCCTATTAGCAGCCTAGATTGTCTGGTTAGGCTTGTGCCTTTCCATTGATTAACCCACAGCACTTCCATATGGGAGGTTATGAGTTTGCCTAGGTAGTCTTTCGATGGATTAATTCTCCATCTGACCATCCCTTCATTTCTGCATGCCTCTTTAGCAAGTCGGTCTGCAGTTTCATTACCTGGGTACCCTGCGTGAGCGGGTATCCATTCTAAGGTGACTTCATTTTTTTAGGCCAGTTCGTTTAGTTCCAGTATGCACATTTTTATGCACTTGCTGGAGATCGTATCACCAATTAGTGAGTATATGACCTTTGAGCTATCAGTATATATGGTGATCTTTTTACTGACCACGCTATTTTCTAAAAGCTGTCGTGTCATAATATATATGCCAGCCGTTTCAGCCTGCAAAACACTGCACCAGGGTTCGAGATTTGTGCACAGTTCGTCCCCGTTGTTCAGTATTATAGCGGCCGCTCCGGCCTTTCCCTCTTTATTTTTGGCTCCGTCTGTGTAACAGACTAGATTCAAGTCAGAGGGTTGTTCCGGGGAGTGGTGTTCCCACCCTTCTCTGGATCTTATGGATGCTTGAAACCTACGGGTTACAGGCAGCCTTTTACCGTCGTCTAGTACGGTTCTTGTGTTCGTCAGCGCACTATCGGACCACTGTTTTATTTTAGTGTGTCCAATTGTGCCTGTAGAGTTTCTCCACTCTCCATTAGCCACCAGTCTTAGGTAGGCTTTAGAAGCCTCTCTCTTGATTAGTAGGTCTAAGGGTAGTGTGTTTGTGAGTCTTTCCAAGCTTGAGCATGGAGTTGATTTCATACAGCCTGTAATTGAATACAGGTTTTTGTGCTGTATTTTGGTGATTACCTTGTTGGCTTTCACTCCTTCTATCTTGTGCCACCAGACTATCGCCGCATAAACAATTGTGGGGATAATCATGGTTTTGTAGATCCATAGGCAGGATTTGGGTGATAGTCCCCATGTTCTGCCTATGGCTCGTTGACACATTTTCCAGATTGTTTCAGCCTTTGCGGCTTTCTGGTTTATGTGGTTAATAAAGTTGAGTCTGTTGTCTAGGATGACACCTAGATATTTGACTTCTTTTTTTTTTTTTTTTTTTTTTTGCCTACGGGTTGTGGGCAGGCATTTACCGTCATCCGAGACGGTTGTTGTGTTCGCCAGAGCACTTCTGGTCCACTATTTTAAAGTGTGCCCAGTTGTGCCTGTCGAGTTCCTTGGTATGTGTCTATGTCCTTAGGATAGGAAAGGAGACCATATGATAGGTATGTCCAATCTTATCCCTAGGTCATCAACACAAAACCTCTTATTGGGTTCGGCGGGGCTCGGTGGCCTCAGGCTGGTTAGCCGGGTCACACCTTACCTTACCTTGCCATCACTTCTATCGTTAAACTTTTATTTTGCTTTGGACAGTTCACAGACCGTCTCAGCAGCGCTTCAAGCAGATAGATCAGATCTGCAATCTTAATCTTGAGACATGGGTATGTGTTCTTATGGTAGACAGTGGAAGATCTTAACCTACAAGATCAATTACCTCTAGCTACCTTCTTGCAAGGTGGTTTAGCCGCTAGCCAGGTGCCAGGTAGGAGGTTTATAAAGCGGAGCTATTTTGAGCTTCTCCCGGACCACCGATGAACTGATTGCGTCAGTTCGATCGGTTCCACCTCGTTTGACACCCTTATTGGGATGTTGTTGACGTTGAAGTCATGATGTTGTTGACGTTGAAGTCATGATGTTGTTGACGTTGAAGTCATGATGTTGTTGACGTTGAAGTCATGATGTTGTTGACGTTGAAGTCATGATGTTGTTGACGTTGAAGTCATGATGTTGTTGACGTTGAAGTCATGATGTTGTTGACGTTGAAGTCATGATGTTGTAGTTAGGAGTTGTTGACGTTGAAGTTAGGATGTTAACAATGAAGTTGTTTTAGTTCAGATGTTGAAGTTGGGATGTATTTGACGTTGAAGTTAGGATGTTGTTAACATTGAAGTTCTAGTCCAGATGTTGAAGTTGGGATGTATTTGACGTTGAAGTTGAGATTTTGCGGTTTGAACTAGCACGTTTGATCTCGTTGTTGCTGTGATTTTTAGTTGTTGACTTGTGAGGTTTTCATCTTCAGATTTCGTTGTTGTTAGAAGAAATGTAAATGTTTTTTGTAGAAGGATTTTTCTTTGAGGTTCACATGGAATTGGGCGAAGATTTCGAAGCCGTCCAAACCGCAGAACGGCTGTGCCAGCTAACTCATCACGATACGGATGCCAATGAGTACGTTATCTCTTTGGTTACGCTGGCGAGGACGCAGCGCAATTTCGGTGATTTCGTTATGGTGAGTTCTTGATTGCATGTATTAATCGCAGTTATTTTGTTTAGTTGAGTGATGCTGTTTAGTTTGTACTCTACTTTTTGTATGTTGTCATATGTTGATGTTTTAGAGTCAGCGCAACTTCACCCGTGCCTTCCATACGTGTCCCTGGAACTACACTATTCGCATTGAGCTACAGGTTCGTTATGCAAAAGATTCCAACCATGAAAAAAATTCTGGTTCGTAAATTCAGCCGAAATATCAGTTATTCAGCTGAAGAAACAGAATAAATCATTGAAATGTGTTTAAAATAGGCTCATCTTGTTCGAGATAATTATACGAGTAAAAATACGAAATAAAGATGATACCGAAAAAAGCTATTACTTCAAAATGGTTACCAGTTATTTCAAATTAGTTCAGCTAATATATCAAACATACAGGGTGGTCCAAAAAAAATGACAACACTTTGAAGCTGAATAACTCTCGGCACAGGCATCTGATTTCATTAAAATTTTCAGGTATTATCACCAACATACTAACTTAGAAAAACATGTAAAACCAAAGTGATCGGACAATCACAGCGGCCACCACGCATTAATGTTTGCGAAAATGCGCATGGGTCAAAAACCGCCTAAATCGTGCATGCATATTCAAGGGATGATATGCACGTAATAAATGAAACATTAGATTTTGCTAGTCGATGGTGAAAATTCCACGTTTACTTAACTTTTATCGATGGTTTTGAGCATTTTGTTCAATTGGTTTTCATTTTTTTCATTTTAAATTAGCAAACTAAACTCTTTTTCAATGTCAGAAGGAGATACACGCAGTTTTCACCTCTGAAACAAGATTTTATCTAATGAAAAATAAAATTCGAAAAATTTAAACTACAAATGTTTCAGAATAAGTAAAAAAGACTCTTGATTGATTACAGGCTAAAATAACTGAGTTTATTGTTTCACAAATCACGTGTAATCCATGTCCTAATTGTTCGCTCGGTTTTTGACCCACACCCATTTTTGCAAACATTAATGCGTGGTGGCCGCTGTGATTGTCCGATCAGCTTGGTTTTATATATTTTTCTAAGTTAGTATGTTGTTGATAATACCTGAAAATTTCAATCAAATCTGATCTCTGTGCCGAGAGTTATTCAGCTTCAAAGTGTTGTCATTTTTTTTGGACCACCCTGTAGATTTTTGTTGTCACAATTTGACTGAAACAGTGATGAATCGATGTTTGGTTGTCAGGAATGTCGTTTAACGGGTGATCGTCAGTCAGCCAAACGAGCAGCACATCAAGCCGAGGTGGCTCGAGTCCGGGCCCAACATGCTGCCATTATGGCCGAGGCAGATGCTGGCATCAATAAGTTCATTGTATAAAACATCACCTGTGATATTCTGATGTGTTTTGGTTTCTTTTATTTTTTTGTGTTTATTTGTGCCTCCATGAGGAGCAGGAAGTAATATCATGAATGTGAGACTGTAACGATCAGCATTGCTACCACTACCGCCTAATTGTTGGTTTTGGAATTATAGTTTATAAAACTGGTTTTTGATGTTATGTTGTATATATTTACTACATAGTAATGTTTCCAAATGTAAACAAATAGGATTGAATAAGGATTGTGTAAGGTAACAACACAACGCAATTCGGTACGTTGCTGCTTACATATACCTTTGTTCGATATTGGTAATTTCTATTCTGTTTCCGTGATGTAACTTTTAATTCTCTAACAATTTCCAGCAGAGAAGTTATTTCCAGCACCAGCAGATAGTTATTGTAATTCTTATGCTCTTCCATTGCGTCCGTTGGGTTGAAATAAAACATCGTACATGTTCCCTGATGTATTTTTGCTATTTTTACTTCTCAATTGTGTTTTTTACATACTCCAGCTGAACAAATTGTCAGTTCTGCTATCTGAAATCGAAGTTATGGTTTTCGTCAGGTTTATTGATTCTATCATTATGACGATCGATTAAACATGGGATTAAGATCACTCACGTGTTTTTACACGTTTCGTTTTATAATAATGGTGGATTAACTGCGCGCATGCACAATGCTCTGTTCGCATCGCGTACTCGGCTGTCCAATTCACTGGTTGTTGATCGTTTTCGTGTAGTATTAGAATAGACATGTTATTATTGTAAAAACCGCTACTCTGTTTAATCCACACTACACTTCTAAATAATTAAAGCCAGTCGTTTAGGTTACGTTCATTCGTAGGTAACGTTTTTTTACATCTTGTTTTCAGGCTTTAATATTCCTACTACAATATATACAATACGTTTCATACTGTCATACTCATTTGTTAATATTACTGAATGCCCAATGGATTGGGTTTATGAACTATCAATCAATCAGTGAAGTCGACCGATCCAATGAATCTGATCAGGTTTTTCCGGAGAAACAGGTATGAATAAGTTATTTAATTGGATTACGTTTTTCTACACATTATTTAGAGCGTTTTTTGCGTTTGTTCCACTAAAAAAATAGCAGTAGTATATGCAATAATTACGATCAGCTAACATCCTTGTAGTGCTGGGAAAAGATTGGCCAACATACTAAGAAATGTAAAGCAGCAAAGGCATTTGGTTGGGTACGGTTTGATCAAAATAAATATATACACACATTTACATTGGTTTTGTTGCTGTTTTGATTTTTTATGTGATACGAAATTGGCCACGTTATGAGTATTTTGATTCAGGTTATAGTGCGCCGGGTGGTGAAAGACGAGATGAAAACGATGAACATCAACTGTGTTCGGTTGAGTGTGTGTGTGGTCGTGGTGTTGGCCGTATTATGGATAGCATACACCATGTTGGTGCTGAATGTGACATATTACAATCAATTTATGTTGAATAAGCCTGATTGCAATAAATGAAGAGAACAATCTTATCACGGGCACGGGCAGTTCGTCCAGTTCTGCTAATCGCTCTATTTATTTTATTTATTTATTCTCACTTCAAAACAATGTACAGAAAATTGAGAGAGGACGATAATAAATGAGTGAATAAGTACTGATTTTGGAGTGGATGGAAAAAAAAAACATTAGCCAAGAATTAGATAAAAAAACAATGATATGAAATTAGATAGCAATTAGTTAAAGAACGAACAATCAATGGATTCCAAGAAATTAATAAGAGTACGGCGGTTGGGTGTAGTTTCATGAGGAATCCTTTCATAGAGATTAATGACTCTATTAGACCAAAAACGAGAGAATAACGTAGTATTACATCTATGTTTGAAAAGAGTACTACGAGTATTAGATTGATTTGGTGTGAATGGATTGATATTAAGGTATAAAGAGCCTTTAAAAAAATTTCTGACAGCAAAAATGTCACTACACAGAATCCTAGTTTCAATGCTTGGAAGGTTAATGTAGCGAAGCCTGTCAGCGTAAGGGATGTCATAAAGGTTGAGAGTATAGAGACAAAATTTTCGCTGAATAGATTCAAGGTTTTTGATTTGTTTCTTAGTAGAGTACATGATTGCTGGGGAGCAGTAGTCAATAAGCGGGATAATGAATGTTTTGAATAATTGGATATGAAAATTGTGGTCTTTAGAGAAGAAGGCATCACGAAGTATACCAATTTATTGATTAGCCTTATGGGTAAGGTTAGATATGTGTTCATCAAAGGATAGTTTGTTGTCAATGATTATGCCTAGATCTCTAATATGACTAACCGAATTGATAGGATGATTATCAACCAAGTACAGGTATTCCTGATTTTTTTGTCCAAAATGAATAATATTAGATTTGGTGTGGTTGAGTGACATACCATTAATGTTGCACCACTGAATAATTTTGTTAAGATCATCCTGTAGTTGGTGTTGATCATCAATGGAACGAATAGGCTGAAGTATCTTGGAATCATCTGCATAAAAGAAAGAGCAGTTAACAAGATCAATAAGGTCAAATGTGTATTGATGTATTATCTTATATATTAAAACTCCAATGTCCGTATGTCCGTATGTATGTATGTATGTCCGCAAGCGGTTCCATATAAATATCAGAAGTGAAACGCAAATAAACTCTTTATGTCATTTTCATGCAGAAACAAAAAAAAAGTATAATCATCATCACCCTCTCTCATAAAAGTTGAGTTGATATTGTCATCAACACCCTCAAAGGAGGTTCCCTAAATTCACTGAACTGGAAATATCATTGACCTTAACTGAAGTTACCGTATTGTTGTGCCACGGGTTTCAATGTTTCTATTGTAATGTTGGAATAAAAAAGGTTTTTTTCCATGATTAACCGAATCATCAACACCTTTCGTCATGAGTTTTCTTCTAGCTAAGCTGTTAAACGTAATCAGTCTTTTTCGAATAAAATACTTTTGTTAAAATCAAAAGTTAAAAATTTTGTGTTCAGGAGGTCGGGTGAAGTTTTTTTCATTAAATGTTCACTAAAAATTACCGATTCGGGTCATGAGATAATAAAAGTACCATTTTTCACGAGATGGGGCTTAAATATGATATTTTATATATCGAAAACAAATTAATAATAGCCAAACTATACGGGTTGTAATTTCAACTATTTTCCACGGGTTCTTTCAATCATTGTTACCCTGTAATTAGACTGAGTGGGTATAAAGTTAGATTTTGAAAAGTCGGGTTCAACGGGTTTATAATGTGCGTTATAGATTACCCCATATCGTGTAATCAGGGAAATATATAAAAGAAGTTGTATGGAGTTAAAAACTTTACGGGTAGCTCTAACTTTTTGACGGGTTTTTGTTACAGTATTCTGTCAATAAACTAAACTCTAGACTAAAGTTTGAACAATCAACGGGTCGGGTTAACACAACCGAACACTTTTAATGGTATACAAAAATATACTTCATCCTCGGGTTTAGTGCAGGATATGGTTGTTATTTAACTTGATCGTCCGTTGCCTACAACAAATTTTGATGATGCATGATGAACAATGGGTTTGAGTCAACTCAAATCTTGTTAAAAACTCTAGTTCCTTATAATATGTGTATGCAGTTTTCTGGGATAGAGGGGTTAGGTATTTTTGATGTCTGGTGAACTGAACTGAGACGTCTCTACCGATCAAACCTATAATAATTTCGTTTCCAGGTTTGTGGCACAAAAGACTTTCTCCGAAACGGAGTGGATCACAAATCGTGGCAAAGCCCGGCTCTCCAATCTGGCCGAATCCAGCAAATATAAAGTTGGTATTATTGTTCATGCTTTTGCAGACATTCTCAGTAAAATGCACTGGGTTCGAATGCAACTTTATATTCTGCAACGCATTAGCACTAAAATTGGCGTTAATAACAAGACGTCGATAATATCCAATGTACACATCACAAAATTGTTTTAGAACCACACAGTTGATATGTGGTGTTTTCTCACATTATTATTGCCGTTGTGTTGGTTTTATGCGTAGGTGTCTCTTTCACCAGATTTATCATTAGACATTGCGTTATGTCTGAAAGGCACAGTAATATTTATTTGGCTTGCATCTGTTATGCCGTATGTAGGCATGTATTCTGGGTGAAGCGTATGTGGGCATGTTATACCAGCTGCTAATATATGTACGTACGATTCAAACTCATGCATATGATTTGAACAACTTATGTTGTAGTTACCTGCACTGTTCCCTTCTATTAGTTCAAGCCCTTAATGCGAAACAAAGCCTTGATCGAGACGTGATTTATAAACAAATTCTACCTGATTTCCCACCGTATAACTTTTATCTCTGAGAAATGCCGTACTTGAATGTTGGTTAGATGATAATGATGACGGGTAAATTGGTGAAATGGATGGTGTTGGGTGTGGCATTGATCTGTCTGCTGGCCATCACAATCGACGCCGACATGAAATCAGACTCGGCGATGTCGTTGAGTGCAGAATCACAATCAGATTCCGATGGAGAGTCGGTGGAAAGTGGTGAGGACTGCGGATGTGGTGGTGTGGATGGGGATCAGGTTGTGGCCGCGCCAAATCTATTTATTGTGTTATGATACTTGAATCTGAATAGATCTGTCAACTGAAGAAATAATAGAGAGGATTGTCTGCATGGGATTATGATTATCATTAGTGGTACTC
>OZ038445.1:12105495-12115495 GCA_964036265.1 Daptonema setosum
AATACCAAAGCATTTGCGGCAAGGTAACTTCCCGTTCTGCAGATGGTAAAGCGAGGTTGTCATGCACAATGGCAGTCAGTTCACAACAAAAGCATACCGATTATAAATACAAATTAATCTTTGTGTTCCTTTTCACGTTTCGATCATCAAGTGTGTTCAAACCATAAACACGTTTAAGAAAATTTGTGTTGAAACAATCATTGTAAACAAAAAATGTGGATTATTGTATTAATATAAGGTTAATGCGATTGCAGTGGAGAACATGCAACGTGATTGTGCACATACATGTACAACATATGTTGTCCATTGTCAAGTAATTGAGTGCACTCGAGTGCATATGAACAAGTGCAGGGGCGCAAATACAACAACAACAACTACAGCATATCCTGAAGCATGTTGTTCGCTTTCATTCAATATAGGAAGTTCGGCACAAACAGAACTAACACTTTAGAGGTTATAGAAACAAGCGTATTGGTTTTCATAAACGTGGATCGAACAAGGTACACCATGATGATAATAGAAATTTATAGCCGCATCCAGTCAGGTGGAAAATAAAATGAGAAATGTTATCAAGTAACATTAGAAGGAAAGGTAGGCATAATACCTTCTAAATAACAAGCATCGTAAATTAAATCAGGCTGCAAAACAACGTAAAGTGATGAATGAATCGGTATTTACCGGGAGACTTAAAAGTAATGTAGAATAGTACAGATGCGCAGATAACCTTTTTACTATTTCCACCAGTTACGTTGTGAAAATAGTAATAGCAGCCAACTGTTTTGATGTGATTAATGCTACATATATTGCAAGTACATGTGACATAAATCCTCGTAAAAACAACTGTGACACTAAGAATAACATGTGACGTTTTGGTACTCCTGCTTATCTCTTGTTTGAAATCTACCTCTAACAGTTTCCCTGTCATTTTGATTTCAAGATATCAAGTGGTTACGTTACGGTTCTCTGATTTTAGAAACAATTTTCCCGGAAATTCTTTGCATACCACTGTTTTCTTTATAGCGCTTGTTCCATTTTATCACTCGTTACATTGTAGCAACCTTTATATTGTAGCACTCATTATATTGTAGCAACCGTTACATTGTAGTAGCACTCATGACATTGAGGAACTCGTTACATTGAGGCACTCTTTGCACTGTAGCACTCGTTATATTGTAGCAACCATTACATTGTAGTAGCACTCATGACAATGAGGAACTTGTTACATTGAGGCACTCTTTACATTGTAGCACTCGTTATATTGTAGCAACCGTTACATTGTAGTAGCACTCATGACATTGAGGAACTCGTTACATTGAGGCACTCTTTACATTGTAGCACTCGTTATATTGTAGCAACCGTTACATTGTAGTAGCACTCATGACATTGAGGAACTCGTTACATTGAGGCACTCTTTACATTGTAGCACTCATTATATTGTAGCAACCGTTACATTGTAGTAGCACTCATGACATTGAGGAACTCGTTACATTGAGGCACTCTTTACATTGTAGCACTCGTTATATTGTAGCAACCGTTACATTGTACAGGGTGGGCCAAAAAAAACTCCGCGATTTTGTGAGACCATAACTTTTGCAGTGGACTATGAATTTCTTTGAAATTTGCAGGTTATTTCAATAACACATTAACTTAATTTTCCCTAAAATTTCAATGAGTTATCTAACACACGCCGGCCACACCATCAGGATACATGAAAATTTCAGTTTTTCCTTTAAACCGCGTCATTATTTTAAAGAGAAATCATGTGTATAAATTAGTTTTAGGTATAAATCTATTATTGAATTGAACGAGTGAACTAACTAGTAATACAAGGATTAGAAGAAACTTGTTTAAATAGCAATTCGGTCAAAATTTAGTTTCAATGTTAATGGAAAACTCTTACAGTAGGATGCTTGCTTCTTGTTCCCTTGTCTGATATACGGCATTACCTTAGAGTTGGTTTTTATTGATGAATTTGAATGAAATTCTCAGAATTTCTCATTGATTTAATATTTTCTATCTTCTTGAAATTTAAAAGACATGCAGTGCTTATAAGCATGAAACTTGCGAAATAAACAACCACGGTAGGTGGAAAACTCAACATTTGCCATAACAAGCTTGAACCGCGCCGACTAACGTTCCCCAAAAACATTGACGTATGGACAGAACGAGCAGGTTTTTCATAGATCTTGAATTTTTATTTATTGAACTTGAGGAAAAAATTAACGTATTTGAAACGAAATGTCGCTGAGGAGGAACGCAACAGCCGGTAACAGACATGAAAACAGTTTAGCACTGGAACTATCGCGTTATAGGAAGAGAGGTTTAGAAATAAAACTTTTTTTACTAATTAACCATTTAACTTTTATTTTTCAAACTTTTATTTTATTCATTCGTTCAAATCATAAACAAATTGATGCTTATAAGTTACGTATGCACATGATTTCTCTTTGAAACAACGACGCGGTTTAAAGGAAAAACTGAAATTTTCATGTATTCTGATGGTGTGGCCGGTGTGTGTTAGATATCTCATTGAAAATTTAGAGAAAATTAAGTTAATATGTTATTGAAATAACCTGCAAATTTCAAAGAAATTCATGGTCCACTGCAAAAGTTATGGTCTCACAAAATCGCAGTTTTTTTTGGCCCACCCTGTAGTAGCACTCATGACATTGAGGAACTCGTTACATTGAGGCACTCTTTGCACTGTAGCACTCGTTATATTGTAGCAACCATTACATTGTAGTAGCACTCATGACAATAAGGAACTTGTTACATTGAGGCACTCTTTACATTGTAGCACTCGTTATATTGTAGCAACCGTTACATTGTAGTAGCACTCATGACATTGAGGAACTCGTTACATTGAGGCACTCTTTACATTGTAGCACTCATTATATTGTAGAAACCGTTACAGTTTAGTAGCACTCATGACCTTGAGGAACTCGTTACATTGAGGCACTCGTTACATTGTAGCACTCGTTATTTTGTAGCAATCGTTACATTGTAGTAGCACTCATGACATTGAGGAACTCGTTACATTGAGGCACTCTTTACATTGTGTCACTCGTTATTTTGTATTTAGCAACCGTTACATTGTAGTAGCACTCATGACATTGAGGCACTCGTTACATTGAGGTACTCGTTACATTGTACATGGCTCTCATTACATTGTAGTGCTCTTTACAATGTAGTACTTGTTATATTGTAGTACTCGTTACATTTTAGTACTTGTTATATTGTAGCACTCGTTACATTTTAGTTATTGTTATATTGTAGCACTCATTCTTCGTAGCACTCGTTACATTGTAGTGCTCATTACTTGTAACACTCATTCCATTGGAACACTCGTTACATTGTAACACTCGTTTAATTTTAGCACTCGCTTTATTTTACCATCTGTTTAAGTGCAGCACTTATTCCATTATAATACTAAACGATGAGAAAGACAGCAAGTAGTGGAATACCCCTTTTTGGCTGTGGCAATCAACGCAATTCGGTTGCAAAGAAACATGTGATACGACCTTCAACCTTTTTGATGAAAATCTGTACCCCTTGGATTGTTGACTCGTTCACTAGCGGACGAGAGGGGGATGGAAAAAGGTAAGTTTGTTTATTGAGGTGTAGGTAACAAATCTAATTTCTGCCACCTCCCCTCTCTTTGCAGGTTTGGCTCGTCCGCCAGTTAATTGTAGTAAATCATGATGCCGTTCATACTGCGTCCGATCGTATCAATTCGCCATCCGATGTAGTCAGTACTCAGTACGCTTGTTTGATGAGTAAAAAACTATGCGAAAAAACGTTTGCAATCGTTTTTTAAGTCAACTATTTCCCTTTCATTGACTCAGTGGACCTACAGTATTGGAATTAATAATATTCTTGTGAAGCCTATAAAGAGTTGCCAACTTTGTTTTACCCACAAATCCACACCAATGATGCATGTTGCTACTATGATCATAAAGTAATGGGTTATTTGATAAGTGTAATTTAGATGCATTGAAAGAAGAAACTTTCGTGACAGTGTAAATGTCAGCAAACAATCAAACTCGACTGTTTTGAAAGTTTTGAATCCTTATGAGTGGTGGTTTGTCGATAAAGACAGAAAACCGGGTTTGAGTCATAATAATGATATAAAGACATGTTTTACAATAATATGTATCACCCTAGACTGCTTCATAACACCCATTGTGTATTTAGCAGAATCCACAAGTCTGCTTGCATTGACTGGTCATGAAGTACTTGTAGCTGGCCATGGTACAGTAGCCAGCAGCTTTCCAGCTTGCACACCAAGATTGCACATCTTTGCACGCTGCAAACATAGACATTAGGAATACACAATCAGTACTAACAACAACAACAACAACAACAACAACAACAACAACTGACGGCAATTGTGTTCATCAGATTTGTCACTGCAATCACTGTAGTAATCGCACTCGTAGTAGTAAAGAATACACTGCTTTCCATCGGCACATTGCCACTGACTGGTTCCACATGAGACAGAATCTGTGTCAGAATAAAGTTCCAGTTAAGCGAATGAGTGAGTGGGTTAATGAGTGAGTGAATGAGTGAGTGAGTAAGTGAATGAGTGAGTGAGTGAGTAAGTGAATGAATGAGTGAGTAAGTGAGTGAGTGAGTGAGTGAAAGAGTGAATGAGTGAGTGAGTAAATGAATGAACGAATTCATTGTTGTGAGCTTCTAAATTAACTTTGATGTGATATGTAGAATACATAAGTTTCTTCGGAATGAGTGGGTTAGTGAGTAAGTGAATAAGTGAGTGACCGAATGAGTGGTGTGGCGGGTTAGTGAGTGAGTGGGTTTGCGAATGACTGACTGAGTGAGTGAACGATTGGGAGAGTAACCTGAGTGAGTGAGGAAGTTAAAAAACCACTCACCGGAGTTGTTATAGTTGTTGGTACTGGCATAGTTACTTGTGGAGTAAGCTCCTGATGTGTAGTTTCCCGATGTGAATCCGCCTGAGGTATGATAACCCGATGTATAAGCTCCGGAAGTATGACCGCCCGAAGTATAAGACTGCGAAGTATGCGCTCCCGAAGTGTATGGTCCGGAAGTATAGGCACTTGAAGTATAGGGTCCAGAAGTATACGCTCCCGAAGTATACGCTCCAGATGTATACGCTCCCGAAGTATGCGCTTCAGAAGTGTGCGCTCCGGAAGTATGAGCTCCCGAAGTATAGGGCCCAGAGGTATGCGCTCCCGAAGTATACGGCCCCGAAGTATACGCTCCCGATGTATACACTCCCGAAGTATACGCTCCCGTAGTATGTGCTCCGGAAGTATGCGCTCCAGAAGTTTGAGCTCCCGGTGTAGTTGAAGAGTACGTGACAGTAGTAGTACCATTGTTACCTGTGTTTGAAGTAACGTGAATGAAAAAGGGAACAACAACAACAACAACAACAACAACAACAACCACAACAACAACAACAACAACAACAACAACAACAACAACAACAACAACAACAACAACAACAACAACAACAACAACAACAACAACAACAACAACAACAACAACAACAACAACAACAACAACAACAACAACAACAACAACAACAACATAAACATCAACAACAGCAACATTAACAACAACAACAATAACCACAACAACGTTCACTAACTGCGATCCGGACAACGACCACAGGTTTTACGGCAGTTCTTCTCCATGAACTTTTGGTAATGCAGAGTACAGTATTCCTTTGTGGCCCAATAGGCACAATCGGAGTCAGTTTCGACATTGTTGCACACTGCAATAGCATTTGAACGTTGTTGCATGTTACACACTAAGCACTTGTTTTGCATCACGTTTCATCATCAATGTGAGCTTTTACAACGATTTTCAGCAGGTTAGTCAGTTTACCTACACATTGAGGAACGAATATCGTGTTTCAAAACCACCGAAACGGCGTAATTGCCTGCTTGCTTTTTAACCTCCGGCGCAGTTGCAGCGACGGAAGCTCTCGTTGACCTGACGTTTGGAGCGGCGGCGGGCGGTCGATCCCTCGCCACCGTACACGCATACATTAGCCTGCAACACAACAACAAATGTATATCAATAATAACACCAACACCAACAGCAAAAAAACAACCCAACAACAACAACAACAACAACAACAACAACAACAACAACAACAACAACAACAACAACAACAACAACAACAACAACAACAACAACAACAACAACAACAACAACAAAAACAACAGCAACAAAAACAATAACAATAACAACAACAACAACAAAAACAACAATATCAATAACTATATCATATTTTGTCTATTAACTCAAGTCATTAAAACCCAACCTCACCACCACAGTCGGCATCCGTCACACACACAACGTTAGCCACGCATGCTGGAACAGTTTTTGACTTTTTATAAACTATGTAGTATCAATTCAGGGTATTAAATGTATCATAATCAAGACCTATTTTCCTAATTTATGAAGTTCAAAACTATATAAAGCCATTCACCAACTTCTGCACTTGCACTCTCCACTCACACACGCGTCACGGATGTTGTTACAGTCTGCATCAGAACTGCACGATTTGGCTTCGACGCACACTGCAACTCTTCCTTATTACTATTTGCAGCGCAAAATCACTGATAATGAAGATCAATTTCTACGGAATAAAAATTCAATACTGAAAACATTACGTGGGATGTGTGTAAAATGATTTCATACGACTTTCAATGTTTTTTAATTCAAAATTGTTTAGTCGATCTCGAGCATTACAAATAAGCCAACTGGAAATTCATGGAGTGAAGAATAAAACCGAAAGTTACAAAAACAATGATCATTTATCAATTATCATGTTTTAGCGGCAAGAGATGTGCTGGATAAATAATGCATGAAACAATATATTAATGTGCTATTGTTTTTCCGGTCCGTATGCTGACATAAAATAGTAGAATGTTCACTTGTCGGCCTTGAAACATTATGTTGTGGATTACTGACCTCTATGTAAAACATGTAATTAATATGGAACCGATATTGATTGATTGTGGAGCCAATATATTGTTATACCCTCTTTTCAATCAATACTGTAAGTTACCTTGCGATGTATCGGTTTGGGTTGTCTGGAGCTGGGGCACGTAGATGTACTGTTCCATCTTGCATGCGTTCTTGCCCATGGCAACCTTGATGTAACTGAAATTTTAATACTGTCGCCTGTCTGGGTAATTGGTTCTAAAAAGAAAACTTGGCAAGCGACACAGACCCTGACGCGTTGCTCTGGGGTTTTTGCCAACAACCGTCAGTTTTTTCATTCAACACTAATGGCCATTATTTTACAACAAAACAATTTTTAGAAATGGTTTCAGTGGGCCTTGATGGTTTCAGACCGTATGTACTACAACTTAACGAAATAAAGAAAAATTCACTTACGTTTTTATTGAATAATGTTGAGGAACAAGGAAACATTTATAGTCGACTTCCTGGGTTGAGCGATTTTTCAGACTCACTAAGGCTTTATTTTAGTCTGTGTGAAACCTTTCGTTCAACCCAAATTTTCACTGTTTGCGGATTTCATTTGCTAACAGCTGAATCCGGATTGTGCAACATCTCGTAGTTATCACCAAGTAATCCGGAATCAGCCATTGCCAAGTGAAATCATCCAACATGGAAATCGGAGGCGAAGGTTATGATGCTTAAGTGGCGTTTGAAGAATAAGTTAACTATACAAACTTGGTAAACTAAGTTTGAACGATATGTATAATAGACCACGAGTGCTCTTCAGCCAGAGTCAAACAGAATCAAAACATGAAAAACGTGGTAAGATTTAATTATAAATGTTGTGGCGAAATCAGTAATGAATAGCATGACCACGAACCCACTGTCTCCCCAGTTGGTACCCCAGCTGTTCTTGATCAGCCAGTAGTCTTTGCCCGTTGATGCATCCTGTAAAATTTATATAAAAAATCATTTTTCATAGTTAGATTTTAGCATCATTTGTACTTAACTTTTAACATCATATTTACGTTTATTCGACTTTTTAAACTAAATGCGATAAAATATCAACAATATAAATGAACCGTGTCATAACCGCAGAGCACCATAGCATGATTGATCGAGCCGTTATTGCACTCCAAAGGTGGGTCATAGATACCTATGTACAAGTGAATGATAACAACAACAACAACAACAACAACAACAACAACAACAACAACAACAACAACAACAACAACAACAACAACAACAACTTACCATCTCCGACACTGCCGAAACCGTAAAGATTGACGCGCATGTACACGACTACAGGCCCTTCGGCAACCTAGAAATGGAAAAGACAAGCTTTTCCAAAAAAAATTAAAAATGAATAAAAACAACAACAAAAAAGCAATTACAACAACAACTGACGTGGTTTTTGATGGCTTGCACATCATTATCAGGTGGCGTTTCAACGTAATCATCTTGAAAGAACGCATTCATGCGGCCGCTTGAAGCTTCACATTTGCTTGCACCATTGTACTGAACAAGTTAAAACTTTGTCCTATACAAAATTATTAGTAAAATATAGATATGTACAAAATTATTAGTAAAATATAGATATATACAAAATTATTAGTAAAATATAGATATATACAAAATTATTAGTAAACTATATTGTTCATCGACTGATGAGTCCCACCAATCCAGGCGTCTCGATTCAGGGACGAAACGCCACCCTTTCCGTTTTTTGTTTATAGGTATGTGAGTTCAAACGTTATATTCGTGGGTCTTATCACGTGTTCAGAATCGTGACCGTTAGTTGACTATGAAAAGCTGCAATTTACAGCCGGCAACGATTGACTCCGGACCGAAACACTATAATGTGCTATCAAAACCCTTTGGAGCTAGATTTTCGCTTGCAGCTTTTTTATTATGATAGTTCTTCAATTTCGTTTCGTTCGAAAAAAGTTATAACGTGTTTTTGCCCTGGAGTCACTCGTATCCTATTTGTATCATATGTCAATTCTCTCATTTTGGATGCCAGTTATCGCATTTCGTTCACCCATCATGATAGAAGAGTACCCGGAAATGATTTATAAAGTAAAGCGTACAAGACACACGTCGGGCTCCAGTAAAGCGTACAAGACACATGTCGGGTGTCAGTATTAAATACAAGACTTGTTATTTGTATTAGGATGTTTCAACGGTTTATATGTAGGTTATTTGAGCTACTGATATGTCAACCAAGTCCCACGCCTAGCCTCATTACTCAAGTTACATCTTTATTTAGTTTGCCACACTGAACCAGACTCGCTGCATCAACCGACAGAATGACTATGACTATGAATGACCGAATGAATGACCGAATGACCATGTATATGAATAGCATATGTTATATGTAGTATGTAAATTATAACACGTAGGTGTAAGGTAATGTTTGTATAGAGTATGGATGTTATAGGAATAGGATGGTCTCGACATGAAGTATACTAGAATGCGGTTAATAATGATGCCAATCATCTCTCCTCCCTTCGCCACGAATAAGTGATAGGTATAATAAGATAGTAAGTATCCCGACATAAGAATAGGAATATTCAAATGAAATTGTATCCCGACAAAATAATATTGTCATGAATGTGCCCTGCCTGCCCTGCTCACCAGAATAAAATAAGTACGAAAATAAGAATAAGTAGTGTAGATCAATAAACGAAATATGACTTTAACTGAAATAGAAATAACTAGAAGTAGAAGTGAAGTACACAAGATGTGAACTCACTACAGGTACATCTAAATTACCTCGATGTCACTCACTAACTAGTGACATCCGTGAAACATTAACTTCACCAATCTTACCAGACCTACTTTAATCAAGTTTCACATTAAAGCTTTACGTTTACTAAAACTCAAAGAATCAATTTTGATTCTTCCCTCCCATCGACAACGAAATGATTTACTTAAATACCGAAAAATATAACATCATTCATCCACATGACTGTACCACCGGAGCTGACAAAAGCTACCTGGGTAGTTTATTTTTCCAAAAATACAAAAAACGAAAAAC
>OZ038445.1:12120495-12126222 GCA_964036265.1 Daptonema setosum
GTGCACTCAATACATAGCGTTCCAGGCCTTTCAAGATTTATGTATGGTCGTTTAGCACATTTTAACAACGCCATGCTGTAGATAAACTACAGATAAGCTATCCCTGTCAGCTCATTGATACGACGTGCAAATCAATAACTAAATCATCCATTTAAGATTGGTAACTTCACGACAATCTGAAGCCCCCAAATTTGTTTGAGTACACAATTAACCATGATGGCGTATTTGTTAATCTGGAGCGAATAGGTTATTTGCTTGTCGGCCTCGTACTCCTTGTACTTCTGGAGGGCCGCCTTGAGCAGGGCACGGCGCTGTTCGTCCGTCACCGAGCTGCCTTCTCCTACACAAAAACATTGCTGTTTACGTGGCACTTCATTTTCGGTGAGTTCATTTTTGGTGAGTTCATTTTTGGGAGTTCATTTTTCGGAGATCATTTCATTTATGCAAGTTTGTAAGTAAAAAACTAAATCAATTTCACTCACAAATGGCGAACCCTTATCTTAATATTAACAAGTCAAAGTTTCTATGAAACTGTCGCACAAAGATGACCATTGTTACGGGTGATGACTGTCAAATTGCTTGATCAGAATACTTTTCATTACCAAAACGCCCTGAACAACTATACTACTTAAAAGTAATAGTAATTGCCGCTATTCTATATGAGTATTGCAGTCATTAACCGGTCACTTCCTTGCCCTCCTCTCCGAGATCAGCCAGCAACTTCTCGAACAGCTTGTCGAACTCTTGCTCGCTCATGTCGATCAACGGGTCTTTGCACTTGCCGTCATCTGCTCTACGCACTCGTCGGTTATACCCGGCCAGCGTGCTGCCCACCAGCACTAACGCTAATACGCACAGCTCAATATTAAGAAATACATTGCACAACTCAAGTAAAAAGTGGAAAAGTTTAATTTTTTGAAATTATGACCTTTTGCTGCGAACATGCGTGCTAATTCTTAGATGTACGTTCTCAAATGTACATACAGTACTTACATATGTACGTAAGTACATATCAATGGTGCAAGTAACAAGCTTATGGGATTCACCAAGATGTACCCATATCTACGGGACTGTATAAAAGGGATCGTTCGTTTGCGGAAGTTTATTAGCGGAAGTCTTTTCTCCGGAACTGTTATGTGCGGATTGTTTGTTAGCGGAACTGTATGGATCGGATTTTTTTTCATCGGAACTGTTAAAATCGGATTCATTAAAAGCGGAAGTCTTGCCAGCGGAAGTTTATTTGCGGATATTTTGTTTCCGGAACCGTTCTTTGCGGATGTGTTTTCAGCGGAACTTACGACAGCGGAACCTTAAATTCCGGATATTAGTTTTGCGGAACTCGGTGAAGAATTTTTTTTGCTATTAACATTTGGAGGACCTATTTCAATGTTTATAAGGCTTCGGCTTAGTCATTAGCACAGACTGTTCGTTCTAAGCGAGATTGCCGAGTATGAGGCTAAGAGTTAGTTTTCAGTTTAGGCTTAGGATTAGGCTTAGGGTTCGGGAAGGGCTTGGGCGCGTAGCGCCCGAGCCCTTCTCCAAAGGTTAATCCTAAGCCTAAGCCTACACTGAAACCTAAGTTTTATGCCCCCGCCTTGGACCGTTAGCACCGCGAAGCGGAGGTGTCCAGCGTGGTTTTCCACTCATGAAGGGCGCTTTTATAACAGTTCCGCTTTTGACGGTTCCGCTTTTTAAGGTTCCGCTTTTGACGTTTCCGATTTTAACACTTCCGATTTTTATACTTCCGATTTTAAACTTTGAAATATCCGGAAATGAAAAAATCCGCTGGGTACAGTTCCGCTGAAAAACGATCCGGTTTATAAAAATCCGATTTTTACGGATCCGCTTATAAGAATTCCGCTGGGTATGGATCCCCACTTAACGGTTCCGATGCGAACAGTTCCGCTAATATAGTTCCGCAAATGAACGGTGCGCTTTTAAGAGTTCCGCTCCGTAGGCGCGATCTTCACCAACCACCAAACATTAACTTAAAATTTCTAATCAACCTTTCATCACCCCTCCTACAAACAAGCGAATTCCGTGGTCGGAAATATGGGTACCATACCGTTAAACTCACCGTATTCATCATCGATTGATCTTCATTTGAATTAGAGTTCGGTGAGTTGATTTTCTGTCTGTTGACTTTCGTTGAGATGAAATTTCGGTGAGTTTAACGGTACCCGGGAATATATATGGTTGTGGCAACAGTTTATATGATGCCGAATAAGCCATTGACTAACCAAAAGTCGCATGTCGTCACTCGTATCTTAGTCGGCGTGAAATAATGCGAAATGTAGATTGTTGGGCCTTTTATACCAGGATGGATACCGGCTGAGATAACACCACCGTGGGCATCAACCAGTCGGATCTTTGTATTGTCCGTTTGTTTATTGTTTTCTTGTTATTTTTTCCCGTGAAACAGGAGGCAATCATTCACAATTTTCGAAACGCATTTCATCGACCATGTACGTATCCCTTGGGCAACATAGGCAAGATTCTATTCATCATTAATTGATTTGTTTATGAAATATCGATATCTTTTGCCGAAGTGCTTCTTTATAGACTTTTGTGCCAATTCGAATTACTGACTCGGGTTGTGAGGAAAAGTACATGTTCCTCTGTATTCATATTTTATGATAATTTTTTAAGTATTGATATCCGCGAGAGAAATGGCTGTGAATGAAACCCTGGTTTGTTTTATTGTATGTATCACTGTTTTTACCAGCAGCTGAGTCAACTTATGAAGTACGTATCAGTATCAAGTACCAAAATAAAATATTTCTTTTCAGTAGTATGATACATGTTTGAAAGAGTTAGAAAAACGACAGCTGTGCATCCGCAGTCCAGCATGTACATACACATTTAGGATACATACAGGGTGGGTCAATGAAACGCCATTTTCAAGCATTTTTTAAATTTGTAGAAAAAATTTCAGTCTGCAGCATAGCGCATTTTTTATTATAGCATATAATAAACACTGGAGCAAACAAATAGAACTTGTCCTACCCCTGTAAATTAGTTTCCATCCCATGCAAGATTTTTTGATCGTGGGAACTTGAATTTGTTTTCCGAAACTTGATTGAATTTAAAACGCCTTGCCTGAGAAAACCTACAGGTTGTATGGGAAGTGTGGCCCCTCTTATCAAAATCGAGTTCTATAGCGTTTTAGAACCTACCAGCGTAGTGTATCATTACCCTTTAACCGTTTGGTTCAAAGTTGCTTAAAACCGGAAATATCCGGATTTTTCGATTTTGGCATGTGAGCCCGCGTCAACATGCGATCTGGACACTTCAAACGGCGGCCGTCAGCGATAGAGTTCTCCAATCACTAAATGGATAACAGATTATGAAAGTAGACTTAATTCCGCGTGTTTTGAGCTTTTTTTGACCGCATTTGATCAAATATTCAATATAGAAATCCACCCTGGAAAATATTAAAAATTAACTTTTTTTAATAAAATTGTTAAGTTGGAGAGATAAATGTCAAAATAAAAAAAGTTGCCAGATTTATCCAGACAAACCGAGGGTGAGGGATGATGCCCCCATAGTAGACCTTCAAAAAGGTCATGTGCTACCCCCCCACATGGCCCCATTTTTTCGAGCTACGGGCCATTTTTTGCTAAAAATCGCTAAATTTGTGGTTTTTCTCCAAATTTCTGAACATGGTTGGCTGTTAATCGGTAATTCATTCATGATAATAGGTTCCCCTAATAGGCAAAGCAATGATGGAATACCTTTAGATGTTTTAGTTGGCGTTTGAAATAAGATAAGTAGGGCTAAAAGGCAGAAAATGACTGAAAATCGACGAAAATCCAAGTTTGTACCTTGTAAGTAAGCAAAAACGTATGGAAACGGGTGTATAGTGCAATACGCAGTATTTTAACTTAAATTTATCGTTTATGGAACAAGGTGCAACGTCATAATACTGGTATTAATGGCCGTTTTCATCGAATTTTGACCGAAATTGAGGAATGACGGCTGTTGGTAAATTATGGGTGGAAAAATACTGTCTTTCCTACTCAGTCCTTTCAATATATTTGAAATGAGTTTGTTGGATAAACTTCTACAGAATTTTCACGTACGTACATATGTACAATACTTGGAGAATTTGATGACGTTTTGACGGTGCGATTCGAGTATTTTGTCAAATATCAGACTACTGTTGGTAGATGTTTCCTTGTACTTTCAAATCATATCACTTAGCTACCGTATTCACTCTCCTGGTCATCAACCTCACTTCATATACTCACTAAATCCCTCACTCACTCACTCACTCACTCACTCACTCATTCATTCACTCACTCACTCACTCACTCATTCACTCACCCTCACCCACTCACTCTTTCACTCACTCACTCACTCCCTCACTCTTTCACTCACTCACTCACTCACTCACTCACTCACTCACTCACTCACTTACTCACTCACCCACACCCACTCACTCTTTCACTCACTCACTATGTACCTCCGTACACTGATTTCGATTCAAGGTAACAAAATGGTGTCGGTATCGGAAAGTCCTGCCGATTGAAAGTCCACACTGCGAAATCACAGTCCACACTACATATGTACGTTTCCAATTAAACGCTGTTGGATCAGTGTCAAATTTTCGGTGCTGAGCGCTGTGTTTTTTTCATAATTCTGAAGCAGAACAGTAATACTGATGAGAATGTTAATTTTTAGGCTCCCCTTATTTCTCACGCTTTGACACGTCTCCAACACAAAGCAGTAAACCAGAAAACGCATATTTTTCGGTGCTACGCACCATCCGTTTTTGGGTTTGCAAGATAATACGTCTTTAATACAACGTAGTAATACTGAAAACATTGCAATGTTGGTGTTACCTGTCATATTTTTCAGTCTTTTAAATCATGTTTCTAAACCATATCTGGAATGCTGAATATGTGAAATTTTCGGTTCCGTTCAAAATCCGTTTTCGGTCTTTCAAGTCTTGCCTTCAGTACTAAAAACGTCGAAATCTGGGCGCTAAGCGAGAACGGTTTTCAGGCTTCCATGATAGTCTAAAAAACAAAGTATTAGGGGTGGAAACGTCGTATTTCCGGCGCTACGTACCATCTACATTGGACCACATCATGCTGCTAAACAAAACAGTAATGCTTCATATAACGTAAATTTCACGGCGCCATTTGCAAACAGTTTTCGGTTTCTTAAGACACGTCTCCAATACTAAGTAGTAGTTATGAAAACGCCGAAAGTTCGGTGCAACGCACCATCACCATCCGTTTCGGGCTTTTAAGATAAAACTCCAATACGTCGCAGTAAGATTGAAAACATCAGAATTTTGGCGATACGCGCCAGCCGTCAAGAAAAACTCATCGCCAACTCAAACTCATCATGTATAAAACCTAAAAAGGGGTGGTGCGTAGCACCGAAATTTCTACGTTTTCAGGTTTACTACTTTGCATTGGAGACGTGTCTTGGAAGACCGAGAACTGATTCTATGGGAACCGAAAATTTAACATTATCCTCAACATAACTTTTCTGCCTCAGAATTACGAGAAAACCATAAAAAGGCGCGTAGCGCCGAACATTTGATGATTAGTTCTATTGCTTTGTATTGGAGACGTACATGAGAGCCCGAAAATAATGGTAAATACCACCGAGGCACCGAAAATTATAAGTTCTGCTCAAAACTGAAAGCTGAGCCTTTGCAGTGTGGACTGCCAATTTGTAGACACCATTTTGTTACCTTGAACCGGAATCAGT
>OZ038445.1:12126422-12228922 GCA_964036265.1 Daptonema setosum
GTTTTCATGTCTGTTCCCGGCTGTTACGTTCCTCCTCAGTGACATTTCCTTCCAAATACGCTATTTTTTCTCTTTCATTTAAAGTGCGTTGAATAAAAGTTCAACATTTATGAAAAACATGCTCGTTCTGTTCATACGTGAATGTTTTTGGGTAACTTAAGTCGGCGCGGTTCAAGCTTGTTTAAAGCTCGTTATGGCAAATGCAGAGTTTTTTGGCCCACCCTGTACATTTAGTTAAGCGTTCTATTTACGCTTGGGCATTAGACACATAACATTAGCATTGACTTCCGACAACAAAAGTTGAACAAAGTACAGTATGCGAATACATGTTGTCTGCTTCTAAACTGCTGTATCTGTTTTCTAAACTGTTATGAACTATTTACTAAAATGTCTGTATGTTTCTTTTGCTATACTAGCACAACTTGTTTAACATTAGCTAAACTATCACTATTATATGTTCTCTAGTATTTTGAACTCGGATACATGTAGATACGTTTGAAAACAAAGTTTAAAAGTTTGTTCAAATGTTCCTTCTACTCCATGTACGTACTTATAGAGACAATTTTTTTAATAAAATGCAAAACTATAATTAGGTTGATTGCGGTAATTTATTGACATTTCACCAATCAGTAAAAATGAGCCCGATCACAAAAACCTTTCGAGTCAATGCAAAAACATTACAGTTAAAATTCAATGATGTATACAGAAAGTGAAGCAAAGTAGTGTGAGAAACATAAAAAGTAAAAACACACAAGTGCGAAAGGTGGTTACACGAATATGTGTTAAATCAGGCCACGTTATCTGAGCAGAATTGGAAAAAAAAATGTTTAGGCTGTGTCATTTCACAGTTACAGGCTGGTGAATGGTTTACAATATGGATTAATGAATGGAATAATCTCGTTATGCCATGATAGTGTCATATAGGCGTTTAGTAATTGTAGTGCTTGCACTTGATCGGCACCCAGATTGATTCGGTGAAGCTCGACGCCTCGCTTTCCAGGTCGCTCAGCACTTTCTCATGCACAACACGGTTTTCCAACTGACGGGCCTGCAAGTTTCAAATTTAGTTCGCGAAAATACAATTTCATATTCATGAGACTGCTATTTAGATATTCCTTTTTTATAATTTAGAGTGTTAGTTAACCTGACGGCTGTTGCGCTGCATGCATGTGAACACGACGCGTTCTTTCTGGTCCGACTTGCTGATGGAGTGAGTGTTACGCGGGCAGGTCTTCACTGGAGTCTTGGAGAAGCAGATCTCGTTTCCATGCTCAATCACGCGGGTCTTGCGAACCGGGCGCACAACGCTGCGGTGAGTGCGCATCGGGGCTACAATCACAGAATGGATGATAAAGGCAACACAAAATCCAACAGTCACTTACTTTCCAAGTTTTCTTCGATTTCCGATGAATAACGGCGTTCATTGGAATTACGCTCGTTATCACGCTCGATAAGGCTGATGAATGACGACGGCTGATTGGTGAACTCGTGCTGGCACTGCTCGTTGTCTTCCTTGAGCAGGTAGCGTTCCAGAATTTGACGTGTCTTCTGCTGCTCTTCACGGCGTTCGCTGATGTCTTCCAGCAAGGGCTGCTCTTCAAAGCGGTTCTGTTTGTTGCCGCACAGACCGCACACGCTGCGGGTGTACACTTCAGAGACCTTGACATTTGCTGAGTATCCATCGAAGTAAACCTTGACACCGGCTTCAGGCAGGTGGCATTCGATCATCTCTGTGGAGTGCTGGCGGCAGCTGTAGTGAAAAAGATCAGTAGACGCTGTTAAAGATCAATGTGTAGTCGAGTATATATCTACATTTACATATGTAGTAGAGTATATATGTACCTGAGAGAAACATGTTGACCGTGAATAGTCTCAATATCGATTTCACTGCAGGGTTTGGTATCACCGTTGATCTGGCATTCAAGGGGTTCCGATTCGGACGACTTGATGACCAATTTCAAGTCCTCGCTCACGATCTTCAGGGTCTGAAAACAACTTTGGTTGGATTTCATCTACTACATAAAAATATATAGAATACGTACCTTCAGTTCGGTGGATGGGTTCTGCTTCTTAACAAGGATGGCGAACTTGCTGTTTTCTGAGCAGTCCTTGGCCAGAACGCTGTAGCATGTCGATGTAGGGATGTTACGCTCAATCTGAATCGTATTTGGTAAGTATTTAGTGCTATAAGTGCTTGGATAACAGAATATATCCTTTTCTTAATCACCTGGTTGAAGGTCATGATGCGGTCAGTGCGAATCTGGCAAACGGGCATTGACGAGCTGAACAGCGAGCTGATCCACTGGTACGACGAGCGGCTGGGGCTGGATACCTTGCGCAGGTTCATCCACGAAGGCCACGACATGATCATGGGCATATCGGTGATGGAGGTCTGTTCCAGAGGGGTCTGAAAACAACAATATTATACGACAGTACATACAGCTTGTACATACAGATGCAGTACATACATATGCTTCTATCGTAGAAATCTTCTATCGTATTTTACGAACCTGAACAGTGAGGTTCAGGAATTGACGGTTGATCGGGTCAACGTTGAGCTTGGCAACAATGCGTCCATTCTGGGTTTTTTGGGCGGTGATCACGTTAGTAATAGTCTTCTCGTAGTACTGGTTCTTCAGTGAACGGAACAGAGAGTTCAGGTATTCCTCCTGCGACCTCGACAGCTGAAAATAATAAAAAAGTTGATCATTTGTGCCCAATAGTTGAGTGGATCCTATGAGCACAATAGCTTAACTTGAAAACATTGGCTGGATAATAACCTGGTAATCGAAGTCAAATTTGATCTCATCCAGTTGACCGTATTTCTTGGTCTGCTGGTACTGGGCTACGGGTGAGAAGAGTGAGCGGTGACTGCTGCGGTGCGAGTTGTTTTCGTTCAAGCGGTTGTACAGACTCTGTTCACGCATCTCCTTCATTTTACGGCTCTGCTCAGCAACAATCTGCAAACCAAATGCAAATAATTGTTTATTCATTTTACTAGATTCCATTGAAGTGACAAACTTTGACGTTGAACTTCTTGTCCATGCTGTCCTTGGGACCCCATTTCGACTGAATTCGCGAAAGCACACGTTTGTTCGAGTTGAGCTCACTGACGCGAAGCGGCGTTTCCGGGTAGACAACTTCGAGTTCCGATTCAAGCTGTAAAAGCAAAGTTTTTTTTCAGGGATTTTCGTTTGCCGAATAAAATTGTTTACCTTCCAAGGTTGATTCTCTTCGGTAGGGATCGCCGAGCGTTCGATGACAAGCTTGCCCTTGCACGATTTCATGGTCTCGTCGCACAGACTTGATGCGGTCAGTTCTACCTCACGTTTGACTGAGCTGCCCTTGGTCGATAGGCGGATGGTGATTTCATTATTAACAGGAGATGAGCGGGAGTAGCTGAAACATTATTAAACCATGAGCTTCAAACTTGGAAAACATTATTATGCATTATTCATGACACAAATGTAAGAAAAAATCATATTTTCTTACATTTTGTTGTACTCCTTTGATTCGAAGGATGTTTCTTCACTGGATTCAGACGAGAGCGAGATATCCAAGGACTTCTCCTGTGATTTTGAGTTGGAATTGGAGTTGAAGAAGTTTTCGAAGTTGCTGCTGACGGTCTTTGTCGATTGACGATCGAACAGGTTTCCAGTGACGGTCAGGATGAACTGAAATCAAGTACTACCAATAAAGTTGACAACTTAATCAAAAATCATACCGACTAACTTCTTTGGGCATTTGGTGTCCAGGTGACATAGTGAGTGAGTATGAGTTGGGGCCACTCAGGATGCTCATGGGCGAGCTCTTGTATGACTTGCTGCTCTTCAATGACTTATGCCACTGACCGCGTGATTCGAACTTGATACCGAATTTATTCTCACCGTAGGCCTCATCGTGCTGAAATAAATGAAGTAAGATATTAAAGTTCAAACCACAAACAGGAGGTTCAGAAATCTAAATGTTTTTTTCACGAACGGTTTGGACGCGGTTGATCTCAGTGTTGCGGATGGTGCGCAGCTCAGGCTCCTGCCACTGAGTAAGGAATTTCGGCCAGCTGAGGGTGAAAGTCGAGGGGCGTGATTCTACACGGAAGATCTCCTTGGTTTCGGTCTGGATAGGTGAGACGATAATCTGAACTTCAGACGGCGTTTTGTTGGCGTCAAGGCTGATGGAGGCTTCGAACGGAGCGAAGACCTTGGCGGAGGCAACAACTTGAACACCGGAGTTAACAATAGGAGACCATGATTCGACCTTGGTGATGATCTTGGACACAACACTGCAAGTTTTGATGCAATAATAGTATCATGTTTAATACGACTGAATGTCAATAAAACAGTTTTCAACTTTCTTTTTACCTGGGTTTCAAATCCATGACGCTGAGGCGGACCTTCTTCGACGTGTCTCTCTCGACCTTGGCTGAACCAGTCACTTGAATGATGGTAGGAACACGAATGCTGACCTATAAAGAGTTATTTCAATAAAATAATGATTTTAAACTCCGATTGGCAAACTAGCCTCAATTGGCAGACCGAGTGTCGTCGGGATCTTGCGCGACTGTTCGTGGACGAGCGAACCGGTTTGGAAACTGAATGAAGTCTGGCCGCTTATTTGAGAGCGTTCAAGAATCTTGACGATTTGGTTCATTGAAAGTTTGCCTGCAATAGTATACTTGGTGCTTCAGATTAAGTCATGTTAATATAGTGTAAATTTATAGTTTATTCGACTATCACTTACTTGATTCATAAGCTTCGACCAATTCCTGCGGCAGAATCTCCTTGGTGAAAGGGAAGAAGGCGAACTCTTCATTTTTGAATTTCAGGTCGATCATACCGAACGGCTCAAATTCAGACTCGGTAGACGGTTCCATGTTCAACTAAAGTTTGAATGCAAGTCAGTAGAGAAATTGGGTATTGTTAAAACATCAAACTGATACCTTAGTGAACATTTCCTTCAGTTCCGAACGGTAGTTGAACTTGGGTGAAGGCCGGTCAAACTTGCCAGAAACCAAGTCAGTAAGCGACGACTGCACGTTGTGCGAGTATGAACTCAGAAGCTGGTTCATGACGCGGGACAAACCGAGCTGGCTGATGGCAACAGTGGTGAACTTGGGCGACCACAGGCCAGCGAATTTAAGGTTCAAGCTGTAATCATATTAAAATCACAAATCTTCGTTCATATGCTCTCATAAAGACTTACGTTGACGAGATCATCCAAGGGAGGATGCTGCCAGACTTGATGTTCGAGTAGTCAATGGAAATACCAGAGTTGCTGTTGCGGCTCTGAGACTCGTACATGCGGTTGAAGCGACTCTTGTTGATAAATTTGTTGAAGTTGAGTGATCGGAGAGGACGCATCGACAACTTGATGTTATCCGACCTGAAAAAGTTATGTTTCAGCAACTATAAAAGTTTATAAAAAACACTCCATATATAAAACCAACATTTCCTTGGTGCACGAGTTTTGGCTCTGTGAAAGGGTATCAAACAGGGTGTATGTGAAGGTGGCCACTGACGGATTGCGTTCAGCGTACAGAGAGCGGGTGATCTGGTCAAGAACAATTTTGTTAGGCAGGGTGTTCATGATCTCGAAAACCGAAGCGATGCGGACAGAGGGGTGTTCACGACGGTTCATGTACACGGGCATCAAAATTTGGGTAACCTAAAATTGGAGTAGTTAGTTAATCACACGTATGATAAGTTCTACAGTCATTAAAGCCATACCGTTTCCGGAGTAACATCAACGAGATGCTTCAAGGCCAGGACGGCTTCCACACGAAGAACCGGGCTCACTTCCTGGTTGCGGATGATTTTTTCCAGCGGTCTGATGATTTCTTTCACACCAGCGTTGTTCAACGTCTTGAGTGCCAGAACCTTCTTCCATTGCTTCTGGGTCGACTCAAACTCCGAGATAACACGCTGAAAACAATATGTGATTGGGAAACATGATTTAAAAGAAAGGCAAAGCTTACATGATAAAAACCAAAGCCAAAGCGTTTATATACTTACCATGTCACATACTCAACAGGCGTTATTTCTCTACAGCTGAGAGCCCAGTGTGTGGCCTGATGATATCACTAATGAAATTCTGATACACATCCAAGTTCACACTGGGCTCTCAATTGGAGTTTACCTTGTCAATATATTATTCGGTGACCCTTTTTGCGTATTTCTGTGCAAGCAGAGGCTTATTCGTGTTCAATGAAGTAAGAAAATAATCGTGTTATCTTGTTTCACCAACTTGGACGAACTCCTGGCGCAGTTCCTTAGGGCACATCTTCTCACGGATAACTTCGCGACTCTCGAATTTTGAAGAGAAAGCGGGTTTGTCATGGTTCTTAGAGTGACATAGTGTGCGCATCATTGAGCCTGTGGTCAGCATGACAGCCTGTTTCAGTTGCGGGCTGTTTTCGCACTTGTTGTTCTCATCACAGATTGATTCCACCTGCAGTCGATAAATTAAGCTTAACAGAGATAAGGCTAGGGCTTAGGCTCTTGTTTGGACCTTCATAATAAGATTTATAGTTGCTGTGATAATAAATATCAAATTTTCAATGAAGAATGGAGAATGAAGAAATTCCTTCATAATTGACCTGATATCTTTAGTGTTTCAGAGTCAGTGTAACTGCACAAACCTGTCGGACAATTTTGCTGTTCAGCACACGGATATCCATCAGTTTGCGGATAACCATTGAGGCCTTGGTAGATGACATTTCGTTGTTTTTGATCGAGCGGATCAAGACGTCAATGGAATCGCTGGTACCGGCAAGAGCAAACGAATCCAGGAGTAGATCCTGATATCCAAGTTGAGTTGAAGTTAACCAGACAAAAAGTAAGCAATTTCAATCTTCCAGAAGCATTTTAACCTTAATTTTCTTGTGCTCTTCTTTGGTGAAGCTTTCAGGGTGAGTCAAGTAGAATTTCTCGTAGATCTCCTTCAGGTTGTCCTTATTGAGCATGCGCATCACCTTGATCAGGCGAGCGAATTCACGGGGAGCCTCTTCCGAAACACTTTCGCGGGTATGGTGCACCAGCTTGACGATAATCGACTTGACCTTGAAATAATGGACTTTTATTCACGTTCGTATCATCATGATACATTGAAGATACTTATCTCGCAGCAAAGTTTAGTAACTAACAAAATCGATTTTGTTTTGGAGTTTTGAGAATGGAGTCTTTTCATCAAAGCTCTCTTCGCCGTTCACAAAGAATTTCTCCTTCATGACATCCCAGTCGAGACTGTAAATCATCTGCGAATCGCTGTCCTGCTTGTTGCGGGGCTCCTGAACATCGGACTCGATTGAAGAGCTCTGGACGAGTTCGAGGGACTGACTGAAAGTTTTAAGAGATTATTTTGATTTAAAACATCAATGAATTTTAAGAAAATTGACAAACCGGACTTTGGTGGAGATCACATTCGACTCCTCACCAAACAACAAGAAGCTGTAGTCTGATTCAGCGGTCGATTTGCGGATCAGGCATGAACTGGTGGTTGATTCCGGGCACTCAACACGCATCGAAATGACCGAAGAGCTGACCAAACTGCGTTCCTGAACATAAAACTGGTTAATTTTGTTCATAACTGGAATTAAAACTAAATATTATAATAAAATCTAAATCGAGCAACATACATCAGTCGCCTAACCTGTTTGTTCATGCGTCCCTCGCACGATGGGCAGATCTGCTGGAAGCGGTGGTTGTAAGAAACTTCTGGGCGCTTGTTGCACTTTTCAAAGTTGATTGACTTCACGACAGTGTAGAAGCGGGGCGACTGTACTTCGGCTGAGGTTTCCAGAGACTCCTCAACGAACGACCATTTGTCTGACGAGCGCTTGGGTACGACAGTGTACAGCACATCACATTCGCCTTCCAGGGTCTTCTAAAAAGTTTTTTTAAAGCAAGCTGTAATAAAGAGTTGAAAATTCATTAAACTTGTGTATTTACAAACCTCAAGGGTAGTGAACGATCGGCGAGAGTGGTTTGGCAGATCACTACGTTCCTCTTCATTCGAGCTGTTGATAAGTTCACGTTCGACGCGGTTGTCCTTTCTAAGATTGACCTGGATCAGGTTGAGCACACCACGCTTGATGTTGGCAGACCACGGCTGCTCCTCACCATCAAATTGAATGTTGGAGATCTGCAAACGCATTCAGGTTAAATAACTAGGATTTTAATAACCATTTTTCTTTTATTGTTTGTTTAATGTGAATAATTATAGATTATTGTTTACCCCAGAGATAACTGGATCAATTTTTTCTTGTTTGTGCATTTATGTTTGTTGGGGTTTACAGTTAACTTTTGAGCGAAGAACTCGTAATATGAAGTGAGATTAATTGGTCGAAATTTAACTGAGTAAATTTTAGTTCTTCTTCCTAACCATGCCGTTGGAGTAACGGAACTGTACGCTCAGCTGGAGCTTCTGTTTCAGATCGCTTTCCATGTCAACTTCCTCGAACGATTCGAATGGCAGTAGACGCAGGTCTGATGGCACCTCTTCGTTCAGTTTGCCGAAGCGGGTGTTGGACAGCTTGACCAAGACGCGAGTTTCATCCGTGAAGACGATGGTCACGAGCGACTGAAAAAATAAATGCATGAATATTAATACCACAGAAGATTGCAATCCGTGTATGTAAAAAATCAGGTGTGAAAAGAAAAAAATGATACTCTTTTGAATTTGGTGCTTCCTAACAAACTGAACAACAATGACCAAATAAAAAACCTGGATTCGGGTACCGGCGGTCAGTTGGCTTGAGCTCGGGATGCTCGAGGTGAGCTGGCCATCGTAGAAGAATTTGTACTCGCGGTTAGCACGGAACTTATCGTCTGAGATCTTGCCAGTGGACTTGACAAGCGACGACAGGTACTCAGATCGGTCTTCATTTTCCAGGGTGTCTGCAGGATGAGGATTAAGAATAGACAGAAACTAAGTGAATCGTGTTATAAAAGTTGTGAGTTTCTTACGAGTTCGTCAGCACGCTAACGCAACAATGCATGAAAGAGATAACATGAGATTCAGTTTCAGATAATTATAATTAATTGGAACTACACACTAACGAAGGTTAGCCAGTGCCACGGCACATACGGCCAATAAGACGGGAAGCAGCTTCATGATGCCTCCGATGGATAGTCAGATGTGGGTTCGGGTTGTATTGGTGGTCAGAACAATACAACAAGTCGAATGAATACTACCACATCGACGTTTCCTTTTATACCATTTCGATGCCTTATCACACCGGAAAGAACCATCAAAACTCTGACATTTAACAGAGCTTTGCACTTGATTTGGGTTGAAATGATGACACTTCCGTTCAAAGTCTCTGGGCTCGAGCACATGATGATTGACATACACGCTAACATCTGGGTTGAGTAAACACCACCGAACACTGTCAGTCTCGTTAATATACGTAGTTGGGTTGTAAAACTGGTGATACAAACTTTTAACATCGATGTTTTGCCACCCATTACAGCTGATAAGCTTATTCTGGACCTACCGCAGTTGATTAATTTATGTTGCTTGGTCTTTGTTCAATTGAGCAATCAGTGTACATTACTAACTCACTGTCCCATTGATGATAACAGCAATGACACGTATGTACTTTTATCGCGTTCCATTGCATTGTCTTCTATCATTTCGGGAGTTAGCGGAGAAATGACCGTCCCAATAAATGTTGAGTGATTAAATTGTGGGAATGGGCAATTTGATACGTAAGTTGATTACCGTTTCATTGATCTGTAGAAAACACATGCACAAGTTTAGACACAGACACGTTTGCACATGAACAAACGTTATTTTCATGCAAGAACGAAAAGATGTGCTTATGATACGGCAATCGCGCGATTTGTATAATACACGTGAAAATGTCAGTTGATGAAAAAAAACTTGCTTTTCACATAAAGAAAAATAAATAAAAGTCAGTGTGTGTGCGCACGAGTCCCAAGATTTGTTTAGTTGTTAGATTATGAAATAGGTTTTTAGTTTGATTCAGATTTAGGTCTTTATTCGTCGATAACGTAATAGTAATTTCAATACTAATTTTTTCCAGGTTCTATCCTTTTTGGAAAAATTTTCAGCTCAGAACAAGAAACTGGCTCAGGCCAAATTTCTCGCTATAAACTCAGTTGTCACAGTTGATCATGGCATGGTGGCATATTAGAACTTTTTAGTATGTTATAACGGAAACATTGACTGTTAAACAAAATCCATCCATGTATGTACGTTTACGGAAATTGTGAGCGGTTTTAAATTAACACTGTGTTACATGGTACTACCGGGTGGTCTATACCACCAAACTTCCTCAACGTTACAATCCCCAACTGAATGTAGAAAAAAACACATGACCCAGCTGCGAACCGTAGTTCAAAGAATCACGGGCAGTTTTTTTCTGTGGGCAGATGGGACACGCATTTTAGTGGAAGAGTCGATTGCCCTCGTGACCGGAAGAAGACTGGTGGGACTCGTTTTGGTCTGATACAGACAGACTGATTGTATAGACTGTGTATGACTGTTACTATGGCCATGTCGTGCCTGATCCGTACTGAGTCACTGTTTGTTTCGGATTCGATGGTATTACTGTCATATTAATTTGTAAATACATATGGTTTTCATTGCTATTTGTGTTTGTTGGTAACAAACTGGTTTTCCGGATGCAAAGTAGATGCTTTTCCCTTTCTTGGCCGGGCAAAATAATTTTTATTTCATTTTCCAACTTTAAAATAAAAAACATAGCAATTTTATCTTTGAACGTAGTTTATTCATATCAACCACACATTCAAGAATTCTTTTTATATTTGCTTACATAATTAGCTCATTGCATTCTGAAGGTTTGTTTAGTACGGAAAACACTAAGCACTGGGGTGCAATAGCAACAAGGATGGTGTAAAACGATATGCATCATGCGCTTAAAAAGATGCGTTCACGGAATTGCGGACGAGATGGGCATACAATGCTCGAATTACTGTAACAAATGGCAAAATGGTAGGCTTGGGTGAAACTACCTCGCCGTAGTAAGTTAGCTACCTCGCTGACCTTGATAATTGTAGCCTATACACACGACGATATTTCACTGGAACTGGCCGCTCTGGAAGTAGAACCGGCTTGAAAAAAAATTTAAATTTCTCTTAGAATAATAACTTGATTTTTTTATTGAGATTATCGTGGGATGCTATAACACCTCGTTTCTATCCACGTCCGCTAAACCAGAACTCCGCAGGACTAGCAGGACATTACAAGTAGCAAATAATTACTGAATGATTTGTATTCTTCGTGCAACATTTACCACATCCGTTAAATCCAACTTTTATGTACTGTTTTTACATATGTGGGAAACGTGAGTATTTTTGTGATTTTTTTCGTTCAAAATCATGTTTTATATTTTTTTGCTTGTTACTTTCTTGCAAACCCTGCTTATAATCGGGTAAGCATGCAGCCAGTATCAGTCATCAAGACACCTACGGAAATACACAGGAAGTGCCGACCTGCGACCAGTTGGGTATGTATGCCTGGCAAATGTACTCGTTGTCACCACTGGCGGACGACCGAAATACATACCCAAATGAGGAGAAATCTCTCCAAAGAGGGGGTAATACCGGAAGTTGGATCGTTTTACTTACACCTTGAGGAACGAACTATACTTCTTGAAATTGCTAAAGAGGGGGAGTTACACGTTTCTCTCCCCTTCTCGTCCGCCCGCTAGTGGTTGTCACTTTTCGTATGCAGCTCACTCACCAGGCTCAACACGCACTTCATCACCTAGTCTAACTCCTTTCTGTTATGGCACAAAACTATGAACGGAAAGACCTTGAAAGACATCTGATATTTGGAGGAACGTTTATTACTGAGAATGTAATAAAAAAAATTTTGGAGAAATGTTTTATTGAGGGATTGGTGTATCGGGTATCTTTTCGATATAAGGCCAGAATCGACAACAAAACGGTGTATTTTGAAATATCGTTAGTCAAAGCATTAACCTACTAAGAGTGGTTTATATCAAATTCATTCATTTTCTGAATTCAATTCAAAAAATAAACATATTTTATATGGTGCAAAAAATGAACGTATTTTATAAGGTGCAAAGTAAAAAAACAGTTTTCATTTAGAATTTTTTTGGAATTCCTATCATTCTGAGCGTTTGGATCAGTTGAGATTGACAAAACTACAGGATATCTAAATTGATTTATTGTCATTAAAAATGCTGCGTAACCCAATGAAATCGGTTCTTTCCAGAACAAGTTATTCACTGACAAAATCGTGTCGATTTTCGGCCCACCCTGTGTAAATACTATGCATGTTGTATTATACTGTATGTACTGTATCATGTTTGTCTACCCTGTATCTGCAATGTCATACTGTATGTATCATAGTTGAGTTGCATGCAGCCAACATAACCAATCCCTTAATTCGATTACGTTCGCACACGGTCAGTTACTGCCGGGTTGAGTCGTTGGGGTTTCCTTCAATACCCACGTGAATTCAGATACATCATTACTGGTGGTGAGTGTACTTCTGTAATACAAAAAAATCTTGATGTTCTGTAGCATTGTTAAAATTGTATATTACATTATGTAGATGTCAAAAGTACACTGGAAACTTGAAGTGAATCACAAAGCTGAAAGTAAACTAAAAACATAATGCGTGACGCTTTGACAACTCGTTTCAACCAATACCATCTTGTTGATCCAACTAGGATTCATTCCACATTTACATAGAATACAGATATGAGTTTGATTACCACCATGAAGCAATACAATTGAGTTCGCAAAAAAACGGGTGGTTTGTGTTATAAAATGGGGTGTTGATGAGCATGAGGGGATGTGTTGCCATAAACTGATTATGGTAACTCGTTACATTGCCATATCTCCCGCAGATGTGTCCCACCCAATTCCACCAAGCCAAACTCGTTTCGTTTCGGTAAAACCCTTTGTTTTTGCATTCCGTGCAACTTTTTGCCTGTCAGAAATTCACATGAAATTAGTGAGGATTGAAAAGATTCACGTTGTGAAAAAGGAATGGTGTGTCCAGCAACTATTATATAGAAAAATAGATTTTTTTGGATAGTGGATCATGTTTCGAGGTAAAAATAGATTTAAAGGTTCTATTAATCTCAATTGGTTAAAACCCTCGCCAATTTTTTACTGTCGTCAGACTTTGACAAGCTTTTATAGGCTTTATGGAATAAATGCAATGAGTTTGACAATCACTCACAGCTCGGAAAAGGAGTTCTGAAACATCCACAGTCATAATGTAATATAATTGACAAACATTCCCAGACATAACAAATGCATTGAGATCAGAGGAGGAATAAAAAAGTAGCCGAAAAAAACGCTATAAAATAACTCTTTTACACCCGTAGCACAGAAAGATATTACACGTTTTTGTAATATCAGCCGTAATATCGGTTTTGTAATAACTCACTTTCTGAGTTGCCTAGTCAACGAATTTTAAATTTTGATGTATCAAAACGAATGTATTCTTCTGGTGAACACGTCGCTTTTAAAAGTTATTGATTTATAGCTGTGAAACACATCGAAAATCTCGATATTAATGGTTTTGTAATATCGATATTACGGAGATATTACAAAATACCGTACTATCTCCGTAATATCTCGTATGACTCGATTCTGCTGCAGTTTCAAGGATGTAACCAATGTTGTTGTACACCAACGTGACCGTAAAACTTTGAATTTATCCAGTAATAAAAAATATGGAACAAAAACTCCATGTGGATGAAGTTTTGTCCCAAAAACTACGATAATAATTGTAATATCGGGGGTATTAACGCCGTTAATACTGTAATATCATATTACAATGTAAGCTAATGTTTCAATTGTCCACAGTACTATTGATATTACACCATCCTGTTTTGGGTGTAATATCGATAGTACAGTTGAAAATTTTAGCTTGCAAGGTGTAATATCGATAGTACAGGGGATATTGAAACATAAGCTTGATCGTTTTTTTATAACCAAGCACTATTGTGGAGATAAAAACAGTTATACGGGCATGTAAATGAAGCAGTAAATGAAACTTCATGTTATCCCGATTCGCCTATTATCGTGGACAGATCGTTAATATAGAATGAAAAATTTCATTTCGAAATCAAACATCTGACCGGGACGCATATTTCCAAAACCCAAAAATTTTCCTAGAATTTTTATCGTATACGAAATTTTATTTGCGCATACTAAGGTGGATAACCACGGAAATACCACCGCTGCGCGGGCCTAACGCGCTTGTCCTCGCTACCGCTCGGACAAGCCAGCCTTACGATAGGTAATCGGGGGTTAACGGACAGTAAAACTTCATATGGAAAATAATTTTGATGACAGAATTTTTTGGCGGTTAGTGAAAATTCTAGGAAAATTTTTGGGGTTTGTCATTTTGCGACCGGGACAGATGGTACTACTTAGCACCGGAATGAAACATCAGGTCATCCGGACTCTTGAAGATTGTTAAATGGAATAAATACATAATCATCGAATCAAAAAGCCCAGCACAGTTATGCAAAAAAACATGTGATTAGAGTAAAACAGGTCATAGGACTTAGGATGCAAATGAAACATCATGTCGTCCGTCCCGTGTTTTTTTTTTCGTATACATACGTGCTTTGAGCATGGAGTTCTGATCATGCATGATCAACCCACTTCAAAATTGGTTCAAAGGACAGAATTATAAACTTTTTATTAAATCAGTTTGAATATATCGTTATTTTGTTTCCATATGAATGAAAAATACACACATAAATCACCCGCACAAGCGTATAACCACTCAAACAAGTCCAAACGTCGCAAATAATTATTATCCCATGATTTTTTATTCATTCGATGACTAATTTTTTGTCGTGAAATTCAGTTGAAACTGCAGTAATCGAAGTCACCCGGGCCGGTGCTAGTTAAGCTACCGAGATACTTCTTTTTTTGCATTGGTAATGGAAAAGTTATTTGAAATATCGAGAATAGCTTTTATATAACTTGTGTATTTCAGTAACCTTTCGGTAAATTTATGTATCTTTACCAAAATCCTTTACCGGTTTTGTACTGGTCCCTGGTTATTGAAGAATTCAGGGAACGTAGTTGGCAAATTCATTGAGTTTAGGCTTTTTTAAACACTCATTCAAACGGTATTTCCGTTGTTTGATTTCGTAGTCGAATGTTGATTTGCAAATCGAGAAAATATTGATTTCTTCTTCGGCGAATATCGCGAATGATATCTTTCAAACCCAATATCCTTAATCACATTTATGTAAGCAGGTGACAACTTTTGTTAAGCAGCATAAAAATGATGCAACGGATCGCGGTAAAAATCACTGAACCCAAATTTTTCATATTTGTATAACAAATCTGAACTCACATGGTGAGCGAGAATCGAACATGCAACCTCCCGATTGCTAATCTAACGCTCTACCAATACCAACTGAACCGAACAAGCTGATGTTTCATCACCCACTAGCGGACGAGAAGGAGCGGGAAAAGTGGAATTCCCCCCTCTTTGGCGGTTTCAGAAAGTAGAGTTTGTTTGATGTAGGTGAAATGAACTGATTTTCGGAAATTTCCCCTTCTTTGGGAAGATTCCCCTCCCTTTGGAGGTTTGACTGGTCCGCCAGTGGCGCAATTTTACAGACCCCACAGATTTTTCGAAAGTTTACAGTTTTCATAAAAAATCTGGGAAACGAACCCGGGGCCCTCGCATGCTAGGCAAGCGCTTTTGCACTGTGCTACTGAGCCGATGGAATTAAGCTGCATACACCCGTCTATATGTGGCTCGCTACGCTCGCATGCTTTCTACAGCATAGTGCCTATGCTACAACACGTGCAGGAACAAATATTGAATTCTCCCCTGCGGGGCCTTACGCGCTTGTCCTCGCTCCGCTCGGACAAGCCAGCCTTACGTTAGGTTATCGGGGGCTCGCAGACAGTAAAACTTTGCATGGAATTGTAATGTTGCTCGAGAAAAACCAAATTCGAAAAATCTGTGGGGTTTGTAATCATGCGCCAGTGGCCCACTGTAATATCAATATGACACGTATTTGTAATATGATATTACAGTATTAACGGCGTTAAAACCCCCGATATTACAATTATTATCGTAGTTTTTGGGACAAAACTTCATCCACATGGAGTTTTTGTTCAATATTTCTTGTTACTGGATAAATTCAAAGTTTTACGGTCACATTGGTGTACAACAACAGTGGTTACATCCTTGAAACTGCAGCAGAATCGAGTCATACGAGATATTACGGAGATAGTACGGAATTTTGTAATATCTCCGTAATATCGATATTACAAAACCATTATTATCGATATTTTCGCGGTGTTTCACAGTTATAATTAAATAACTTTTAAAAGCGACGTGTTAACCAGAAGAATACATTCGTTTAGATACATCAAAATTGAAAATTCGTTGACTACGAAGCTCAGAAAGTGAGTTATTACAAAACCGATATTACGGCTGATATTACAAAAACGCGTAATATCTTTCTGTGCTACGGGTGTTAGTCGATTGAGAATGCTCTAAAATGAATGTGTTCTGATTCATATTTACAATGCTATATGATTTAATGTATTATAATACATATTTAGAATGCTCTATGAATGAATGTATTACGATACATATTTAGAATGCTATAATATATGAATGAATGTAATATGATACATATTTAGAATGCTATATAAATGAATGTAGCATAATACATATTTAGAATGCGACATGAATGAATGTATTTTTATGATACATATTTAGAATGCTATATGAATGAATGTATTATGAATTATGATACGTATTTAGAATGTTATATGAATGAATGTATTATGATACATATTTAGAATGCTATATAAATGAATGTATGTAGCATAATACATATTTAGAATGCTATATGAATGAATGTATTATGATACATATTCAGAATGTTCTATGAATGAATGTGTTATGATACATATTTAGAAAGATTGTTTTCAAATTGATAAGAAGAATTAAAATTGAAGTGGACCAAAAATTTGGAGTTTTCCAGAAAATGTGAAAACCCGTAACCTATGCAACATAAGCTGCTCTAAAAATGAGAGAATGATGATTGGGCGTCTTTGACCTTTGGCTGCTCGATTCAACTCAAGCAAACAGCTCTATGCTTATAACATTTGTATAGATAGATATAGATATACATAGATGTACGTACGTGCTCAGTTTATGTATGTACAAATGTAAATCTAAAAACTGTTGCACGAATAATTTTTTTTACATGTTCACTACTCAATAATGTTCAGTAATGTTCACTAGAATCTTGAGAAACTCCTCGATAACATGACATAATAACATGTTACGTTGTTCAGTTCTTCTTATGACCAGATACATACGCTTGGGCACAGTTTAGATGAGTTTATTATTAATTCATGTACTGTAAAGCATGTCGGCAGTCCGATGGCAGGCCTTTATATTCCTTTGTTCCATATACATATACCATGCAATATAGATTTATTGAAATACATGTTATTTGCAATGAAATCATTTTTTTCAGTTGGACTTCTCCATTAGCTAAGGCACACTATTATCATATTAGATTGGTGTTTTCGTAGTGGCTATAAAGTTGAATAAACTGACGGGCAATGGCAGAAAAAGCAGAGCAACGCATCAGAATGTGTCTCACATCAGGTTTCGAACCAAGGACTACCGGTTTTCGAAGCTGACGCCCTATGCACTCGACTAGACAGGCGACAAATGACTGACGGTGATCAGCTTTCTCAGTTGTTGCGGTTTTAGAGTGCCGACCATAATACTGGTTGCTTAATTACCTGGTTTCATGAGACATCGAAGAAACGTTGCCCTGTTTTGTTCGGTTCACGTATTCATTAAAATATGGTATTAAATTTGTTGTTAGAGGTTGACGTGGCACCTGTCAACTTGACTTTGTCACGTTCTTTATTACTTCACATGGAATGGATTTTGAGTAAAAAAATATGAAACAAAAAACCACAGAGCTGGATTAAAAAACGAAAGAGTCTAATTTAAGAACGACGGTATCTAATGTGGCTGTTCTATTGTCCTTTTTTATTTTAGGTTCACAAGTTCTTAATTTTAGTTCCCATACATGTTATGTAAAAATGTTTTGCAGAAATTATTTTTCTGCAATAGTACAATATGTGTCTGTGTTAAAAAACCTTTTTAATCAAACTTACTGTTGAATTACGGATACTTGTACTTGAGTAATATTTTCCAATAAGCTGAATTGTGAAGTGAAACATCATAAGCTATGGACAATACGGTTTGTAATACAATATCAGGCTTACGTACATGCATATATCAATAATCAGAAAGCTGTCGCAAAAAATGAGCTCGACTTGATTTTTTTTTGCAAAAAGCAGATTTTCAAAGCACGTATTTCACACGGTAAAGCGACGCGTGTTTTATGGGAGCGTGATGCGCCGCACGCAAACATTGCGGAAATGAGCTCGATGTACCGCAAACCCACCGTGCCAACCGCACCCACCGCACCCACCAGACCCACCGCATCACCGCCTCACCGCACCCACCGCACTCCGACTGGTGATATGGTTTATATGTGTTACACGACTATGTAGCAACTTGCTCTAATATGGCTGACGTAATCAAATAAATATTTAAATGAACCGCAGCCAGTTGGCGGCGTGTTCGCCCATTTAAAAGGGCACACAAATATGCGCCCATATTAAGGACTGTTGCATACATATGTATGTACCTACATAAGACCGTCGAACATATATGGTGTGCCCTGCGCTAAGAATCACTTTCTAGCTTTTTGTCATTTATTAGATTTTCCTGCATAAAATAACAAAAAAATTCCTAAATTCACATGTGCTGAATCCATATCCTGAATGAGTTACATACATGCTAGAATATGTAGATAAATGCGTATACTGCGTCAATGAAGATTGACATATTTTCCACACTAAAATGAATTTTACATAGGTACTTTTGAATTATATTTTTGTACAGTACAATCATGTGCGAATAGTCTTGGGTACAAAACCTTTTCAAAGCTTTCATGCGAATTTTGAATAACAAATATAAAGCGGTACCAACTATGTATGTAAAATATATCATAGTTTGTAACATTAACTTATTCATTGTTTTGTATTGCAATTTCTTATTCTGTGATCATAAGCATCGAGAGGTTACACCAACCATTTGCGCCTGCTTCTTTAACTGTATTCCATGGCTAAACTTGCACACATTGAAAAATTATAAAAAGTAAAGTTAGATTCTAGTGGAACATTGAAAGATAAGACACGGAATATATTATGTACATAAGTGTTGTTATGTAAGGCGGCCTATCATTGGCATGTGCCTTTTTCACGCTGTCATGTCAAGCGTGTAATTCGGAGTGTATGTATGTAGAAATGCCCTGCCCACTACCCAAACGTACTCGACACTTGCCACAAATGTGAAATGTTTATCCTCGTTTCCAGCTGATTCTGATGTCTATACTCTCCATCTCCAATCTCTTTATGAGTTTGCATAAGCACACACTTTATGTACTTTTTATAATAGATTTATATGGCAATACAGGAAACATTTCTGATTGCTCAAATTGCTGTCTTTATAGCTTATTGTGCTTACAATTATGTTTTTTTCTGATTTGGATAAAACAATGAGAGGTGTGATGCGATTTATGTAAGTCAACGTGCCGTGCCAGCAACGGTTTTGGTAACTGTGAGGGATGTGAATAATGGCTAACAGTAAATGGTACATATATAAGCGGGCACTAGACACTGGCTCTAACACCAAACACGCCATGTACTCGTCCCAATACCACCTCAGATCCCAACCATTTTTCTTACAGTCGGCGTCTAACAGACATCAGTTTCATGAGCTCCAAGTGAACTGTTGGAAAGCTAATTTTTTCAACCATGCAACTTCATCTTGAGTACGGGACGATTGCAAATAGTAACACTTATGTCAGAAGCTGTTTGTGTCGAACAAATCATAATTGAGAAAAATTCAGGGTGTACTTGAAATTATCAATATTTCAGCTATGGAGAAATCAGTTCAGTAAAACATGTTTGTTAAAAGATGTGAAGAGCGATTCAACATGCTAAATACCGGACTCAAGTCTGTATCAGGATTGATTGATGGTCGTGCACTCTACTCGCACATCCCACCAACACCAGCACATATATGTATGTATCTTGCCTGTTTCACGTGAGAGCACAGTTAGTAAGTTAGTTGTTTGCTTTTAACATTGATCTGGACGAAACACCTCAAGGAACTTTCAACTTTTTGTTTTCAAAAACGTTTTGATCTCATTAAGTTAGGAAGATAACAACAAAACTGTATTTCCATGATGCAGATTGTTGCACTATAATTATTTAGTTATTTTATTGATCATAATCATTGTTCGATCCAGTAGCGTGAATCATTTATGGTCGGAATATGTATTTAACGATGGCCAACGTGTATACAACTGATTGATGAACATATGCATTCTACATATGTCCAGATGTACAGTCTTTGTGATTTATAAAGAAATGAATGCCCACCACGACCACGGATTGCCGGTGATTAAGACCATCGTGACATTGTGCTCCAGTATCAAATATATTTTACTGTACGTACCTGATGAACGTTGACGAACTAACGAGACTTGGTTGCAGTTGTTGCACTAACCCTAACATTATCCGTATAGCTGATTATAGCACCATAAGCTAAGCGACTACAATTTTAGTGGTTGATAAAACAAAAATATTGCAAGTTATGTAAGACAACCTTTTTTGGATTGTATCGAGTTTGATGACTCGTGAATATTTTTTCGATACATGCATGTATGTCTGTATTTGTACGTGTTGATTGGCTAGTTTGTATGGACGTGGAAGACACTCATACAAGTGCAATTGGCTTTATTCAATTGAGCACATAACCTCTAACGAACCCAAACAACATGTATTCAACGTTTGTTTAGCTCTCTGTCTGCTTGCGTTTCTTTTGGGTTTCGGTTAGGAATTAACGGTTTTTACTATGTTTTAGGTTTGTCTAATCATTGGTTATAATAGAAAAATCGCTTAAGATTCTATTCATAACTAGTTAAACATTTATTTACGCTTGTTTCAGAATCGTTGGTTTTATTTTCAGCTCCAAATCGTGCACCACAACTATGCATTTTCCACCTAATATAATTGATTATTCATCAATGCATTCAGTATGCCATCGACTTATATTGTACATCAATCAACTATAAACGATCATAAAAGCAGTGAGGTTGATCAGTCTTGACGAATATAATCGGAGGCAATCAAGCATGCAGGAACAGTCAAACCATTTGCTAATGCCGACTAACGACGGCGACAGAGCAGGTTACATACATATTTTGGTGTTATGACTTTTTTATTGTCTTTTTCAAAATGCCCCAATATCGGGCGTTTTCACAGAAAATGTGTTTTTTGCTGTATCTTATAATAGCATGCATTTAACGGTGATGAGGTAGTGATTGTCAGGCAGTCGTCGCGGTTCATCGACGATCATCATAATGCCATCCAATAGCAGCAACTCGACCAGCCGGCTGTCCAGCAGAAGGGGCTCCTCATCATGTGCCAGTCCATCCAATCAACGACGGGCACCGCTGCTCCGGTTAGTACAGGGTGTTCCGCCGAGGGGTTCATCATTTGTATATTACATAAGGGCTCACGTTTCATCAAACCTTCCTAGTGTGTTCTGGTTGAAACACTGTTGGCACAATGTTAAAAGCGATTTAACTGTTTAGAGAAAATAACTTATTTTACATAAGAAATCATACATTGTTATTATACATTATTGAAGAATGAAGACGACCATGAAGCAATTTGAAAGAGAAATGACCAAAAACTCTTGTTAACGGAAGATTTTTACGCGCATTTTTTTACCAACGTGTTAAAGACTTTTTCGGTTTGTGTACCAAAACAATCAATCAAAATATATTCGGTTTGGAAACATTAAAGTTCGGTATATAAATCAGCTGGGTAATCTCACCTGGTACAACATAATTATTGAGATAAAATTAAGGTCTCCATTGGATATGTTTGTGATATAAAAATATTAGAATGTTAAACTTTGTTGATTCGTTGAGAGCTTACAGGGTGGTAAAAAATGTCAATACTTTATAATGCTGAATAACGTGCAATAACAAATATGTGGGACTTTGTATTACGAAAAGAAACTAAAAAAAGAAGTCAAACATGCATAAAAAATAAAGACGTACGTTGAAGTTAACCTAGCAGCTTAATAAACCTTATACTTATCGTACTACGTGCGAACCCTCCTTGTACCCCTGGTTTTTTGATCGACTTACAGTGTTCAGTAAATTATTGGATGGTGGTCAAATGAATGTAGGATCTTTAGGTTTTTTACAGTTTTCTAAGTTCTTATTTTGAGCATAATCCTCGAAAATATCCATCGGATCAGAAATCTGTGTCGCAAGTTATTTAGTTACAAAGTGTTGTCGTTTTTACCCACCCTGTATGTAGGCAGCTGAATTGTATTGTTTCAAGCAGTTACCGCCCACCGTGCATTCTTTTAATACGGTTATTTTGACATAGCCTAACTACAGTATACAATTAACCGATAGCTTGTTGGGGTCAGCCTGAACCTGCTTTCTACCTACTCTGGCTGAGTCTCTCGCTAAACCGAACGCGTTAACAATGTGAGCTTATTACAATATGCTTAACTTTATCAAATATTTGTGGGAAATTTTTTATAGGCCTATTTGCAGTGAACCCTGGCGACGAAGGTTAACATACATTCAATCAAGTTGTGTACAGTTTTCTGGATAGATTCACATAAGTACTGTAATTGAAGTGACATGTGGACATCTTGCGAATGAGATTCCGTTATATTTTGAATGTCAGTTATCAGTTCCCCTGGTTTCTAAGAAGTCTACTATGTTTAATTTCACATTCATATCTGATCAAGCCGTACTTGTTCTGGCTATTAATCCTATATTTCTCTGTCGATGGTTGCTTGCTAGAGATTATGCCGTTCCTTCGTACTAGCTTCAACTAGCTCCTTCTCGCCTTCTAATCTATTTTTCAAACAGCAATTTCAAACTCATCTCAAAAAGATAGCCAAGTTAATTGGGATTGAAGTTGAACATATATGTACTGTAGTTTTTTTCTTCGGCCGACTATTGGGTCTCGTAGTCGTGAGTCAACGGAACGCATTCGATTCTGATGGCGTTTTTTTTCGACATTTCAGCGGCCGAACAGTTTCTGGCGGAGACGAGCTGTCGGACGAGGATGTGGATTCGAGGAGTCTGTGCAGCGAACATACAGTCACACGTTAGATACATATATACAGGGTGCTCAAAAAAGATTACAACACTTTGAAGCTATGTAAATAACAAGGGCATCAGATCCAACTGACATTTTTGGTGTCATCATCATTTGAAACATAATATATTTTCGTTTACCTGGGCTTCTGACCCTCCCTCGCATATTTTTTTGCCCACATTGATGTTTAGATCTCTTTGGTTTCATATGTATTTTTTGTTTATTAAGTTGATGATATCTGAATATCGCCGTTGAAATACATATGTACATATCTGTGCCGCAAGTTATTCAGCTTGAGAGTGTTGTCCTTTTCTGTACCACCTTGTTACTATTGATCGAGTACAACTCCCATGTTGTGACTGATTCTTATGTTCAGCAAATCCGTGGTCGTGTTATCGGATTCGTTTCATTTCATGAAAAAATCATGATTGTTATTTTTGTCGTTAATTGTTTGGAATCAGTGTTCACGTGACCTGTTAACATGTGAATGAGGACTAATCATAAGTAAATTGTAAATTTTTGAACCCAAAAAAATTCCTCCTAGAATCTTCGGCACTTCCTTACTTTAATAAAAAACGGTGTGTAAAATTTTCGGTGATTTGCGTTTGAATGAAACGATAAAGGGACCTGAAACTGTTAACCGCCTCGCTACATATTGTATGTGCAAGTTAGCGAATGACGAACTACATAACAGACTAACCAAAATACTAAATACTTTTTTTGTAAAAAGGTAAGTTATGTAATTATTTCAGCTTTGGTAGGTAAGTCTTTTAAGTAATTTAGTTTCAGGTGCAACAAGACGCAAGTCGAGTCATCACGGCATCAGTATCCGTGTCACGGCCCATTCCCCATACGGTTCCAATACCGACATGGCACCCAACGGACGCGTTGGTTAGCTCGAATCGATGCAACCTTACATTATATTTATGATGGATAATGTAGGATTCTCTAAACAAGTCCGTCGGTAGGCAACCACAAAACCTCTGAAAAGAGTTTTCGGTGAATCGGTAGTTATGCACATGTGAGTGATGTGATGAATGATATTTGTAACTTGTGAGGTTATTGTTTAGTCACATTCTGTCCATAAATGTAATACTCAGGTTAGTTTCTTTGCATTTTACAGTTCAAGATATATACAATATGTAATTACATAACTTCACGATATAAATTGTTTTCCCAAAACAAATTTGGCGTACGTTGTTATTTTTCATGAAAGACTCTTTTACTTTATAATTGAGCCAATTGTTGAGCTGTTGTACGCCGAGTCAAAGAAGCAAGCCAATTGCTCATTCGACGCTCATTCGAAGCGTTTTCGATTGCGAGCTCGAAAGTATGCTTCATTCATTAAACAAACTCTTACTACTATTATTAATTTAACGAGAAATATTGTGGAAAGCCAACTGGTTTCGCATCTTTATCGTATGTAAAAGCATACATACATAAGATGCGTCATTCAAACTTTGAGTGGTCTCGTATTCGCCTTATTTTAAAATGTACAATGTCAATATTTCTGTATATTTTCGATATTGAGTTCAGTATTTCGTAATGTATGTGTCGGATATAAATCTAGCATATGTTTTTGCTACAAAGACGTTATACAATGTGAGCCGCACGTTCTCCAGTCCCATTATACATTTGCTAATTTATTAGTATCCGTTAATGTTCAGTCATGTGTAAAATACATTCTTTGATATCCCGCATCTTACCAGTTCCATTGGTCTTCCTTAATAGGTGGTACAAGTAGATGGGGTGCATTTGGTGATGGGGCACGTGTGTAGAGGCATTCAGATTTAATTATAGAGAAATTACATGCTTTGCGTTGGGTGGCGGACAAGAGGCGCAAAGCCAATCCTACATTTATCAACCAACATCTGACACTACTCTTACATGAAATTCAGAGAAATACAGTCTTAAGGGTGGATTTGATCAGTTTTACATTAAACGGTTTACATTTGAAGGTTTTGATACCCGCACTAGTAAAGCTGTCGATGGCCTTTGTAGACAAATCGTAAATACTGTAAAGCTAAGAATGTACTACTGCGTCACTGAAATCAAGGTATTGTGGCCGTTGTGATAGCTACATACATACATACATAGTATTGATAAATTGCAAAGCTGTTGTTGTTGTTGTTGTTGTTGTTGTTGTTGTTGTTGTTGTTGTTGTTGTTGTTGTTGTTGTTGTTGTTGTTGTTGTTGTTGTTGTTATTGTTGTTGTTGTTGTTGTTGTTGTTTGTTGTTGTTGTTGTCGTCGTTGTTGTTGTTGTTGTTGTCGTATGATGCGTATCGGACTTGAACCAAAAATTTGCGCATTCATGTCATTTTGTGTTTTTTTCGGCACTTTGACTAGTTAAGGCTTTGGTGGGTTATTTATTCATGAAGAAAGTGAGGTAGACGCGCTGCGACTTACTGTGCGTTGTAAAGTGGGTTCAGCAAGTTATTTCTTCATCCACACACAGCTAATAAATGTCTTCCAAAAGCATGAAAATCTGACAAATTGCAATATTGATACTAAATTTTTTTTATCTGTTTGTGACTGAATACGGGTTCAAAGTGGTCAGGGGTAGTATTAAACTGGGTTGCTTTACATAATCATGCTCTCCTTAATCAGCCATCTAAATCTGAGTTTATAATATTAGCGTATGCATAGATATTTTTGTCGAAGCCAGAAACTAGGATGTACACCAATATGTACACGTCAACGATAGATGCTCGAACATGACTTCAATTTGAGTAGAGTATGTAGCTGGACGAACCACCACAGCTGGGCTCACATTTGCTTCAATAATGATACCCTGATTGCCAAATAAAATACAGACCTCGTACATATGTACATACGGTACATACATACTGTACATATGTATATAAACATCAGTTCGAAATAGCGAATGAAAATATATATATTCTTAAAAGTTGCGGTTAAATTAATATTATACGGGGAAGGAGTGATTGTATTGTTTCAGGCCCTTTGATCTGTAATACAGTTTTCAGTTATTCTGACAAAAAACAAAGCTTTTAATGTGATAAAACGAATTTCATGAACATTTTGAAATGCTGAAAACAGGTGACCAATGAAAACCGAGTGACACATCATGGTTAACAAGTGAGAAAACACACAATGGATGAGAACAAAACTACTGAACAAACTACATACATATGTACATCGTCAAGGGGTCACTTACAAACAAAACTGTCATGTAGAGTATGGGATGGGGCATCATCTTATGGTATGCATAGTGCTATAGAGCTATAGTGATCCTAACGCACCACAGGCAAACTTTTATTGTAAAACACCACCCTTATCTGTTTTTGTGAAAAACCTTGTTTCCAAAAAGCACGGCTTGAAATTTTTGCTCTATGTTTTTTTTACCGTGCACATCATTCTCTGTATACGGTTTCCGTTGTGTTGGAATGTGATACAATGGAGCTCTGACGTGTGAAAATACCGGTATTTAAATTTGATTTGGCTTAATATCCGTAAATGAACAACGAGTTCATGACCGGCAACCGTTTTATTTATATTTAAAATACAAGAATATGGTACTGAACTAGTTTTTTCACTCAATGAATCACAAAGACAAACATGCGTAAAAAAATACTAAAAACGTAAAAAAAATAAAAAATTGAAAAATTTTGTGCATTTTATATAAGTTGATGTTTGTGTGATGAATGGTGGTGTGTGAGACTGGACAGTCCATGTCAAGTATCGGGTCGGACTGTCATCCTTCAAGCAGAGTGCACACTCACCGCGTCCTTTATGAGTCCTTTACTCAACCGCCTTTTAAAAGGCATATATCAAAACAGTACATATATAAGCCTTTGCAGTTTGCACTTTTTAACATGCATATTTTTCATCAACAATAGTAAACATCCTCTATCTGCTTATCCTTCATACATGCAATCCGTTTTTAATTAGCCGTCTTTGGCGAATCTAGAATTTTGTTGTCCTAATCTAGAGTTTTGTTGTCCTAATCTAGAATTCAATATTTTCCTAGGACACTGAGTTGTCTCAAACTGACCCGAGAAATTCTTTACGTTTTCTATTGATGTGAAACTAGCAGGTAAACAGTTGAAAATTTCGTAATAAAATATCCAGGGAAAACATCTTTTACACGTGTTCCGAAACCCTTACATAAAAAACGTTAAGGCTTTTAAGACCGCTGTCTCATGTCATTTTTAGAATAATTTATAATATCGGTATATGTATGATTAACTAGAGTTACACTCCACCATGTGCTCATTGTTGTACTATACGCCAATTGAATGCGTATTCTGCATAGTTTTGTTCGCGTGCGCTGAAAATCAAAATTAGATTTTTTCTGGGCGGCTGCCTGGATAACATGATGACTCTACAGTAGTTATGAAGTAAATCCTCCTAAAACAAATGAAATAATCTGTTCACCTGGATAATGATGTAATTTAGCTTGTTTATGCTATTTCCGAATATTCTGAATTTCCGAAGTAATTAAAACAGTTTCTTATTATTTTTAAACATTCAAACCAATTCTCCAGGCCTCCAAGTTGTCCGTGCGCTGCAGCTTAATTCCGGCTTTATTGAAAATATTTCATAAAAAATCGCTTCAGTGATCATTATCATTACAATCGATTACAATTATGTGGTGTAAAAGTCATCTGTCTGACTAACAAGAAGAAGTCTAATGTCATATATTTGTCCGATCATTCTATGAAGAGTCACGAAGAAACTATGTCTTTCAAGCTTTTGCTAGCGTACCAAAAATATTTGGTTCAGCATATCGAATCCTGAAGTTGAAGATGATGCAAAATGCAATACTACTAGTGATCCAGGGAATCACTGAGAGAGCGATCGTGGGCTTAATGGTAAATGTCATATTTAGCAAGACGACTCCCACATGGGTGTACCACGAGTTACAACCAGGAGTTCACCAGGTATCGTATCCATAACGTTCTGTGAATTACCGCCGAACCATTACGCGGTGAAACGTTTTCCTGTTGACAAAAACTGTAACAGACTGACAAATTCTTTGGTGTGCTGTCATAGTCGAAGTTGCAACTTTTTTTCAGAGCTTTTCTGTAAATCTTTTTCACGTCACAAAGGATTTCGGAACCTTTTCGAAATCGAAATAGGAAGAAAATAAAGAAAAATGTCGAAACGAAACAGGAAAAGATTTACAGAAAAGTTGCAACTCGGACTACGAAGGCATCCTATTTAATGTTGATTTGTATGTGAACTTGTGATTGCCGAAGACGAGGTGCCACCACCGTTCGTTCATTTCGGTACGCCGCAAAAACGTTGAACGTTTATGCGATCTGACTAAATCATTTCAGACTTTACATACATACTTTACTGTACCTTGAAAACTGGCTGCGAATCGGCCGTCTATCTACTGACGTGCGTACAAGACCGTAAATTATGTATGTCAGTCGAACGTACATACAATATGTATGTATGCATTATACATATCTATTCCATTAACTGAACAGTCCGGTATGGCCCGTTGCAAATGTTAACACAAGTACCTACTGTATGTTGTATGTACCTGCGCAATCGTTGTACTATGTAATGTATGTACATACGAAGGGTGTTATAAATAGCGTTAGCGCCCGGGGCCGGTACCTTAGTTTACCACCTATGTAAGTAACATTCTCACATTATGTGAATAAATAATGTCAAAAAAATAAAAAAATTTAATTTCACTGTTTGCAACCGTGTACACTATTATTGTGTCTATGTATTACTTTAAGGTAACCAAAAAGAGTGCATAATGTTTTGTCTTTAGTTTATTAAAAATAATAACGACGTTATTAGAAAAAAGTTTATGAAAGCACTTATCAACCCTTACCATTAAAAGCAACACAACAACAACAACAACAACAACAACAACAACAACAACAACAACAACAACAACAACAACAACAACAACAACAACAACAACAACAACAACAACAACAACAACAACAACAACAACAACAACAACAACAACAACAACAACACTGTCAACAACAACAACAACAACAACAACAACAACAACAACAACAACAACAACAACAACAACAACAACAACAACAACAACAACAACAACAACAACAACAACAACAACAACAACAACAACAACAACAACAACAACAACAACAACAACAACAACAACAACAACAACAACAACAACAACAACAACAACAACAACAACAACAACAACAACAACAACAACAACAACAACAACAACAACAACAACAACAACAACAACAACAACAACAACAACACCATCAACAACAACAACAACATAAATCATGATAGTAAAACGGTCTGATCACGAAATCTCGGATCGTCGAGTTTCGTCGCCACAAATCGGGACTCACTTCCGAGATGAAATCACTGAGCACACCCATCATTTTCACAACAACAATAACAACAACAACAACAACAACAGTGATGCGGATGAAAAGGATGATCAGCACGGTCCGTTGGTAAGGAACTACCGAAAGCGATCCATGTCGTACCATCAGATGACTCCCAAACGATACCACACACTCGTCAAGCACGGTCAGTTTTTCATGGGAATCTTACTCTTTTGAAGTGATAACGGAAAACTAAGTACCATATCAGCCTGATTCGGTTCGGTCAGATAGAAACGTATCGATTTAAATGGACGTGCAACCGCAGAGCGACAAGCAACCTATGATCACTTACATATACATATTTCATTCGTCTAGGCAGACACTCTACTCATTAAACCAAAGTAAAAAACTCGTTGGTATTGATGATTCGGGTTGGTCATTTCGAATCCGTGATAGCAACGCTGATTTAGTAATGAAGTCCGTAGTGTTCAATGTTTGATAGGTTGTTGGGGCAGAATGCGATCGTTCAAATATCGTGACGCCACTCATTTTAATGCCGTTTCATGATGAAACTCAAAGTATCCATATCTGATACTGTGTCATCAATGGTATAGTCACGGATGAATAACAGCAAACCATGTATTTACGTATGTTATTCTTCTCTCTTCAAAAACTTCACCTAAACTATTTACCATTAATGAAGTTACTATGTGGCGTTGTATAAATCATGTTAGTATTTGTCAATGAATTTATAACACATCCACACAAATATGTACAATGTTGATTAAAGTGAGCCATATTTTTATTCAGTACCTAATACAAACTGCTGAGTATACTATGAAGTTTTTATTGAGTTTAATGCGGCCTGGAGCAAGATTTAATTGACCTGCTTTATAGCGCGGCTGATTTATATTAGCCGTTTGAATAGAGCAGCTGGGAGTGTGGGTGTCGACTTGTGCACTTGACAGTCCGTAGCAGGTTAACTCAATGCCCTACTAAGATACATGAATGTATGTACATGTGCTTATGTTTGACAACAATAGACATCACTTGATTAGTACTAGCATATCGGTTTTGATGATGGCATATTAACAATTTTATAAAGAAACGTTAATTGCACTATACTGTATATTGGTTTGTGTTGTGCCATCGCGTCAAGTAGTAAATATGGGTATATTACTGTGGCATGAAGCATCGCGTCAAGTAGTGAATATGGGTGTATGACTGTGGCATATGGCATCGCGTCAAGTAATGAATATGGGTATATGACTGTGGCATGCAGTATCGCGTCAAGTAGTGAATATGGGTATATGACTGTGGCATGAAGCATCGCGTCAAGTAGTGAATATGGGTATATGACTGTTGCATGCAGTATCGCGTCAATTAGTGAATATGGGTATATTACTGTGGCATATAGCATCGCGTCAAGTAGTGAATATGGGTATATGTCTGTGGCATGCAGTATCGCGTCAATTAGTGAATATGGGTATATTAATGTGGCATGCAGTATCGCGTCAATTAGTGAATATGGGTATATTACTGTGGCATTGTGGCATCCGCCGCAACAACTAATCATTGCCAGCGTGCAGCAAACTTTATTCTGTTCCCTTCGAAGCTCAGCCAAGGATCTTCCCATACATATGTTTATTGTTTGTCGTTGGTTTATAACTTACTGGAATAAATTGTGAAATTTTTACGTTGTTGGTTTAAATTTGATTTTTAACAGGTTAAATTGAACATTTTGCGTGGTTTAATTAGTCAGATAAGTATAAGGATATTATAACTGTTCCTTGTTGTGATGGAAAGGAAAAGTGGATGGTTGCTCTATTTATTTGAACATGCCCGGAGAATACATGCCCGAACTGCGACTCGTTCTTCTGGTATAGTCTGTCCTGTCATTTCATAACAAATCATAACTCGTTGTATGTGCAACCGTAGTCAGAGTCAGACACAAAGGCAATACATCGGTCATGATGACCCATGACTACATACATTCATGTATGTACATACGTATTACTGCTTCACATCAGGATCAATGCACTAACGCTGATTCAGCCAACTACGAAAAGGTTTTACATCGTCTTAGTAAATCGTTGTATTTTCAGTTAGCATCTCATCAATTTTCCAAAATGCTTCATTAATTTTTTCTCGTTTGAATTACTTGTGCCCAGGTTCATACGTCAATCGAAGTAACAGTTAGGAGAAAATGTTTGAACTGTCTCAATAAATAGGAAACGGAAAATTTGCGTTTCAGTGCGCATTGACCGGCATGAAAACTTCCGACACATTAAAAGTAACTTTTTTATTTACAGTCATAAAGTATATACATATTTGTGTTTTTGTTGGTGTGAATTTTGCATTTGGTTGGTACTTGGAATTTTATAGCAAAAGGTCTGCGGTTCACACTGTGCATCTGCGATGGGCCACCTTTCGCAGTACACATGTTCATGTACAACTTACTGTATGTTTGTAGCCAAAGACAATGTGCAAAAAAATTTGAAACCCTAAACAATCTCGAATGTAGGCTGCAGGTTACGATGTTCATAGCAGACAGGTTAAATTCGCAGAAGTGTGACTAACAATTGTTCGAATACCAGTCGAACTTTATCAACAATTTTACGAATTATTTCCAAGAAAAAATGATTGTTTTATGCGTGTTAGTTAGTTCGGGTTGTTATGCAGTTATAGTGGCTTGCCTGTCACTGCCGACTGCAGGCAGCAAAATGACTCATCCGGCCAGACGTGATTTGATTAGCACACGAGTGTGGCACATGTACATACAAATGGCAGAACACGTACTGTACCGTGTACATGAATAATGAAGCCATAACGCTACGTTCATTACATTATATACCTTGAGTGGCATCCAGCCCAAACCATGACACTCAGCATTTCGGCAAACCCAAATATAAAAACCAGCATATACGTATTCCCTAGTCAAGTTCAAAGCCCAAGTCGAATGCGAGGACTGCAGTTTATAAGTGGTTGAAAGTGAGTCTCTCTGCTCTGGAGCACACTCCGCTTGCATTATAAATGAACGCTGCTAACAAACAGACCCTACATCCATACATACTGTACATACATACATACATACATATACTGGCATGTACATATGTATGTACCACTACTATAGAGATAGAGCACCGTGTCCAAACAAAGCTCAACACGTAGGTGTGTTCAAAGATGTGCTACAGTACAAGACTACGGCTAGTAATTGTTCTGCGTGTATTGGTTCTACCAATGATGCAATCAGTCAGTACACAACCTTTAATAGCCGCAACGACGCGTCGCGTGTCCCAGCTTCTCATCATATTTTTGTGAACGTTATTCTTATTACATGTAGTTACAGTTTTTAGGAGCCGTTTTAGCTCCGTGAGCATACAAATTTTATAATTTTACAGTGAATTCTGGGTTTAGAGATGTGAAATCGGCTGAACGCAGATGAGAAGTGTACAAACTGTGCTTCGTCCGTTTTATGATACATGCAGTTAGCATTTGTCAGTCAGCCAAACGAATGCAAGTTCTGCCTAAGAAACCAAGTGATGGATGTTAATATTAGCATAAATAGATTTTGATAATTAATTGAGCAAAAAGCAACCGAACTGCACTCTGATTTCTGTGGAAAAAGTACTGTGTTGCTAATTTCTGAATGAACTTGACCACAGAATTGATAAAATGTATTGTTTGTGCTATGGTCAATGGTAACATGCATATGAACATTCTTGCTGGTAATCCTTTAGTAAGCATGCATTTATAATGAGTTACATGCAGTAAGTATTGGTCTTGCATGCAAAACCTTGTCCGGTTTAATGAGGTAGGTAGGAATAAACGTTTTTACTAGAATCCCTAATTGGTTTTATTGCTATTGTCTCACAAACATGATTTTGTGACATCAGTCAATAATGATCAACTCAGAATGTTATAATATATAGCATACATATATATTAGCAATATATGTCGTAGCACTTAGTTTCACCTTCAAGCTCCGCTACAGATCCTTTCAATATATCAACTTCAAAACTACTTGGTCATTGCCATGATACATAATCTAATTTCATGTTATACATAGAGTGAAGCTAATCTTCTGTTACTTTCTACGGTTGCTTGTAATGGATATCAATTACCATGAAGAACTTTTTGCTACTTTTTCTAGATAAAAAGTTACAAAAACTAAAAATTTAAAAAATTTCAGCTGTATTCTAAAAATCAACGATCAAAACCGCAACACCCGAAACTAGTGTTTCACGAGTTCAGTGTGTTTGAACATGTGTCATCTTTTATTAGAACTCTAAATTACTACTCTGTATATTCTACCAAAGAAACAACTATTATACTTATCGTATTCTCGAGCTATAATAGACCGATTAGCTCGTTAAAAAACTTATATCTCGGCCTGTTATTGCTTCAAATTTTATTTAGCTTTGTCGATGAAATCATCGATGTCACAGTCGTGTTCTATCTATGCAGTTAAAGTGAAAATAAGAAAATTTCTGATCCATAAATGTCCCATTCCGTTCCTGATTTTATGAACTTCGTATGTTAAAAACAAAATACTTTATGGCGTATTGACCTTTGGAAAACTTGAATTACCGATTGGAGTGCTGCATACCAAAAAATGACTGAAAGCAATAGGATAATGAACTAAGACACCGGCATTAAAATGAGGGCAAGAACGAGTCAATCAGTTATTCATGGCTCAAGATATTAACCGTCTTAATTCTGTTCGGTGTTTTTCTTGCCCATCCTATTTATGTACAACCGCAGGCTCTCAATTACATACGTACTTAATGGTGAAAATATCACCTTTTATGAGCTGACCTGAACAATTTTTTATAGAGAGCGTACAGAGACGTGTTCGAGAGTTACTGAAGCTTTTTTGTAAAAAAAACTCCAGGTCAAACTTTAATTGAACTTGGGAGAGCTGTCGAACATTAAGGTTGATTGGGCAGTTCGCATTGCAATTCAAGTCGGAAATAACATCATTATTGATTTGTGCAGAAGGTTCTAAATTCTATTGACTCTCTCAAGCATTTATTTTAAACAAGAATTAAACTGAACGTAATGTTTGCAAACTTTATTTTCATTGTGAGTATTTTTGTAACTTTTTTTTAAGTACAAATAAATGTCCATGAAAGTTGCGTATTGTATGGATGATTCTAGCCTTTTTTCGTTTTACGCCATCTTTCCTCAATTTTTCTCACATAACAGATTCAAAATATTTTCGCATACAATTTTTTTTTGATTTTGTATTACTGGTTTGCAGACACTTCACCGGGCGTTGTTTCGGGTGCATCGTCATCCACATCGTGTCGACTGTCAGTGCCATCCGTTAATGCCGGTCAGTCAGTCAGTCAGTCAGTCAGTCAGTCAGTCAGTCAGTCAGTCAGTCAGTCAGTCAGTCAGTCAGTCAGTCAGTCAGTCAGTCAGTCAGTCAGTCAGTCAGTCAGTCAGTCAGTCAGTCAGTCAGTCAGTCAGTCAGTCAGTCAGTCAGTCAGTCAGTCAGTCAGTCAGTCAGTCAGTCAGTCAGTCAGTCAGTCAGTCAGTCAGTCAGTCAGTCAGTCAGTCAGTCAGTCAGTCAGTCAGTCAGTCAGTCAGTCAGTCAGTCAGTCAGTCAGTCAGTCAGTCAGTCAGTCAGTCAGTCAGTCAGTCAGTCAGTCAGTCAGTCAGTCAGTCAGTCAGTCAGTCAGTCAGTCAGTCAGTCAGTCAGTCAGTCAGTCAGTCAGTCAGTCAGTCAGTCAGTCAGTCAGTCAGTCAGTCAGTCAGTCAGTCAGTCAGTCAGTCAGTCAGTCAGTCAGTCAGTCAGTCAGTCAGTCAGTCAGTCAGTCAGTCAGTCAGTCAGTCAGTCAGTCAGTTAGTCAGTCAGTCAGTCAGTCAGTCAGTCAGTCAGTCAGTCAGTCAGTCAGTCGGTCAGTCAGTCATTAAGTGAGTACTATTCAGGTGGTGTAACAGGTCGCCTGTCAGGTCGTCACAGTCCGTCGGTGCTGAGCATGCAGTCGATGGGACAGTCAGCCGATGCTGAGTCATGTGTCGACTCGCTGCACGATTTCCACATGGTGTCCACTGATCATGATCCCGATGGAGCCCTGTGTTCGTTCACTTACTGTTTTTGGATGTAAACTTTTACCTTTCGTGTCGTTTATGTAGGCATCAAGTTGCTGATTGGCTTCCGTACTTATTGGAATATTATGTGTATTTTATATGTTATCAGAATAATCTCATTGATTTATTGCAACGAATATTTGCAACGTGGCTAACCATGCGATATGCGATATGTGTGCATAACCGATTGGTGAATGTTGGTGAAGTACAGTATGTAGTTAGTGTTAAACCACATTTGAATTGTGAACGATTAAGACATTCAAATCTTTGCTGTGATAAAAACCACATTAAAACAAATACTGTAGAAGTTTCCAGTTGATAGGCATGGACAATAAATGATTCGAACAGCTACAGTATGTATTATAAATATATAGGTCTCGTAATTGGTTATAAAAGAAAAAGAGTTCGGTTCACGACCATCAAATCGAGCTGAATTAGGTTTTTCAAAATCAAGTTGAGAAATTGGGTTTAAGAAGTTTCAAAACGTGGCACAGAAATTCATTACTTGAGAATCTGGTTCTGGACTTGAGAATCTGGTTCTGGTCATGATTCTCAAATTCATGGGTTCTCGCAATTTTAAACCATATATTATTATCAAATATGATAATAACGTCTATAACAACGCCTATAACGTCAAAGGTTAATTTTAAAATATTAAAGTTTCGAAAACAGTGACTGCATGTTTGTATATACCTTCTAATAACGAATCAGTCTAATTGCCTAGTGTTACATACGTAAAAAACGGCATTGTTACATTTATCGAACTTCTGAAGTTTATTTCGTGAGTAGTAGACACGTTATTTTCTTATCCCGTGTGACGACGAGAAACAAGAGGATTGCAACAACGTGAAGCAACATATCACCTTCTCTTACACTTGAGCCAGCTAATGAGTCAAATTTGAGCATATGATTTTTGAATACAGCAGAATAGATGAGTAGTTTAACGTTTCTTTTAGTTGCGCAGCAATATTTATCATTTTAGATTTATTTACTTTTGAACTTTTCACTTTAATCGCTCTATTTTTATATTGCAAGTTGCCTAGTTCTACAGGGTGTGTGCTAATGCACCATTAATCAACATAGGGACATATATATATATGGATATACTGTTAATCGTAGCATACACTTTATGTACATTTTCCACACCAAATTCACATTAATAAAACGTCGTGAGATCGATAGATAGAACTCTCAACCGGTGGTTTGCGCAGGCATAACAAGTGGTTGATTTGAGTGTGGATTGACGCAGGCACATTATTCACTGTCAAGTGCTGACTCTGGTTCACGCTCAGGCTCAGGCTCAGGCTTTGGATGATTTGAGTGTGGCATTGACGCACTGACGCAGACACATCATTCATGTCAAATGCTAACTCTGGCTTTGGTTTAGGTTTAGGCTTAGGATAATTAAAGTGTGAGATTGACGCATTGACGCAGGCACGTTTTTCTTCTCCAATACTGACTAAAATTCAGGCCTAGGCTTAGGATGATTTGAGTGTGGCATTGACGCACTGACACGGACACGTTATTCATTCTCCAAAGCTGGCTAAGATTTAGGCTTAGGTTTATGTTTAAGATAATTTGAGTGTTAGATTAACGCATTGACGCGAGCAAATTATTCTTCTCCAATGTAGGCTTAGGTTGATTCAATTTGAGTGTGCGTTTGACACCCTGACGCATTTACTGTCCAAACTCACGCACAACTCAGCATCGCTTCTTCCAGGATGTATTTTTTCAGTGATGCCCCGATTGCATACCATTTGAGTCGTAAATCCAATAATCGCTTATCACCCATAAACTATTGAGACTCTTCTTGATATGATTCGGATGCGATGAAAAGTTTTTTGCCCATTGACGTCACAAGAGTACATACACAGATGTAAAGATTAGATCATGATTATATGTGCTACGCGTTTTGAAAATGAAATTTTTACTATCTATAATATGTAAGAAAGCTATTGCTCTAAAGTGCTTATTTAATACGTCCACTTTTATTCACAGTTACTGATCCGACTAATCCTCCCTAAATCCACACAAAAGCTTTATCAATAAATCCATTATTAATCATTGCTGTCTAACAACTTCCGTTGGTTCCCAGCGCCATAGAGTTAATAAAGTATTATAAGTTAATAGGTCATCAAAGCGCGTTTTATTATTTCGCTTTTGCATGAACACCCATATTATTGGTGATTTTTCTTACATGTATTTGATATCCTCAGAAACTTAATACAAGTACATACACGTATGAACATATAATGTAAAAAAGTAAAGTAATACAGTATGGTATCATATCGGATGTACCTGTTATGGCATATGTACATTGTATTGTACGTCTCACTGCAATCTCATGCACACATGCTCCACCGTTCATGGCATCTCCCATCCATGAATTTCATTCGCGATGTGGCATGCAACCTCTTTTGCCCGAAAAAATGTCTGATTGAGGAATTCAGACAAACATCATGGCGTTCCATATAGAAAACAACATCCATTTCACTGCCAACCGTGTATCCTGTTTTCCATTGAAAAAAAAACAGCGGATAAAACGATGTGTGGCTGGAAAAAATGATGGCCGACGGGTGACTTGGAATCGAATTAGGCTGGCAGTGAGTCGTCCGACTGATTGGTCAATCAAAACACATGGCACCCTGGCATACGGCCCTGACCATCTGCGCATCGGGCACAACATACATACATGTACATACACGGCCAATCCATCCTGTCCATCTCAAGCGTGCTGCTAACTTTTTTCTTCTAGTTTTAGCATAATATAGCAGTGAACAAAATGCATAATGCTTCAAGTTTATGTAGTTGTGCCACTGGCACGTAGTGCCCAACCGATTTGTTTGTAAGGGTGCCACACTGGCATGGGGGTCAGTTACTGTGCGTTTGAGGGGTCATCCCCTGTTTGGCATGCATGTGTATGTGCCGTGAAATGAGCGCACAAGCATCCGAATCAAACATATTGATTTGTGAGTGTGTGAGCGTGAACAGAGAGGGGCCTGGTCCCCCCTCAATGAGCGTACCCTTATTCGTCCATTGAGCGGACCGTTGGGAGCATGGCACACTCAGCCAATCGCCTATTCACAACCACAACCATGTACTACGGCTGTAATCTTCTGCCAGATGTACTGTCCGTTCCCTGGTCAGTCTCCGATACATACGTACTTGTTGCCGACCCCCGCCAATACCACCAATATTTCTGCATTCAATGGGGTGTGCGTGCACATGATTTTTAGATGTGCGAGTGTGTGTGCCATATGGTATCTGCATGTTGGAAGGACATGCCCCGACCAACGATGGCGCCGAACACTGCACCCTGATTGTTTGGGGCATTGACCGGTGGTGCACCATTGACCATCATGTCATTGACACACATCTCACTCACCTCATACCATTCATCATTCTTGTGTAGTCATACTTATCTGATACAGTATGGCACAAAACATACATTTACAGTACTTAATACATTCGTCATAAATTATTCATAGCCAACAATGGATTGGATGTATCCAGTTCAAAGTTTAAATCACTTGTGGCGCGTTCTAAGTTTTGCCAACATACATACAGTGTTTGAATACGAATTTCACTGTTCTGTTCATAGGTAGCAGAATTAAAAAGTGGAAAATGTCCTATGATTAGATTGTGTAAAAGTCAGAAAATTGAGCGACATTTCCAAGAAAAATTCTTTATTTTTCTATAAATAGTTATATCTGAGTCAGTAATTTGGCATTGTGCATTGATTTGGTACTTGATGTGTTCTTGATGGTATGGTGGCACACTTGTTTGTGTATACACCGTAATAAAGTGATTATCTCGCTGTGTCCGATCGTGACCCGATGCACTGCGATTTCCCGTAGGCTACTACCCGGTGCCATATTAGTTGCACATTGAATGGAAATTGGGTATTTTTGTTGGACTAACTCGTCTACAAGCCAACCGATGGGCAAACAACACTCGGCACAATACTCACATTATTCATCGGCCACCATATAACTTGGCTCAGTCCAAAGTTAGGGAGTTCCAAACAGTTTTCAGCCGTTATTCCTTGATTAGTTGCTGGGAAACAATCAGTCAAGCGTGAACACCCAAAACAGTAAGGGTTCAATGTAATGTTCCTTATTACATACATACAGTACATGTCCGTACGACGGCTATGTCTTACAACATTTAAATTTGCCATTTCCGGTAGTAATCATATATTTGTATTGTTGTTGATTGATATGTACGGTTTGTTTAACTGGAGTACAGATGTGGTGAATTGGCCGCTGAGCAGTACTGGAGCCATCCATGCGTCAAGCCGGCTGGCCTCTGGTGCCTAATCCCCGCTGCACGGCCAAGACATTTCCAGTGATGATATTACACAATATTACTTGGGTGCAGCTAGAATACTAAGACCTGGATGTCGGTTGCCGCCTTCTGACATCTTGGCAAAACCTGATTACTGCCAGAATAGTACTCTTATGGCACCCATGTTCCGCACTGCCCTTTCATTTTTAACGACCCCAACGTAAAAGGTTCTGGTATCAAAATCGTGACCACGCATACGTTTTATCTTATACATGTAGTAATCACGTTCTTATCCTCACTTTTGGTTGATATGCACACAAAATTTTCGAGACATTAATTCAGAACAGAGTGGGCTGGGCTGAATCTTTTTATCGCAGTTCAAACGCATTTCAAAAAGATGCTTTAAAAACACCTAAAAGTCAACGTTTCTGAACAACCATAATGTTATACAAGTTGAGAAATGATGTACAGTACATACATGTACATACAGGGTGGGCCAAAAAAACATACGATTTTGAACGTTAATAACTCGAGCTATAAACAACAGATTCGAACGTTCTTGTTTTCATTAGAAAGCCAATGTTTTAACTTACAATCTCTCCAATTTTGGTTTTGTTTTATAGAGTTGCCCTCAAGTCACAGAAGAAACCCAAAAAATCGCGTTTTTTGATTAAAAAACGGAATTTTATGCTTTAGTAAAATGTTCCTATTGGGCAACAAATTTCCAAATTTGAAAGGTTCGATAAGGGGAATAGAGATTGCTGAGCTCAATTCTAACTCTGGAATACCGTATTTAGTACTTGAAAAAAATTCATGGCGGATGTCATAGTCGCCATTGACAAATTTGACCCTGACTCTGGGCTTTGGTTGTTTAGGAAAATGGTCAAATCGAGCGTACCATTCGTTTAAGTTTTGATCAACAAGGCTTAACTAGTTGTTATTTGATGCATTTCATTTATTCATAAACTGAAATACTCCGTTATCAGTTTTTAAAATACAATAGCCCATGCATTTCGATGACTTTTTCGCTAAAAATACAAAAAAAATTATTTTCTTCTGTAACTTCAGGGTGTTGTATGTACAATATGTAGAATATGTAGAATACATGTAGGCGATCAAAGTCACATCATCATACTGTATTTACGTATATACTCACAATGTTTGGCATGCACAATAGTGATGCTAGTTATTTGTATTCAGTAAGCACTTGACAGGTGGTAGTCTCATCATCTTACATACTCTACGAACAGTCTCAGTCCGAAGGCAACGAACTGCATCCTATATTCTATATCCTGCCTGAATAAACTTGGATCATGTCCACTTCATGCAATCTACTAAACCAACAAACTAACATAGGAACCTTATGTTTGGTCAATAAACAGTACATCCATCGGTATTTTATGTGGATATACTACTGGTCATTAGTATCTACTTAACTATGGATAACTACTATTTTCAATATCCAAGATCTCATGAAAGTGTCATTTTCACCTTGACCGAAAATTTTCAGAAACCACGAAAACACTGATGTTGTGGTGTTGAAACCCCGTGCTTTGTTGGCTCATTAAATTGGTCTTTCAATGAAAACACCACCATGATGTTTCTTCATAAATTCCCAAACATTCTTTACATACATACTTAAACCACAATCACAAACAATCAATCACGTACGATTTGAAGACACTTCAATATATTTTCATAAAAATAACCCGACTTCGGTTCTCCGCAAGAAAAATGTTTGTTGCCGGTTTTCACAATATTCAGTTTGTTGCCGGTTATAAGCTGATGTAAGTTGCAATGCGCCAGTGGTCTACCGTTTCGAATGTTAGGGGCATAGACATACATGTACATAGCTGGACTACATGAAGCAATTGCAGTGCCACCCATTACCCAAGTACATCATTGATAAAGAATTGAACATCAGCTGAACCACCCGTTTTTCATATCCATTGGAGTACTTTTGAAATACAAATATGAAAAAAGAGAAACGTCATAAAGATAAAAATAATGGTTGTTGGTATTCTTTAGATGTTATTTGGATGTTGCAAGTTTCAAGTATATACGACTGCTATACGTCGTACATATACCAGGTCACACCCGAACGTTCTGAATGACTTACTATCGTATGTACACTCACAAGTTATGGTGCAAACTTCACTAACTGTTCACGCTCAACCAATTCATCCAATGTATATAACCACATTTCACACACTACACAACCAACAGTTGCTAATCCCACCATGTACTCTACCATACCAACAGTTTCCGGAGTAAGTGCAGAAACCTGACCGTACCGCAATATTTCATTTGTGTATAAAATGGTTGTTACCTTTTGTAGTTAGGAACTATATTGCCTAAAAATGACAACAACTAGTGAAAATCCCATTTGGCTTTTCTCAATTTCATTAACAAGTGGACGCAATTACAAGCTGCAGATGTCAATTGACAACGCTCACTACTGAATTTGACATTTATGAGCACATTTGAGTGTTTGCATGCATGCAGTGAGCCAGTATGCCTACAGGGTCGGTCAAACGCATTTTTGCTAAAATCCAACTAAACCTTTTTAATGTGAGTTTTTCGTTTTTTTGCCAAACGAAATCAGTCATTCAGACAAATGAATTTTTTGGAAATATGTAATACTGAAAAGTACATAAAAACTGTTCTTCTTCTCTTCAGCTATTCTACTTGTCAATAACAACGAAGTTAACAAGTAATGTCCTTCATGTTACTAACACAGTTCATGAACTTTAGTTCATGTTCTTATTAGAGCGCTTGATGGGTTTAAATTTTCAAATTGTGATCCATACGAAGTAAAAGGATAAAGACTGTAGAAGAATGAAACGATGATGATTGTGGGTGTTTAGGGTAACCCTGTAATGCATGTGCCCTATGGTGCATGTGCCGTACGTGTCCGACTGCTGTCAATTGTGCATGCATTGCAGCCAACTTAGGTACTCGGCTCCATCCAGCTGATTTGGCTTCAGGTGCACATAAACGCACTACTTCTCTTATCATCAATCATAAGGCTCTATCTTTTGGCCGCATTCCCGTGCCTCCAACATAAATACATGTTCTCATAAACACTAAGTACGAGTAACGGCTCACAAAGATTTGTGGTTTCTGTGCGTTCACTGAACCACGGCAAGTCATTAGGTCATGATTTACTCGTGGAACTACGTCGAGTCAAGGGATTGTGGCTAGTGGTTTTGGTGTGTATGATTTATAGGTTGTGGTTTGGTGCAGTGCAGGTACAAGAAGACACAGAATCTGTAATTGACATATGCCAACAATCATGTCATGTGTTCCTCGATGCTCTTTCTTACCTCACACTGGCATTGAGCGCGTTCGTATCGTAGTGGTAGAGTTGATGCGCCGTGTGTTTTGTGTTGATTATATGTAGATGAAGACGTCTAGTAGTAGGCCGTAACATACAGGCACTTGATAATGCAACATGCTCTCTCCAAGTGCCAACTTGTCGACGACAGCTGCCACGACACAACTGGTATGCACACTCCCGTTCGCTATATTCTCATGTGTACATGCCAATTACTACTTGCTATACTGCTCAATACACCTCTGTATCGATTCCCACGTGCGTGTTGTTTTGACGTACATTAGTTGTTCGCTGTGTCCAGCGGGAACACACACTACATAATCATGATGCTGGGCTCGATTAAGCCTGCACAGTGGAAGTCCCCAATAAACGATGACAAAACACTATAAAAATATACAGGCCGTTTGTTTATGGTACGAAACACGCCAATCTACAACATGTGCCATTTATGGAAGCAGAGCGTATCCATGTAATCGACAGAGGATTACTAAAATGTTTTGAAAGTGTGCGAAGTGCACGAAGTGTTTGTAGAATGTTACGGGTATATTTGTGTACCAAACCAGTATATGGGTATATAAAGGCATTAGTCGATAAGCCAATTGCTAAAGTGCAATGGTAAGTGTGTCTCTAATATGCTATTCATGATCGTCCGTCACTTGACCGCCCTTCCATCCTGTTATTTCAACGCATTTGACACCCGCTGACGTTTCATCTCACGGAAACTGGTCCCAATGTTTTTAGTTTCATTGACTGTCAGCGTTTTGTTTGTTTTCGTTTGAATCTTTTGAATGAAGTTAACCAGTTTACTTTATGGTTTACTGCTCTTACCTTGCCGCAGAATAAGCTGCTTTAATTTTGGAAAGGGTTACATACATAAGTACCATTGTCCGAGGAAAAGACGTTAAACTTTGTTGTCAAGGTTTTATTGGTGGCGTTTTGTGATGACTGACAACCAGTGCGCGTCACGCAGTCATTGCTAATCTAATTTCATCAATCTATATCCACTGGATGCCTGAATCGACCAGCTTTGCTTCCGGACAATGCGCGCCCAATCTGCGCTGCCTTCTCTTGTAAAGTGCAGCTGTTTTGAGTGGCTGTAGTTGCCAGCTGATAAGTCAAGTATCTGAGGTTTGTACATGTACATGCAATGTCGCTCTCATACAATCACATTTTTTAATCAGGCCATCAATACGATGACTCACACATTAATCAAGTTGGATAGCAATGGGACAAAATGATTGCCCGTCTGCTTATGCACAACAAAAATGTAATGTTAACCAAGTATGCAGCAGTGATCAAAGTGTGATACTAGTGACACGCATGTTCACAAACGCGTACACATCTGATTGCAATACTCAGAACTGGCTTAACCACCCCTGCTTTTTTGGGCACACATGTTACTTAATGTTTCCCTCTAATCATGATCATGAAAAAGACTTGAAGTAATACTATCATGAAAGATGTAAAGCGAGCAGTAATAAATGGGGCAAAAAAAGTAAGCATAAATTTATTGCACAAAATAACTTTCAAAGCGCAATCCTTGCGAAGTGCATTAACAAAGTGCTCGTTTAAAGGTTGCAAAACATTTGCACATTATAATACTAGCCCTTTATGGCATATGTATGTTTGATCAAAGATTGCAAAAACATTTGCACATTATAATACTAGCCCTATCTGGCACATATATGTTTTAAACCAAAAATGGTTACAGCAATTGAACGATTTACGGTGGAGTTGGAACACGAGATCTGACTGGCCCATCAGAGCGTACAATAGAGTCCCGAGCGAGTACATGACGGTCGGGTGTTCCCTTATTGTTTGCTCCATCACATAAACGCCACTATAAACGGTTCCCATGGGTCACACGGTATCAGCATCTCCCGATGCGGTCCAGTCATTCTATGTGTTTCGTACCGTTGGTTATCGTAATCTGTCGGTGTTACGGCTATTTTTTTCCCTATATGTATGTATGTACGATATGATCTATGTATTTCGTGTTCTAACATTTCTACTGTTCACTTGACGTCATTGATTCATTGAAAATGAAACTGAAACTGTTCACAGAGCGCTGATAGCTTTGACATGTTTTTCTATTCATAAGCCAATTCACTTTTACTGCTTGTGTTAGTTTATGCAAAAATCTAAGAGGATTTCAACTTTTCATAAATTACATTCTTGTTAGAAATTTCTAGTCTGAAATCCAGGATTATCTTAGTAACCTAATTGAATCATTGAATCAATTACTCCAAGATGATAAAACCTTTCCATATTTCAGACTTTTTTTATTTCTAAGAAAGTAGACATATCAGCACCGTGACTGAAATTATTGAAACTTTGTATTAGTCTGCGTCAACTACATGATGCCAGCTGTCGTTATGCTAAATTAGTGCTGGCCAAATCATTCCATGGGTTTACTGAGTCGAACTTGTCACTGGACATGTGGCAACTGCTTGTTTGACTGCGAAACATGTCATGACATATCAGCGGTGCGACGGTCATTATAATGCTATTCATGAGCATGGCGTGTGTTCGTTGGTATTTGCTCACAGCACGGGCACTGCCTCAGGACACTCATTTGCTCTTTCTATCTTTCTTTTATTTACTGACACTTCACAAGTTGTTTAGAAATTTTACGCCGGATAATTTATCTATGATAATATACAGGGTGGCTGTAAAGTAACGACGCGTTTTCCGGCCGCCCATTTCTCAAAAAAATTATATTGTGTGATCAGTGTCTTTATAGTCAAACTTGCGTAAAAACACCTGAAAAATCGAACTATGTGGTCAGATTTGACGTATTATAATGTATTTGAAGGCCTTTTGTGGAATTTCTGTCAAAAAGCAATATTTTTTTTACTTCTTCGGTCCTAGATAGAATTTTTTTCCAAAATAAAAGCTTTATAGGATTCTAAAAGTTTACACACTATTTTAAAAATGATTTTTAAAAAATCTCACCGTCAAATAACACTATTTGTATTATCTAATGATGAAAATTAAGCCAGCTTTCACATGTCACTTTTTAACATCAGAACCTTATTTCTGCCTTTTTCACCAATTATCATGCTTTTATGACTCTTAATGTGTCTTATGACACCAGATTTGTGTTATATGAGTTATGGAAGTATGATAATCCTACTTAGGACCTAAATCTGTAATTTTCGAAATTTTGGAATTTTATCGAATTTCGCATTTTTTCTTCATTCATTGAGACTTTTTGGTAGTGAAGTACTATGAATTCTAATTCTTTCATAATTTCTACAACACAAAACTCAACTTACCATTTGTTTATATCGTTATGAATACTGGTTGAAACCAATTGATACTTAATTCGTATTACTATGGTCAGTTTTCATGGAATTTCGGTCAGTTTTGTTGAAAAATAACAAAATTTCCGTCAATTTTCGGAAAAAAATTAATTTGAGCAGTCCTACACTAAAATGAACCTCATAATCTGAAATTTCAGGTATGAATACATATAATTGGCATGTAAAAGTTAATCATGCATTACAATAGTTCTGAGAAATAGACGGCCGGAAAACGCGTCGTTACTTTACAGCCACCCTGTATAGTGGGAAAATATATTTTTATTTTAGATTCCAACAATGTTGGAAAACATGATATATTATAACTTTCTTCAACTGTGTTTCTAAGTTGGTTTGTTAACTGTATGGTGTGAGTAAGGCATGTATGTAGATTATATAATATTCTTTTATAAAATACTGTATGTGTGTGTGTACTATACAGTGTGCAAACCTGGTTGTACAACGTTGTTTTGGAATATTATGTATCTGATCTGATCATCACGAGCGCTGGGTCATGAATGCAATGTTGCAGTCGTTAATTTATTGAAAATGTTACCATCAGCACCATTGTCAATAAGTTGACTCGGTATGTCTTTTGGTACCGGTGTTCATTTGTGAAAACGATCAAGAAGAATGTATGCAAGAATAACACTATGAGATCGTTCAGCATTAAATAACTTCGTAAAGACCTACATTCCAAATTTCATGTCTAAAACGTTAGTGCAGTTGCATGTATTTTACTGCGTCTTATTTTTCTGCAGTAGTGCAGTCAGTCAAGAACGGAGTGTGTTGTTTCCTGTGACACAAAGCGGGGCATTGTGGTTTGAGCCCGGCACACGGCGCAAGGCAAGTGAACAGCACGTTTCACTGTAATATGCAAAACTTCAAAGTTATTGTATGTACAATAAAATAACACGCCAATTTGGTTATCTAAAAACGGTTTGATGCTTTATTGTTCCGTTTAGAACACAATCAGTTAAATGGGTCTGGATAATTCAATTCAATCCCTGTTAGCATGCGCATGTTGACGAAAATCTATGGTGTGTATGCACCGAAAAACTTATTAAATTTTAGTTTTGGCAAACTTGCAACTTCACATACGGGCATACAAGGGTAACAACTCTTTACGAGCACAGTACGCTTATATTTCATTGACAGTCAGATATGTATGTACATACATACGTACGTTGAATGGGGGCTGTACCCAGTAGTCAGAGTGTCGTGGCATTCACAAATGAAGCGCCCTATGTACACTACACACACTCATGAATGATGCACGAGCTGTCATTATATTCTCACTTCAAGCTTATTTGCTTGCGCGCATTTTGCAGGAAGGCCAACGGATTTTTCTGTAGGCTACTGTTTCCTTAATTTGTTATTCCTTAGAAACCATTCAGATACTGATGTACACGTGCAGTATACGGAGTTTCATTCAGCTTGTCACTCAAGACTTTCTGTAAAAACCATTTTTAAAACAATTTAGCACGCTCTCAGATTCTCAAAAATATTTACATAAGTTGGATAAAATATGAACAGAGGACCTAATTCATTTGATGTGATATCGGGTTTATATGAAAAAATTTATCATTACCAAGCTATGCTTGCAGATTACCGAAAAATGAGCCCAAAATATAATAGGCGCAACCAACTGTAAACCCAATCACTAGTACGACGTCGGATGACTTGACCATTCGTTATGTCATCACCGCACGATCCAGCTGCATCAACAGCGACTAACCATACGGTTGACGAGACTTCAGTTGTGACAACCAGAAATGGCGGTCAACCTGCGTCGCATGCTCCGACTTTACGTTCGACCTCCATGAACGGGTCAACGCCCGATGTTTCTTCAACAGCTCCTATCCGAACCACCGATCGTCCGCCTCCACTTTACCATTCCATGTCTGTAATCGCACCATCACAATTACCTTCCAATCGTAGTCGCAATGTCAGACTCTCCCTCAAACAGTCCATGGAACAGGGTAGGTCTGGCGAGGGCAAGCACCTGCTTATGTCTGCTATGCCTATAATATCAACATCGCGTCCATCTAGCCGTCCGTCTTCGCGTCCTTCATCGCGACCTTCATCCCGACCGTCTTCTCGTCCTAGCTCCCGTCCCACTTCACCATTCAGATCTCGTGATAACAGCATGGAGATATCAGGCGAACTGGCTGATAATTCAATGTCTAGTCCAGACGACAGTAAGATCATCAGACAGGGTAATCGTGAATATGAGGTCAAAACGTATACCAAAGATGCACAGGCACCAGTGTTGTCGAATGGTAACACGTTGACGATGCTAGACAATGATGACGCTTTGTCCGTCTCCTCGTTTCGGTCGGAGAAGAAACGTTCGGCAGACAAGTCACCGCGGTCTTATCTGCCCAAGCGATTGCAGTTCAGATCACGCACTTCCAACATCAGTACAGACTCAACCACTGTGCACTCTGTTGAGTCCTGCTTGATGGCAGGCGTGGGACGACCGTCCTCAGCTAACCTCGGTGGCCGGGCAACCGATAATGAAGACGAAGATGATGATGAGATCAATCAGCTCAGTCTCGTATCTTGGCAGAAACGTCGAGAACTCAGGCGGGTATCGGCAGCTTTAGAGAAAATGGATGTCGACTCCATTCATGACTACGATTTCGAAGAGGAGGACAATTTCGGTGAGTTTTGTTTGAAATTGTTCGGTTATATCATCTTCAAATTTAAATTTTTTTTCAAAGTATATACTTGAGTCATTACTTATGAAAACCAACGAAAACTCAGTACTTTGCACAGGAAAGACTGATGCAAAAGTAATCGTTCTTTATGAGCTTCATATAGTATTTGATACATCTCAAGACTCAAATTCAAAAATTTTCATTGAAGTTTATTTACTTTGAACTATTCGTATTTATGATGCCTTCTTACACTTTTTGCACGATTACTGCATTACATAACCGGGCACATTTTTGTTCTATTACCTGTCTTCTGGTACTTTATTTCACGGTACAACAATTTTCATCCATCCAAATGATTAACCTTACAGACAATATGCACATACTGGATGTAGTATGTACATATGCATGTATTTTCTGACCAAGCTATGCATGCTTGCAATTGAATATAGTTTAATAAGTTACTGGTTACCCAAAAACATGGTCATTGGGCAACATGATTGTCACTGCTGGCGTCTATTCAACGACCCTAGTGACCGTCATGACTGTGAAACGGTTGCAACTGGCTTGCATTGGGTGTGTGCAAGTGTGCAAGTCTACGCTGGTCGCTGACGGTCAGTTATGCGGACAGGAGCTGCACCCAGCAGGCCTATCCAACCCGTTGACGAATCGGGTTTCCGATTATTTGGGGTGGCCATATGGGTCCTAGTCGATTCGTTTTTACCCTCACATATTCGGCTTTTCACACAATCAATTTGAGTTTCAGCCGTTCGTTCGACATGGTTGATCAATTGAACAAAAGTTTGTGTTTTCTAAATCTTTTTTACTTGTTGATGTATAGTTTCACTTCTTCATCCAAGAAAGTTCGACATAAAAGCTAGTTGGCTTTCAGTGACATATAAAAACCTGTCTTGCGAGAATATCAACAACAGTAAAACCATTTGAAGCCAATTTAGCCACTGACTTCGCAATAAGAGTGGGTGGTTCAACAAAATCAATATCAATTTAGCGTGTACACAGCTAGAGCAGCTGTGCCCTGATCAGTGGTTACTTGCGATTTAATCTAAGCCAAATCACTTACAAGTCAGAGGTGCATAGGCTTTACCGGTCCAACTAACCCGGACTCAACAACGGGTATAGCCAGTGCGCGAGCACACTGCGGTATTGTCACAAAAACTCACTATTTATACTGGGAGATTTAGAGTGTATGATTTGGATTGGAGTACGGTGCATTGTCATGCATATTTCATACATATGCGTACACGAACCAGCCAGTCTGACAATCACTTGAACTCGGTGTTGTGCACCAACGACTCGTGTGCTCCATACAGCACCGAGATGTTTGTGCGTTCGTTTAACATGGCCCACTACCAAGCCGAGGGCCACTCGCAGCTACATTTATCAGAGGCGTTAAAATAGGCACTTTGGCAGTATTGGCTCAAGCCAAGTGCTCCACGCGAGAACGGTCCACTTCATTCACTCACTTTCAGACCACAAAGTTAGCACGTTGATCAGCTGACACGGTGCAAACGAGCATTCGTAGAAAATCAAGCGTTCATATTCATGTTCCTTATTATAAGATAATCAACCGTATTAAGTTTAAGACTACAACGTTATATAAGCTGCTATCCATCTTCTGCGAAGACTTTAGTAGTCTATAGTTGTTCTACTCTGCAACTAATCCCTCCTGTCTCCTGCCAGAATAAGAGCAGTTTTTGAGCTACTGGGTACTGATTTCAGTGCTTGAAAAACCATTAGTGATGCACCAACAAGCTCAACTCTTTATTCGATCCAAATGAATTCAGTCGACTGAAACAAAGATATTCGCTTTCTTAGAACACCCGTTGGTTTTCAAACCGTAATTGAGATGTAAATGAACACGAACATTTTTGTAATAATTATTTGCAAAAATTTTGAAAGAAATTTAGTTTGAGTGTCGTTGTGGTTTTTAAGTTAATATCAGCTTTGAATAAGGTTTTTCGTTTACAATAAAAAAGTTTAATCGAAATAAACTGTAATATCCAATATGTGGCTTTCTATCAAAGCAAGTTACATGAACCATACATATGTATAAAATACTTAAAATGTAAATTTAATGTCAAGGTACCATTTAGTATTACCAACAGTTTTGCCCAGCGGCACCAACAGCATTATCGGCGTAACCGGGCCTGTAATTCAGCCCCAATCAGAGTACGCTTCGTTACCTGACCCCCCTTTTCGCCCACGCGCCATAGTTGAGCACACCAACCAACCCATAAGCGAAATGGTCCGTTTGTACATTATCTCAAGTCGCATAACGCAGTGCGCTGTTAATAACGGCATTATGAGACTGACTCGTTACGTGTGGCCGTGAGGTTGCAGGCTGCTCCACCCGTCGTTACGCACTAATGCGATGCACATGTGCCGTATATTGCAACTACACTACATAATACACATTAAACAACCAAGTCCACACTCCATATACATCAGCATATTAATCTACTACATCAACAACAATAACAAACACTATAACAACTTCAACAACACAATGGCAGTCGCATCATTGATCTCTCGAATGCGCAACACCAACTTTTTGTTCCCAGACGTCAACATGAAGCGGCGTAAGTGATTTTTTTGCATTGTGTGCCGGATGAGTGTGATCACACGGAAGATATTTAAGAACCGTTTAATCGTCAATTAACCCTGAGGTTCAACAATACGTAACTTTTTTTCATGTCGTTCGTTTAAGGCGCTTCCAGTAAATTTCCGACTCCGGTAACATGAAGTAATACAAGTCTTCGGTTAGTTGAGTCGAACAGAAAATATTATTCCAGCAAAAAAATATAAATGTCCCTTTTATAATGTTCGAAATATGCGGCGAAAAACGTATTCCCCAAAAGTGTCAAACACAACGAAACATAACTAGAAGTACCATTTCTCTATGTGTCTTTACATAAAATTGTGTACGCATTTTTGAGAAATTTTTATCAAGGTTTCAGGTATTATTACGTATGTCTGAGTTATAATATCTTATATATTGCATATAATTTATTTGAGAAAACGGCCACTTTTGCCTCATCGTGTATCGTTTGATCATTTTTATTGCTACATCTACTAGTTCATGCTTCAGGCTCACAAACATTGTCCTTTGTGAATAACAAAAGTGGATGTTGACTAAAAAAGTTTTAATAAGTATTGGAAGCAACCTAGTGTACTTTTTATATTACAATACGCGGATGTGTACAGTTGGCAAATGTCACTTGCACGTGCGTCACTGCTCAGTGCATTTGACCAGTTTAGGTACATACGCAGGTCCAATTGACTATGAATTAGTTATGTGTTTTGAGTTGGAAAGCTAGTGATGAGCGGATACTAAAGAATTACGCTTTTTACTGCCATGTCTTGGTTATGTAAGTAGAAAATGCAAGAGAGCCCATTTAGTGAATCAGGTTTGTACACGTAATCACGCATTTGCGGTAAACTACATATAACCAGCTGATAACAGGGGTCGAAGAGAACAATCCGGTTGATTAAGAAAGCGACGTACGTGCAAGCCGTTGTTGGACGTATTATGATATGCATTGCAACACTTGGTGCCACTGACAAGATGGCTCGATGTTTTGCAGACGGCCGCTTTATGACGACTGCCCGAATGCCGGGCGGCCACAATCAGTGACATTCTGGCTCGTCGTGTGGCGCATTACAGTCATTTTTTTGCATTCAACGTACATCTGTATGTACATATGTATGCATGTACATATGTATGTATGTATGTGTACATGAAGCCTCGGAGTCTCACGCGAGCGCTCGGTGGCCCTGACTGGTCGGGCTTATAAGCAGCTGCAAATGACACTACTGGGCTGTTGGCAGTCATGATCCAATGATACATTGGTGCATTTGTGGCGAAGTTCAAGTCAGCTGTGTCGACCGACTCATATGCAGACGCCTTCTGCATGACTCCTTATTGTGTGACATTATGTGCGTGGGGACTTCGAGTTGCTGGGTGGTTGACTGATTTGTTACAGGGTTACGAGTGGCCGTGTGCACTGATTCAATCTGTGTGTGCATCCACTTGTCCTTATATGTACGCATTGCCAGATGCTTGTTGCGTTCGGTACAACGCTCTCATCATCACTAGTTTCCTACCAATTCGATGCCCAGTAGCCGATGTGCGCCCGCATTGTTCTTTTTTGGTGTGTTCATGAAGTATGGCATGTGCGTTGGTGCGCTGCATGTGATGTACAGTCGGGCATGCACCGGTTCCTGTTCGTTGCTGGCGCCAGTTAACGTCAATTGCACGATTGCACCGCTATTCTATTGACGTCGCTGTGGCACATATGCCATTGCCATTCTATATGTACAACTAGAACACGGTTCACAAACCAGCCACCTTTTAATCTGTTGATAATAATGGCCAACTGCAGTCGTCAAAGCTACTGTACATCTTCTGATGTGTATATGTACATATATGTATGCAGGTGGCATGGTACCGTGAGTGCCATTCTGTCTTAGTCACTAAACCCGGGCACAAGCTTATAAGCAATCTCCAAGACAGTGCCGACGAAAACAATGAGTTTCTGCTGTGTGTCGGGAAAGGGCGTTGTGTAGAACCGAGCGTTGTATTGCTGTCTTACTATATTAGAAGGCATGCGTCTGCGGGGCTCACTCACTCCGTTGCATTCGCCTCAGCAGCATAGAGCAATCGCAAATTAATTAAAAATTGCTCAATAAGTGTGATAGAGAGCGACTGCGCTGTTGTGCCGGATGCAATGTACAAAAGCTTACCATATAAGCTGGCAGATGTACAGATTGCTTGACTTCCCAGTGCCACTATGTTTTATTCTCGGCCATGAGAGTCTGAAATCTCATAGAGCCTCTTATCAAGCAACGAACGGATGCAGCCCAGCATTGATGAGTCATCCACAACTGTTTCTGCAGTTAAACGCCATATCCTAATTAATCATCCATTCATGTGCTTTCAATATGCTTTGATTAATTATTACAAGCACCCGTTTGCCACTGTGCCACAGTTTGCACATAGATACGTACCTACATACACATATATGAATGTGTGTATGTATGTATGTATTCTACGTACGTGGATACAATATGTGCATATGAAAGACGCATCGAGTTGTGTACCAGTCAGCCAAGTTCAACCTGAGTACTCATTATGTTGTCTAGTGTACCACTGGATTCTTTTATTGAATAGGAACCGACAAGCCTTGGGCAAAACTTAATTTCTCGAAACTAACTCGATATTAGTATACCCTTGGTATGTGCATTGTCAATTTGGAAAAGAGACCACCTCGCGCCCAGTACCGCTCCGTGCACATCATGAAAATCACATTGAGCGCACAGTTGTTGTGTACCGTAGATAACTCACAATGTTCACTCATGTGATTGTATGTCGGAATGCGTACATGTAAGGCGCCCAACGCCATCTTGTGGACCGTATAACTTATTTATCATCCTTCATGCTACTTAATCCGTACATGACTGTTACAGTGTCCATACCTTTGAGTTGAGTTTGATCAGTTTTGGATTGTAGACGCGTTCACGTGATATAACAGTGGCGCACTGCACGATGGTGCAGGCCAGCAATGCCACCAATAACACCACCAACGACCAGACTAAACTGCTAGCTGATCAGCAGAACACGGGCTCCAGTAGTCAAAGCCCTCAGCCAGTCGACTTTGCATCAACGAGTGCTGTAGACGTCAAGAGCAGTGCGAATGCCGTCACCCCGACTTCAGTGACCACAACTCGCGCCGATTCGGACAGCAGTGAGCCGTCACTGCAGAATCGCCATCACAGCGATTCCACGCAGGACAAAACAAAAGCCCGTACACCCAGCCAGTATGCGGCAAGACGGTACGGCCCACCGGCCCGTGGTGGCTCAACACTCAGCAAACAGATACTCAATCGACTCGTCAAGCAAACGGAACAACACCGAGGTTCGGACACACCGCCGTCAACCGGTAGCGAACCGGTGAATGCCACGGCCCCTCTTGTCGGCGGTAGGGCACCGCGAATTCTCAAGAAGACACGATCCACGCCGGATTATTATGCACAGACGAATGCTTCTAATTCAAAGTCGCAATCGCAAGTGAGACATTCACCCAGACAGACAGTTGTGCGACTGCACCATCAGAACTCAGGCAACAACAGCACTATCACGGCGCTAACTGCGTACGATGCTTGCGACGGATCGATAAACTCTGAGTCACCCACCTTCCGACGCGACAGTGATACCATACACTTTGAATTCTGTACGTTTTGACCTAAAAGTCGTAAACTTAATTTAACAGTTTGCGCAAACTAAATCACAAAACATTCTTCTAATAAGTTTTTAATCAACTAGTATTTCTGATGGTATAATGATGGATTGGGTAATGGTCCTCCAACTAACCCGGTCCTTGCGTGTCTGTAAAAATAAATTTTAGCGTTTTTATATTTGAATCAATGTTTATTGTGCTATGAATTACAGCGGACAACGAGAGCATAACGCTGATGTACGCAAAGCATGAGAAGATACCGATGAAAGACTTTGGTTCGGAAGTGCGTGCCACCATGGACATTGACCATCTGCTCAACAAATCCGTGCTGCTGCTTGACCTCCAAGAAACCAGTCTCGAGGAAATTTTTGCAAAGTCAGTTTCTGTTGCACTCCGTTCAAAACCATCGGTTATGACAGTAATCTCATATATTTTGATACCCTGTAAGTCGAAAGAAACTGAATGTTTACTGTGAAGCATTAACTTTTCAGAATCATCCACGAGATGGATATCCAGGAACCCGAATTCACATCGGAGCAAGTGCGATCTGCTCTGTTTACGCAGGATTCTGCTAATCAATGTTGGCTTGTTTTACAATTGTTAACTCCCAAGCAAACACGGGATGCACTTAAAAGACTGGGAAAGAGTTCACAATGACAAATCTCATCGAAAATTTCATGTATAATGAAAAAGACAAAAGTTCCACTTAAAGTTGTAAAAATTTAAATCAATTCCTCTTGAAACATTATTGTACGTTTCTTAGTTATAAAAATGTAATGTTTCTTAGTCACTTTCAGCTTCAGATGCCACCTTGAAATTGTTTTATTTATTGCCGCCCGAGTTATTTACAGTCGGAAAAACATTTCATCCCACACCATGGTTGTAGCTATAAATTTGTAAGTTTCAGTTCACATTTTATCTCGGACGGTGCAGAGTATATGCACGACGGGTACGACCGGTGGGACGTTCGACTATGACCAGACTTGGATATGTGCCTTGTTGGCTGATAATTTTCATTTGTTGCATGTCTTTTTTATTACTTTTGTTTGTACGAGAGCTTTTGAACATACGAATGAATGAACTATAACTGCTTTCGGAATACTCGAAAACGCAACCATTAAAGCGTTTTGATAAACTTGCAGATGTATGCTAAACACGGTACAACATCGACATGTGGCAATTGCCCGACTCAGTCACCCTACAAATCTCGGTCGTACCATGCAGGATCTGCGATTCATCATCATAGTCATAGCACCTTCAAGAGCGGTAATTGTCCATTTCTTATTTATACATTTTGTTTAGCATTTTATGTTTTTGTTTTGGTCTATAAATGTTTTCAACGATTTGGGTATATAACTAAACCACTGGGTATTTTGCTAAAAACCAATGACTGAAATGTCTCACCAATGTGTTAGCCTACGCTGATATTTTTTGTACTGTATCTAGATTAGCCTCGGATAAGCAAGACAGTTAAACCAGATAACTCCAGGAAATTTTTTTAACTTTATCGTTATTCATTTAAAATAAAGGATAAAATTCTATCCAAGGCGTCTTGTCCAAAAACGAAAATTTTTTAATTGTGTCTTATAACACATTATCGGCACATCTCTGTTTTCAAAAATCTCAAAAGCAGTTTATCGTAGCATGAAAACTTTCATGTTATTATGACATTATCGATTTCAGAAGGGAACGAAAACAGCGCTCGAGACGGCGCGAACGTTTGCAACGTTGTTTGCTGATATGGACATCAGACAACGACTGGTTATGGCGCAGAGTGTGGACCAATTCAGACATTGCTTATTGCAGGTATGTAATCATGCACATTTCCATTACATTTACTCTCCCCTGGATATACTTATACTAAGTTTATTATTTCCTTAAATGAAAAGATAAGCACAATGACTGACAATAAAATACTAAAATCCTCCGCAGTAATCAGTGTTTTCAGCACGGTGGAGCATGGCCCCTTAATTAATAATTTGGAACACAATATCTTTCAATAAACTTTTTAAACGTAAAACAGACAAGGACAATAACACCCTGCCTGTGAGTTTCGCTTGTTGGATTAGCATTCAGTTATTTGCAGGCGGCCAGAGAACTAGCCATCGAACAGAACCAACTGAAGAACCGAAAAAACAGCGAACCCGGTTTTGATCTCGGTGACCTCATCATGAACGATATAGTTAGTTCATTTTCATTCGACCAAAGTCCTAAATTTACCCGATATTGCGAGATCTGTTAAATTAAATCAATTATCAATATACAGGGTGCCCCGGCAAGATTTGTTTTTTAATAACTGTTGTGTCCGTTGACCAATAATCATAAAAATTGATACTGTAATTAGCAATATGTTAGCAATTTGTTTGCTTTTTGAATGTTATAAATTCGATACTTACAGCTTGAATTACAGTCGAATCAAAAAGTCTATATTTTATATGATATTTTTTATATGAATTTCATTTTAAAACAAATTCAAAACTATTTCAATGGTTATACGACACAATATTCACAAATTATGGAATGATGGAATAGAAAAGTATTATTTAATATGGCCACTGGATTCTTGAATTAACTCAACCCATTTCAATATGTGCCATTTCGTCTGGCGGTTTGATCTGGCTTTTTTTGATGAAACTGTGAACATGCTCAATAATTATTCGCTTCCGCAAATCGAAGATATCGAAAGATTCGTGAATGAAACGTTGATCATACAAGCTCATGGTGTCCGTGCATGGATGCATGATCAGTTCACTAAAAGGGTTAGACATGGAGGAACCACGTATTAGCCGGTGCGGTCCTCCGATTTGGCCGTTTCTTATTACTGGTTTTGCGGAAACTCAAAGTAACTTGCTCATTGATACGAAATCAACAAATTGGATTAACTAAAAAAATTATCTCCATGGAAATGACGAACATTGCTGCAAAATCTCGACTGAAACCATTAATCTCTTTCAAACCCTGTGAAGATCTTTTAAAAAATCCAGTTGTTGAGACTTTTCTTTTTAATTTTTTTCACATAATAAATTTGTCGTATAAACACCATTGAATTTAGTTTCGAACAAGTTTCAAGATGAATATCTATTGAAAACTTACCGAAAAATACAGTTTTTTCACTCGACTGTAAATCAAACTGTAATGAACGAGTACAAAACATTAAAATGCCAAAAAGTTGCTTTTATATTGGTAATAAAACTATAAATTTTTTGTAGTATTGCTCATTGCTCACAAAAATTATTCAAAAAACAAATCGTGAACCTTGACGAAAATACTGTACGTATTTAATTATAACATCATTTTGGTTTTTGAATACACTTTACATATGTACATATGCATGTAGGTATTGATATGTTGACTAATATACTTTACTTCTTAATATATAGTTTAATTCAGTTTGGACCGAACTGGCACATTGGAAGGGGCTTGAAGCAGGACTTCAACAGACGCTCCAAGCACTATTTTACCGATTTCCTCGACGGTTGGTAAAACTCTGCGGAAAACATATTATGCATTAAAAGTGATCTGAGAATAGTTTATATTTATGTGTTTCATACATAGCAAAATAAATACATATATCATTTTAGGTTTCACGGGTCATCGAACTAAGCAGAAACTGTTTAGTTCGGTAGTTTTCCTTTATTTTGCGTGTCTTTTGCCGGCCATTGCATTTGGTGTGCTCAATCACGACAACACGGACGGCAAAATTAGTTGGTCACTTTGTTGGTGCTCTTGATTAGTAACTACCATATATATTACTCACCTACTGTTTGTATATTACATATTACTTTCGCGTAAAACAAAAGTTATATTATGAGTGAAAAAAAAACAGAATGGGAATAATCGTAGGGTTTTAATTACAGATGTACGGAAAGTCATATTTGCTCAAGCGATCGGTGGTATTTTCTTTGCCATATTAGGCGGCCAGCCGATGATCATCATACTGACGACCGCACCTCTGGCTATTTATATAAAAGGTTAAATGCCGTGTATTTAGTGGGATGATGTCTGACTTTTTGATTTCTGTAAGTAAACAAGAATGTATATATGTATTACGTGAGTTGGTTGCAAATACGCAATCTCAACAACAATGAATAATGTTTCCTTGTAATTCACAAGATCTGTTTCACTCTTCTGCACACTGTACCTGAACATTTATCATTTGTATTGATGCTACATGATATATTTGGCTTGCAGTTATCTACAAAATATCAGAAACTTTTGTGCCGAAGGGTGCTATGAAGGATGGCGACATAAACCCGATGTTCTTTCCGCTGTATGCGTGCACTGGGCTATGGTGCCAGTTTTTCCTCATTATTTATGCATTCACCGAGCTGTCGAATGTGATGCGATATGCCACTAGGTTTGTAACACATGCATTCAGTTGTTGAGAGTTCGGATGTAGAGAAGATACGGCACTATGGTATTTGTTAATTCAAAGTGTGTGTACTTGCAGGTCAGCGGAAGAAGTGTTCTCACTCTTCATCGGCTTCGCGTTCGTCGTCGAGTCATTCAAAGCTATGCATTTGAGTTAGGATCTTTTGATTTTAAATTTCTTTCACTAACCAACTTTTCAACGTAAATCACCAAACCAAAACTACAGTAAATACAAGGAGAAAAGTAAACATAAGAAAGTCATAAAATCATTGTTTCATCGCTTCAGATTTTGTCGAATATTACAAAGCAGATGCGTGTGAAAATAAAAATTTTACACGTGAACTACTGCCCGTGAACATGAGTCAAATGGACATGGTCAACTTGACGGCTAGCGTTCACATGGTACGGTTATTGTTGTTGCTGTTGTTGTTGTTGTTGTTATTGTTGTTGTTGTTGTTGTTGTTGTTGTTGTTGTTGTTGTTGTTGTTGTTGTTGTTGTTGTTGTTGTTGTTGTTGTTGTTGTTGTTGTTGTTGTTGTTGTTGTTGTTGTTGTTGTTGTTGTTGTTGTTGTTGTTGTTGTTGTTGTTGTTATTGTTGTTGTTGTTGTTGTCAGTTCGGCGTTATCTTTTCCTGGACGTAGACCTTCAAAAGTATTATCGCCTGACGTAAGCTGAAGCCAGCCAATAAACAAATGTTTTAAGCAGCGAAATGTTGAAGTTATAGTTGAGAGAAACATGAAGATAGAATTGTTTTCACTAGGTAAACATTGCATTCGACCGGTATATAATGCTGACAACGCTTGTTATTCTAAATATATAGATTGACTTTTTCTAAAACGTATCATATTAACTAGGGTGTGCATCATTAATTAAGCATCATCGATTGAGTCTGTAGTTAATCCACTGTATGATAATAATATTTTTTGATTAACTTCTTGTCCTAATTTCATATAAAAACATTCAAGTTATGTAATACATACTGTATGGTGGCGGTTGCAGGTGCTGTCGCATGAGGGTTGTCGTCGCGACACGTCTATGCTTTACATGCTACTCATGTTTGGCACGTTGTGGCTCGGCTTATTCCTGTACAACTTTCGCAAAACGTTAGTTGACTTTTTACAGGGACTTCTTTATGTAATGAAACCATCAAGGCACACTAATACCGTATCAGAATGGTGCTTTCGTAGTGGCCAGAGAGTTGAACAAACTGACGGGCAATGGCAAAAATCTTAGAGCAAAGCGTCCGTATCTGTGTCTCAAGTCAGGTTTCGAACTTAGGATCACCAGTTTTTGAGGCACTTAGCTGAACAAACGATATAATCGTTGCCCGTTATCATTTGATAATTTCAATGGATTCATTGACTAATAAGTTCATAACGGCACACCACTATCGCCACCGAACAACCTGTAAATGAGAGCAAAGTTCGCAGTATATCTGAAATGCACGTTTCAAAAATTTCTTAAATAATTATTGCAGGTTCCGTCCGTTTTATGAATGCATATACTGTAATAAAGTAATTATATGAAAAACTTTACAGACCTTTCCTAACGAGAGCTCGACGAGAAATCTTAGCCGACTATGCACTGCCCGTATCCGTGCTGCTCATGTCATTCCTGGGATTTTATATATTCAGCGATATATTCAGTTGGTCCCATATTTCTTTTGTGACTTTATTTTTTATATAACCATTTACGAAAAAGGTTTATACGGTTCCCCGGAAGTACAGAACAAGCCGACTATAGTTTTTTTATCGAAGTTCGAGTTAAGAGTTACTAAGTTATTAAGTTCGGATCGTTGTTCTAATCGTTGTCATTATAGCACTCATGTTTAAAAATGTGATAAGGTTATGACAATCATGTGAACGTGACGATCGATTACAATGGTAACCGTATCTGATGGTAATCGTTTCAGAGGAGCAATTTGCATCACCAGACATGAAGCTGTTGAAAGTGGCCGACATTACTCTGCTGCCATGGAAGGCCCACCTGGCGTCCGCCGGGCTCGGATTCTCGCTATCATTCCTCTTCTTCATGGATCAAAACATAACGTCAGCCATCGTTAACAATCCACAGAATAAGTTGGTCATTTTGATATCATGCTGGCCTGATATTATATCCGTTGTAGGCAAGCTGGGCGGAAATGAATCAAGTTATTAGCTACACAGTGGGAAACGAAACATCGGTCTATAGCTTAGTTAGAAGCATAATGTGATAATACAAATGCGTATGTAAAAGGGTATTTATCAAGTATTCAACCGTAATTTCTCAATCTGTCACAATTCTACCGAGTTTTATCTAAAATTGTTGCGTTCGTATTTCATGATGTATTAGTTTATCCAAAGCATTTTCTCGTGCTTTCAATAGTATCACATTGCATTTGTCAGTATTTTTTCCACCCTGTGTTTGAAAGTAGAAAATTAGATGAGTTACTTTAATGATATGCCGTTTGTATTGGTTTACAGACTGAAAAAGGGCACGGCGACGCACCTGGATCTGCTGGTAGTTGCAGTGCTCAACTGTTTCCTATCGCTGTTTGGATTGCCCTGGATGCACGGATCTCTGCCGCATTCGCCGTTGCATCTGCGAGCGCTGGCCGACGTCGAGGAACGAGTGGCACAGGGACATGTTCACGAAGTGTTCGTTCATTTGCATCAAGTGTACCATGTTTTTTTTATCAACTGTAACAGATCGAAGTGATCGAAGTGTTAATTTATTAAAATGAAAGTAGTTCAGGATCACAAACGTGCGAGAGACACGTCTGGCCAGCCTGATCGCGCACGTACTGATTCTGGTATCGGCGTTTGTGCTGCTGCCGTCCCCCCTCAACAACATACCCACGTCTGTGTTGCACGGTCTCTTCCTTTACATGGCCGCCACGTCACTCGGAGGCAACGAGATGTTCGAACGAATGCTGCTGCTCATTACCGAACAGGTTGCCGTCCACCTCAAACACAGTCTGATTACAGACTGTGTTTCTTTTGATCGCTGAACGCACTTATACATAGAATAACTTGCTGATTTATGATGTAAAAGGTATTTATGTAATTCAGCAAGCGTATCCGCCCACACATTACATACGCAAAGTGCCACAACGCAAGGTACATCTGTTTACGGTTTGCCAGCTGCTTCAGCTAGGCGTGCTCTGCGCCTGTGGGTTTGCACCACATCCCTACATCGAGATGATTTTCCCCATCATCTGCTTCCTGTTTTTGCCTGTCAGGTTGGTCTTGTCTGTATTATGAAGAAAATAATTTAAAGCCAAAATTATTGATCAGATAAATGGGCAAACCTCTTTGTGTCAGAAAATGTTAGGAACTTTGATTAGAGAACTCGAGTATGTATTCTATGTAGCTGTAAGTTGGTTGACTGTGCACTCATATGTATGTAGTTGGTGCCTATGCGCAGAATGTAGTGTAGACCACGTACGAACCTAATGTAAAACACTTGTTTAACATAATTAACGTTGTTTGCTCAGGCATATCGTAATTCCGAAGCTGATCAGCAGTCAGTATCTTGACGCACTCGACGGCAAGCATACCAAAGTGTCCTAGCGTTGAGCCATCACCCCAACCAACGGTCATCCACATCCACCATTACCACATGCACAATACCTCTCTTGCATAACGGTTCCTAAAATATATTTCGGTTGTCCTACAAATCCACAAAACACGTTGTGCAATTTAGCAGATACTTATCGTGCATTTCTAATGCGTACGTACGATGGATCACTTTACGATACCGATATGCACGATGGATATGGTAATTAAAGCCTATTCAGGGGTTTTCGCTACTTCATGCGCGTAAAATATTTCCCGGTGCGCAGTCAAACTTACAAAAAATCGTGGTTCCACATGATAGTTGGGTGATAAGATGAGAAAAGTGCGCTCAATCCATTGCACTTATGAAGAGGATAACAGTGCATCTAATCAAGTGCACATGTGGTAACGCATTTATACAAATATTTTTGTACAATTCGGTTATAAGGTATGGTGGAAATGGGGAACAGACGGTTTTTTGTATACAGATACATACAGACCGGTGATTATATTTGTATGTCTGTATGTATGTACATACATATGTATATATGCATATGTATATTTGTAAAAGCTCATTTTAGCAACAACCATTGAGTGACTGCCATAATTGAATTAACAACCTTCGTGTGAACATGCGTACATAATGTATGTATGTCTGTATCATTCCTGTTTGATCAGTGGTGAGTTCATTAGGCTGTACATATACTTTTATTAGACACACCATTTACCCACCGCTGCGCACCGCATTTCAAACTCAATCTGTTGTGGCTTTATCTCAAGTGTTTCAGCGATTACGTACCAGAAACTGTATAAAAATCTGTTTATCGCTGGAATGAACCGTAAATGATGCTTTAGAGTTATTGGTGAGATGACGGTCATCATTATACATGTCTGTAAACATTCATTTCTCTGAGTCTATAACTGGTGAAAGACAAAAAAATTGAGACCTGTGCCATGCTACATACTTTCATGTTAGGTAGGTATGTATGTTGGGTGTTCCACTTACTGTACAAACCGTGCAACGTTCTGCGAGGCCATTTTGTGTGGTTTTTAGAACCCCAGAAGACAAATATGAAATTGACAACGGTATTTTTTTAGTATGTCACCAGCTGCATAAGTACATAAAGGGTGTCCCACGTAACTTGCAACATTCTTAGAGGTCACGAAGTTCTTTGTGGATGACAAAAAAATAGTTTTCTGATTCAAAGCACGTTTCTGAGAATAAATTAGTAAGAGGCCCTGTTTGTGACGCTCAAATTTTTTGACGTCTGCGTGGCTCTAATCAATCGTATTTAACGCCCCGATAGATATGTCCTCATTACAAAAATATTAATCTTGATTACCACAACCAATTTTTTGATAACGATTACTAAAACTAGTTAACAGTTTTATAATAATTATTTAATGAAATATGTCTCTAAAATGTATTTTAGGACCTCCGAAGAAGGTTCAAAAAAACTAAAAATAATTGCTTCTGAAAAAATGGCCATAACTTGAAAACTTTCTGTACGAAGAAGTTTTGTTAAGCGGCAAAAAAAATTGACTATCATTTGCTTCTTCAATTTTAATAATAGCTTCCCTACGAAAAGTTTATGGTCTCGCAGAATGTTGCAATTTACGTGGGACACCCTATTTTATGAATCTCTGGTATTGGCAAGCAAAACTTTAAAATAAATTGGAGCTGTCATTCGCAGTTGTTTTAATAGCTCCGCTACAAATGTTTTAAATGAAACACTCTAAAAATACAAATTCTGCAGTAAAGTAAATCACCTTGTATAAGATGCCCGTCATTCTGCTTTTCGTACATCGCCAATATAATTGTGATTTTACTCCGCTCTTGCCGAATCCGAGGACGACAAATTTCTATATTCAACTTTTCTGTTTTTGCATTTATTGACTTGTATATTTGTTCGGAACATCTAGTTGACAAGCCGTTGATTTCATTGTAGCCCGTTTGCCATTACACATTGTTCTATTTGTAATACACCTGTTTATTGCGGGCACACTCCGGTTGTTTGCTCGCAAATGCAGTCAGTCCCCTGTGCCCAATGAATAAACGTATGTAGTTTGCTTTTCAGTGAACTAGTATTATTCATAATTCGTCGCCGTTCAGGAAAAAGGAGCTAAGTCAATTTTTGTCGATTTTGAGTTATATATATTTTTGGAATGCTCTCATCAAGACCTACCCAATGGTAAAAAGAGCTATGTCAATATCTCAACATAAATGGCTGAAATGGAGTGTCAAATTAGAGCTAAGTCAAATCGCCAACTGGAAGAAAGAGCTAAGTCGACTTAGCTCCTTTTTTACAAATTAAGGAGTCGTGCAAGAAGGAGCTAAGTCAATAGAAAGGTGTAATTTTTTACTCTGTTTGTTTTTTATTGAATCTTATTGTTTCTTTTTGGTTTGTCGAATGAAATTCTGTTTGTAGATTTTTGTACAATCTGTGTGGAAAACTAATTTCTTGATTTTTTGGCTTATTTTCGATTTTTTCACAATCATTCTGGGATGACCTGGAAACTTCTGGAAGTTCAAAACAGTTGCAGAACCTGTTCCACAGAATGTTCTAGATCATTCTAATTATTTCTGTCACCGAATTGGAATTTTCTAGAACATTCTAGCCGTTTCTCTCACAGAAACGAAATATTTGAAAATTCATTGAAAGATCGTTGTGAACATTATAAAAAAGCGATAGCCCAACTTGTTAACTTGAATTTACCTGCGCGAAAGTTTTTGCACTAAACTTTAAAAATGTATAAAACCGTCCAGGGTTCATCAATAGCATAGCCAGGGCGTGCAGAGCGGAGAAAAAATGTGTGTCTCATCGGGTGGGCCTTCGAGCAAAAAGTGTGAAACTATCAGTCGCGTGTGCTCTCTAAACTTTTTAAAACTAACTACGAGTGTTAAATCATCATTCTAAAGACAATTACTTTCTCAAACCGGAAGCTAAAGCAAAAAAGACAACGGCTAGACCCGAGGCTATACTAAAAACGCTCACACTTTTTGAATTGTTTTTCATAGTCATAGAATTACAATGTTCAGCTTCGAAGACGCAAATCTCTCGGTGCTACTCGCCATGGGTTCTCGTGATTTTCAATTAGGTTGACCAATACAAACAAAGAACCTAGTAAACGCAGATTTTCGTTGCCTTGCGCCGTAGATTCCGGTGGCTTTATACAAAGCTATGTTTCTAACATAAACAAACAACCTCAAGCACAAATTTACGGCGTTATACGCCATGAATCTCGAAGTCTTCCAGGCTTGTTTCTTGTATTAATAAACGGCCCAACCGCCCAGTGCCTTTGTTATGCTGATGCAGCGCAGAAACGGTAATGACCTACTTATGCTGCAAGTCTGCAGATGTGTAGTGTACGGATGCACCCATTATCGAATTCAATTGATAAGCTATGGTGCATATTAATGTTTTACATTATAATAAAAATTACGAGAACTGAGAATCGGTCCTTTCGGGCTTTCATGTATGCAGCAGTTTTCAGGGTGGAAACTTCGTATCGGTTCTTTTTAAGAAAGAAAAATAGACAGAAATTGAGTGATCTGGATTATCAAAAGATGTTACTCAAAAACTGCAGTTTTATATAAAATAAAATTGCTGAAAATAAGGACTTCTTCCAAGTCTAACGCAGCGCGCTCGCGTTTATGCTCCATGCTCCAGCTGCACATGAACTCTGCACCCGTAGATCTGCACCCATAGACTGCACCCAAAAATGCACTGCGACTGCGCTCGAGTATGAAGGGGCTTTGGAAAATGATATTTTTCATGCCTATACATGTTGAGACATTTCAACTATTCATTGCATAGGACTATTCTTTCTTTATAATGAGGCTTTTCGCAAAATCTCACTTGTTTCGGACGTGTAATAACTGTTATGAAAGGACTTAAGTAAGGAAACTTGCAAGAGGAAAAAGAAGCTAAGTCAAATAAAGACGTTTAAAAAAGACCAGATTTAAGCAAACGAAACTATCCTTTTGACAATCTATGCCACTCTTTTAATTGCCCCCTTTGGGTTAAAAACACCAGCAAAATAGGAGGAGCTGAATTTTTTATACACTTCACAACCTTTAAACGGTCATATCTCAAAACCATGTTTTTTGACTTAGCTCTTTTTTGCTGAACGGCGACGAATTTGTGGTCCATAGTTATCGTTTCGATAACCGAACGAGTGCCCACCCTTTGTATGTATAAAATAATTTACCATCACCCATCACACAAATGTATCATATTATATATGGCTGATCTTTTTGTTTGCTGTTTAGATTTGACGAATAGATTTTTATGTTCTAGAGTTTTTATATATTATTCAGTTATCTTAAACAAGCATGATTGGATTGGAATAAAGATTCGGGAGAGAAATTTGGCTAAAGGAATACCTTTAAAATACAAAATACAATATGCAAATTGGTCATATAAATAATTATGTGCTTACCATGAGTCCAAATGAAGGTGTAAAGGTTGAACAATGAACTTGAATAATTCCATGGGTTGCAGTGTGAACGAGTGACTGATTGATCTGTTCGTCGAGGTAAAAAAAGCATTGTACCTGAAAAAGTTTTTTGGACAAACCCCATTTTACAGAAGTAGCTTTGTTATAGAAACAGATGTTATTTCTGATAAAATTTATAAGCTGAGCTTTACTCAATGCTGTACAAAGAAGAATGCAAAAAAATGCAAAATTTTCAAGTTCTGGAATCCACATACATATAAACGGTACAAAATTGCACCCTTCATATGTGTAAGTACATCCCATATGTACGTCCACTTGGAGGGCTTTATATTCTTGAGAAGACTCTATTTTTCAGGTCGCTGAAAAAAACAACATTTATTGTCACCTAACTGTCGAATAATATTGAATTTATTTTTTAGTACAGTAAGTTTCTTCAAATCAGAAGCCCAAATCAGATGTTTTAATTATTTGAATTTATTGTTTTGTTATATTCTTACTTTTTAATAACACATAAAAGACTCGAAGACAGTGACTCATTAACAAAACAGCACGTAATTGATTGTATTGACTTTAATGAACTCATCGAATCCTCATAAATTTTTGTTGTGCATTTATTTAACACATTTTCGATGAATAACATGACAGACATATGTATGTAAATAATCACATTTTAAATAAACGGTTAATGACAATTACTGAATTTCTTTGGCAAAGTGGAAAAAACATCATATAGCAATTGAAAAGTTGGTGTTGTTTCATAACGCAAAACCAGCGAAAATGATGGAAGACATGCAATACATGATGATTTACACGCACGATGATACACAATATGATAAGAATAGTTCAAGGTGTGCTGTGCACTGAAACATTGATTAAGATCACTGCATGGATTATCGTGTTTAGTAATTGTAGTGCTTGCACTTGATCGGCACCCAGATTGACTCGGTGAAGCTCGACACCTCACTCTCTAGGTCGCTCAGCACTTTCTCACGCACAACGCGGTTTTCCATTTCACGGGCCTGAATTTTATTATAAACAAGTGTGTTCAAAAATCTAAAATGGAGACGCGACATAAAACTAGTAAAAACACGCTTTTAATGACATTACGAAGCTTTTTTGCGTAATAACAACAACTAACCTGACGGCTGTTGCGGTTCATGCACGTGAACACAATGCGTTCACTCTGTTTCGATTCGCCAATGGAGTGCGTGTTGCGAGGGCACGTCTTGACCGGTGTCTTAGAAAAGCAGATCTCGTTTCCATGCTCAATCACGCGTGTCTTGCGAACAGGGCGGACCACGCTGCGGTGAGTGCGGGTTGGGGCTACAAGTACAGAACAAACAATAAAATGCTGGAAAAAATACAACTTTCACTCACTTTCCATGTACTCTGGAACTTCGATTTTCGATGAGTAACGACGTTCAATGGAATTACGCTCGTTATCACGCTCTATCAGGCTGATGAATGACGACGGCTGATTGGTGAACTCGTGCTGGCACTGCTCGTTGTCTTCCTTGAGCAGGTAGCGTTCCAGAAGTTGGCGTGTCATAGAATGCTCTTCACGGCGTTCGCTGATGTCTTCTAGCAAGGGATGTTCTTCAAAACGGTCTTGATTGTTGCCACACAGACCGCACACACTACGGGTGTACACTTCAGAGACCTTGACATTTGCTGAATATCCATCGAAGTAAACCTTGACGCCAGCTTCAGGCAATTGGCATTCGATCATCTCGGTGGAGTGTTGACGGCAGCTGCAGTGCGTATGAACATTAAGAGCAAATAAAGATCATTTTGTCGTTGAAAATGTACCTGAGAGAAACATGTCGATCGTGAATAGTCTCAATATCGATTTCGCTGCAGGGTTTGGTCTCGTCGTTGACCTTGCATTCAAGAGGTACCGATTCGGACGATTTGATGACCAGTTTCAGGTTCTCACTCACGATCTTCAGGGTCTGCAAAAACTCGGTAAAAACTAAAATATTACAACGAAATATGTAGAAATACGTACCTTCAGTTCAGTGGTTGGGTTCTGCTTCTTAATAAGAACGGCAAACTTGCTGTTCTCTGAGCAGTCCTTGGCCAGAACGGTATAGCATGTCGATGTAGGGATGTTGCGCTCAACCTAAATTTATTTATTCGCTTTATGTACATAGGTTCATAGAAAACACAATATATATTTTTCTAATCACCTGGTTGAAGGTCTTGACGCGGTCAGTTCTGATCTGGCAAGCGGGCATTGACGAGCTGAACAGCGAACTGATCCATTGGTACGACGAGCGGCTGGGGCTGGATACTTTGCGCAGGTTCATCCACGAAGGCCATGACATGATCATGGGCATATCGGTGATAGAGGTCTGCTCAAGAGGGGTCTGAAAATATTAACATTAAAATTCAAGTTTTTCTCGGTTGCATGAATTGCTAAATTGAATCTACCTGAACTGTCAGGTTCAAGAATTGACGGTTGATCGGGTCAAGATTTAGCTTGGCAACAATACGTCCGTTCTTGGTCTTCTGTGCGGTGATCTCGTTAGTGATCGTTTTCTCGTAGTACTTGTTTTTCAGGGAGCGGAAAAGTGAGTTCAAGTACTCCTCTTGCGACTGCGAAAGCTAAAATTCATTTAAGAATAAATAACTTAATACATGAATAGGCTAACTGAAAAAATGAAGAAGCAAAGACTTAAAGAATAAATAACCTGGAAGTCTAGGTCAAACTTAATCTCATCCAGTTGGCCATATTTTTTGGTCTGTTGGTACTGGGCTACGGGTGAGAAGAGTGAGCGGTGATTACTGCGGTGTGATTCGTTTTCGTACAGGCGGTTGTACAGACTCTGTTCACGCATCTCCTTCATTAGACGGCTCTGCTCAGCAACAATCTGTAACATAAACCATTGAAATGTTTTGACTCTTAAAAAAATTCAATAATGTGGTAAACCTTGACGTTGAATTTTCTAGACATGCTGTCCTTGGGGCCCCATTTCGATTGGATCCGCGACATGACACGTTTGTTTGAGTTTAGCTCACTGACGCGAACCGGCGTTTCCGGGTAGACAGTCTCGAATTCAGATTCGAACTGCAAATTCAAAGTTATTTCTGTACTGTAGATGTACCGTGATCCGAGCAAAATTACTCACCTTCCATGGTTGGTTTTCTTCAGTAGGGATTGGAGAGCGTTCAATGTCAAGCTTGCACTTGCACGATTTTACGGTCTCATCACACATGCACGATGTGGTCAGTTCTACTTCACGTTTGATCGAGCTGCCCTTGGTCGATAGGCGAAGGGTGATTTCATTCTGGACAAGTGATGAGCGAGTGTAGCTGAAGAAATCAACTACATAAATATTATTAGAGGAACATTATTCAAAGAATAGCAAGAAAGAAAAATAAGTATTACCCTGAATAATAATTTATAATAAATAGGTTTTTTGTTATAGTGATCTCGTTACTTACATTTTGTTGTATTCTTTTGATTCGAATGAAGTCTCTTCACTGGATTCTGAAGAAAGCGAGATGTCGAGGGACGTTTCTTGGGATTGTGAGTTTGATTTGGAGTCAAAGAAGTTTTTGAAGTTGCTGCTGACGGTCTTTGTTGATTGGCGATCAAACAGGTTACCCGTTAGAGTAATGATGAACTGAAATTAGATTTTGCTTGGGCCGTGTTATCAATATACTGAAAAGAAATCAGGGGATTAACAACCTCTTTTGGCATTTGATTTCCAGCCGACGATGTCAGAGAATAGAAGTTGGAACCAGACAGCAGGCTCAGAGCTGAGCTCTTGCGGTTGCTCGTCACTGACTTGTGCCACTTGGCGCTCGATTCAAATTTAATACCGAACATGTTTTCTCCGTAGCTCTCATCGTGCTGAAAAATTTTGCTAAGTTTTTACAGGAAATGTGTGTTAGCAACATGTCATTCCTCCCATGGAGCCATGACGGTGTGTTTCACGCAATAAACGGAAATTGAATAAGTGCGGTATACCTCATGGACACGTTGTGATTCAGTTTGACGGATGGTGCGCTCCTCAGGCTCCTGCCACTGACGGAGCGTTTTAGGCCAGACACGGGTGAAAGTGACTGGGCGGCTCTGGAGACGGAAAATTTCTTTGCGTTCGCTGGTGATTGGTGAAACAGTAATCTCATACGTCGACGGTGATTTGCTCAGATCCATGGTGACGGAACCTTCGAATGGCGCGAAAATCTTTGCTTGGGCAATGACCTTGACACCGGAGTTCATGATCGGCGACCAACATTCGACTTTCGTAACCATGGTGGAAACCATGCTATAAATAACAGAAATATTATTTTCGCGATAACTTTTTTTCTATATACAGGGTGGGCCAAAAAAAACGACTACACTTTGATCTGACCTAGAGGTGGCTGTGTCCAATCTTTTGACTTGTCTTTTTCAACATATATTAACAACATAATAACTTAGTTTTCATGAAGTTTTCGATATGATATGTTGACTCTAACAAAAGTTGTGCACGTGCACCCAAAAAAACGTCTCGCGCATTTTTACAACAGCTTATAATGGGACTTCAGTAAGATTTTTATCAATTTTAAGACTATAGTTTTCATCAAAAACAATCAAAACAATCAAATTTAGTGTATGATAGAATTAACCATATTTTAATTCAGACTAAAAATTTGAAAACACGCTTAAAACAGGTCATACTCTAATAAACGCCACTTTCTCACTGCTTTCATTTAAAATTTTCACAGATGTTTCAAAACTGAAATTTTTTGATGAAACATATCTTATTATGCGGGGAAAGGTTAACTGTACTGAAAAATACCCCAAAAACAACAGAAGTTCATGTTTCAGTGACAAATCTCATCGTAGGGACAATATATCGTATATGGTTGTGTTTGGCTGTTGTAAAAACGAGCGAGCAATTTTTTCAGTCAAAAGTGCATATTTCTCTCAAACCCTAACCGGTCCTAACGAAATTCTCAATATAACTAAGTTAATATGTTGTTCACATATGGTGAAAATGACAATTGTAAAAAATCATCACAGCCATTTTTATATCAGATCAAAGCTTGGTCGTTTTTTTTGGCCCACCCTGTAGAAATGTGGATAATCTTATTCACTTCTATATTTCTTCAAAGTTTCAACGTTTAACTTATGCGTGTGAAAAATATACTTGCCTGGGTTTCAAGTCCTTTACTCTCAATTTAAGCACATTGTGTGTGCTATCAGACTCGGCTCTTACGGTTCCGGTGACTTGAATGACGGTTGGTAGCTTGATGCTGACACGGATGGGCAAACCCAAAGCAGTTGGGATCTGGCGTGACTGCTCATGAACAAATGATCCGGTATGGAAGCTGAATGATGACTGGCTATTCAAGTAGTTTTTCAGAAGCCGAATAGCATTGTCCTTCGATAGGCGACCTGAATTTTTTATATACTGCACAGTACAATAGAAAGCAAAACATAAAAAAGTTAGTACATCCTCGTTTAACAAACCTTGTTCTAGTTCGGTGATAAAACTAGACGGGATCGGCAAGAATGCGAACTCCTGATTTTTGAACTGCAAGTCTATCATTGCAAACGGTTCGAATTTAGACTCCGTTGTGTGCTCGATGTTAAGCTGCAATAAATTTCCAAATAGTTCCATCAATTTTATCAAATCAAGATATGGTATTGATTATTGTCTAACCTTGGTAAACATTTCCTTCAGTTCCGAGCGGTAGTTGAACTTAGAAGAAGGTGACTCGAACTTGCCAGAGATCAGGTCAGTCAGCGACGATTGCATGTTGTGCGAGTATGAACGCAGAAGTTGGTTCATAACACGGGACAGACCGAGCTGGCTAATACCAACCGATGTAAACTTTGGTGACCAGAGGCCGGCAAACTTCAGATTCAAACTAAATTAAATATTTTTTATTATTAATCAATGGTATACTGGCGGTTGAATATCTCTCTCTTGAATATCTCTCTCTTGACCCCAGCTTCACAATACACCATCTGAATATCATCCATCTGCTAAACTTCTATTGTCTTCGGTTGCATGTATTCATACATATATACAGTCTAATAATTGACCAATTGATGATGATCAAACACCATACGCATACACATGAAATAATGTAAAGCCAACATTTAAATGCAAAAGCTGACAAACTACGTAGGGATAACTTTTGGGTTCAAATGGTGGCCGTTCATGACTGCCCAGCTTGTGGAATCGAGCAATGGCTGCTCATTATTTTTGTGTGTGCATATGGTTTGGGAATAAAACTGTAGAAAACTTCTTGAAAATACTTACGTAGATGAAATCATCCAAGGAAGGATGTTGTCCGACTTGATATTTGTGTAATCAACGGAAACACCGGAGTTGCTCTTGCGGCTGTTGGTCTCGTACATTCGGTAGAACCTACTCTTGTTGACAAACTTATCGAAGTTGAGTGAACGGAGGGGACGCATTGACAGTTTGATGTTATCCGACCTACATAAAAAACGTCTAACTGTTCATACTGTATTGTTTAAACAGCTGATTACCAACATTTCCTTGGTGCATGCGTTGAGGCTCTGCGACAGGGTGTCTAACAGGGTGTAAGTAAAGGTGGCCACTGACGGGTTGCGTTCAGCGTAAAGCGAGCGAGTGATCTGGTCGATTACAATCTTGTTGGGCTGTGTGTTCATGATTTCAAAAGCCGAAGCTATGCGGACTGATGGGTGCTCACGACGGTTTAGATACACGGGTAGTAGGATACTGGAAACCTAAACAGCAAAAACAAAATGTTACTCAACTGCCATGTTTAAAAGCCGACATACCGTTTCCGGGGACTGGTCAACCATATGTTTCAGAGCTAGAATAGATTCAACGCGGAACACAGGGCTCTCTTCTTGGTTACGTATGATCCTTTCCAAAGGCTTGATGATTTCTTCCAGACCTGAGTTGCTCAGTGTCTTGAGATAGAGCACCTTCTTCCACTGTTGATTGGCTCTGTCAAACATCGAGACTGTGTCCTGCAATCAAGGAAATACGACATTGAACAAAATCTTTAACTAATAAATAATGCTTTCAGAAGTTATTACATAGGACGTCACACATGTTCAACCTTGACAAATCGTTCACGGATCTCTTTGGGGCAATTGAGCTCACGGAATGCAACACTGGATATCTTTGATGAGATGGCGAGCTTGTCTTGACTTTTATCGTGGCACAAGGTTCGCATCATGGATCCGATGGTTAGCATAACAGCCTGCTCTAATTGTGGAGCTCTTTCACATTTGTTGTTCGAGCAAATGGATTCCACCTGTTAATAAAAGTTGTCTCCGTATTTATAATAAATTAAAAATTAGTTTAATGACAAACCGTTGAAATCATTTCTTTGTTGAGCATACGTACATCCATGAGCTTTCGGATAGCCATCGAAGCTTTGATGAACGATACTTCCTCGTTTTTGATTGGCTGTACAAGCGTTTCAATGCAGTTCTTAGTGCCGCACAGTGCATACGAGTCCAAGAGAAAGTCCTGTAAAAATGCATTGAATCATGCCCCAAACTAAGAGATTCTAAGAAACAATAGCTTACTTTGACTTTCAGATGATCTTCCTTGGTGAAACCTTCGGGGTGCGAGACGTAAAATTTGTTGTGGACTTCTTCTAGATCATTTTTCTTTAGCATGCGCAAAACCTTTACCAAACGGGCGAACTCACGGGGAGCTTCTTCCGACACACTTTCACGGATGTGGTGCACCAGCTTGATTAGCACGGATTTAACCTGCAATATTTTAAGCTTGTATTTATCTATAATAAATACCAAGAGTTGTTACTTGGTTGATATGTAACTTGAAAATTTTCGTTTTTAATTGTGTATGCGTATGTAGATGCAAGCTTGTGTACTTTCTTATCCTCTCTGAAAAAAAAATTACATTTTCTTAATCTCACACTAACGAATTCGGTTTTGTCGTGCAGTTTCGAGAATGGAGTTTTTTCGTTGAACCTTTCTTCGCCGTCTATAAAGAAGTTTTCTTTCATGACATCCCAGTCAAGGCTATATACCATCTGCGAGTCACTGTCCTGCTTGTTTCTTGGTTCCTGTACATCAGTCTCGATGGGCGAGCTTTGCACGAGTTCAAGCGATTGACTGAAATTGATGAACATTATGATCGTTATAAAACTCGTACAGTGTATATGTATATATACATATAGATAGAGTTTTCATGACTATAAGTCATGAAAACTTTGAATGATTTGACTAACCGGACTTTGGTGGAGATCACGTTCGATTCCTCACCGAACAGTACGAAGCTGTAGTCAGATTCAGCGGTTGATTTGCGAATCAGGCAAGAGCTGGTGGTTGATTCTGGGCATTCAACGCGCATTGAGATCACTGACGAGCTGACCAGATTGCGCTCCTGAACTTTAGAAACTCGTGAGCTCAGCTACATCAATTGGATTAAAAAAAGATATCAGCTATCTGAGTGGGTTTATATTAAAGTATGGCAGTTCGCTCTGTACATAACCTGTTTGTTCATGCGTCCTTCGCAAGATGGACAGATCTGCTGGAAACGGTGGTTGTAGGAAACCTCCGGGCGGTTGTTGCACTTTTCAAAGTTGATTGACTTGATGACAGTGTAGAAGCGGGGTGGTTGGACTTCGACTGAGGTTTCAAGAGTCTCCTCAACGAATGACCATTTGTCTGACGAGCGCTTAGGCATGATAGTGTACAGCACCTCGCATTCGCCTTCTAGAGTCTTCTGAAAAAGTTGATGCACTAAGTCTGGTAACTAATTAACAGGTTATGTAAGTAATCTGGATTCAAAAGTTTCTTTACAAACCCACCTCAAGTGTGACGAATGAACGACGCGAACTGTTCGGCAATTCAGTGCGTTCCTCTTCAGTCGAGCTGCCGATGATCTCACGCTCGACACGGTTGTCCTTGTTCAGATTGATTTGAATCAGGTTGAGAACACCACGCTTGATGTTGGCTGACCACGGCTGCTCCTCACCATCAAATTGAATGTTGGAGATCTGAAAACCTCTACAGTTAATAACGAACAGTTTATCAGCTTTATGTTGAATAAGTACATACATACTTGACAGCAATCAGAACCCCTCTCAAATTCGAGACTTACCAGACCATTCGAGTAACGGAACTGTACTGTCTTCTCAAGCTGTTGTTTCATCTCGTTATCCAATTCCACTTCCTCGAACGACTCGAACGGAAGCAGACGCTGAGTCGACGGCACATCATCGTTGAGTTTGCCGAAGCGAGTGTTAGACAGCTTGAGCAGAGCACGTGTCTCATCAGTGAAGACGATTGTCACGAGGGACTTAAATGGTTTTTTTATTCAGGTGACATAAACCATGATGCAACTGATTTGATGTATCTAATTAAACGTTTTCGTTGCGGTTACAATATAAATTAACTTATTTATCAGAAAAAAACAGCGCGACGATACTATATTTAAGAGTCGTTGCCAGTAAAAAGCACCCCAGCGAGCCCGATTTCCGATAATTTCCAAAATCACGGATTTGGCTGAAAACAACTCCATATGTGCTAAAATTTACGCTGATTTCAAATATCTTTTCAGATTTTGCTTGGGTGCTCCGTATAACTTGAAAACAGAACTTTTATGACAGCAAGTCAAAATTATTTTCAGAAAATGCTTGATTTTACAGAAATACGAAATGTGAGAGGTGGGAATGACCTACAGCGATGACATTTTTTCCTGTAAAACCTGAGATGGTAACCCTAATGGCATGCAATTTGCAGCTTACAGAACGACGTTTTCGGCAGTTAATTATTCCACGAAAATAGGTCGTTAGCTGAAAATTTTCAATAAAGTTTTACGTTTCCAGACTTTTTAAAAGAAAATTAACATTATATACGCTGGCTTAACTAAAATTAGATGCAGTTTTTCACGGTGAATCAGGCTTAGTAAAAGATCCTGCAAGGTAATGGCTGTAATTTATGGAATTAAACCGCAAAAACTAGGTTTTCACGTTGATAATTCAATGGAAAATCAGTTCGTTCACAAACAGCCCGACAAAATTTCATAAAACGCTAGTTATTTAGTATTTTAAAATGGTTTATAGAAAGAAACACGAGCAAGAGGAACTGGCTTGTCGTTCTGAGCGAAAACAATATAATTCCGCTTTAAAATAACAAAAAACAACGTCATTATCCGACCTCCTTCACCCCGATGAAAATTGAACCTCGGACTGATGGTTTATAAGTCTGACGCTTTAACCACTGAGCTACGCAGGCGACGAAACGCGGATTTTAAAAACTGACTATATACGCGAGGACTGAGTACTAGCGTCAGTTTGGCGTTCCAACGTGTGTTCCAGCCAATGCACCGGACTCGATGTTTTCGGTGATTTTCAGTTTTCGGCGGTTAATTCTGAGAGATAGAGGAATTACCTTGCAAGGTCTTCAATAGTTCCTGATTCACCGTGAAAAACTGCATCTGATTTTAGTTAAGCGAGCATATATAATGTGAATTTTCTGTGAAAAAATCTGGAAACGTAAATCTTTATGGGAAATTTTTAGCTAACGACCTATGTTTCACGGAATTAGTAACTGCCGAAGACGTCGTTTTTCAAGCTGCAAATTTAATGACATCTGGGTTATCATCTCAGGTCTTACAGGAAAAAATTTCATCGCTGTAGGTCATTCCCACCTCTCACAATTCGTATTTTTGTAAAATCAAGCATTTTCTCAAAATAATTTTGACTTGCTGTCATAAAAGTTTTGTTTTCAAGTTATACGGAGCACCTAAGCAAAATCTAAAAAGATATTTGAAATCAGCGTAAAATTTGGCACATATAGGGTGGTTTTCAGTGAAATCCGTGATTTTGGGAAATTTCGGAAATCGGGCTCGCTGGGGTGCTTTTTAGTGGCAACGACTCTTAACGTGTGTCTCATTTATTTTTATGAACACTCTCTAATACTCCTCATCTTTCTGTGTGTTGACTTAATTTAACCTGGATGCGTGTACCAGCCGTCAGTCGGCTAGTGGTCGGAATGTTAGAGGTTAGTTGACCATCGTAGAAGAATTTATACTCCCGGTTGGCACGGAACTTGTCATCGGTGATTTTGCCATTTGATTTCACCAGTGACAACAGCCACTCAGATCGCTCTTCCGTTTCAAGAGTATCTTGAATGTGATTAATATTTTTAACGTATAGACAAAGTATTTCCAACATAACTAGATATTACGCATATAATCAAAAGTACTTTAAGAAACTATAACATAATTAAGTTTCAGGCATTGTTACGGACGTCATGAATTTTGTCTTCGTCAACTTGGACGTTGTTCTGTGGCTACACTAACGAAGATTTGCGAGTGCCACGGCACATACGGCCATGAGCACGGGGACCAGCTTCATGATTAAACAACCGATTGTCGGATGGCTGGTGGTGTCGACGGGCTGTCAGTGAACGGTTGTGTTGTATTGGCGGTCAGACACAATACAAAGTTGAATGAAGATACCTCCGTCATTGTCTGCTTTATATACCGTTGAAGAGACCTTATCACACCGGAAATACTTACGTTAAGATTAGGGTAGTGAAGGTTAATGCAGTGTACGTTGAACATGTCAATCTCTAAACTGCCATAATAGCGTATTCTTACGGTTCGGACTTTGTTTGACTTGTTGATTGACTAAGTTTTCTCATGTCACTTGGTTGCACTTTCTTTATAAAAAAGTACGTGATAAAACTGTTTATGCAACTTCACTGTTCATAAAATATTCCCATCCAAAAATTTTCAGGTTTTTGATTAGATAAACCCGTGAAAGTTCACTGCTGTGTTTTGTTAGTCATAAATTTGTGAATGAATATTGTGTTGCATGTCAATCACTGCGGTAGGTCGTGTCACAGCGTAATCAGTGTTCGTATTTTTACGATTACGCTTTTATACAATTCCCAGTTGCTACAAAGTTTTTGCACTTCCTTATTTTTTCGAAGATGAAGTACTACTGATTTTGCTTTGGAAAGATATTTTTTCGGGTATGTAAACGAGCTTCACATGTAGAAGTATAAAAAAATTATAGCAACTAGTCTTTTCCCCGAAAAAAAATTTGTTTTTCATGTTAAAAACATGTACGACATGACATGTATGGCTTATGAACTAGCGGATGAGAAGGGGAAGAAGGGGAGGGAAAAGTGAAATTCCCCGTTTTGGCAGTCTCAAAAAGTTGAGTTTGTTCCGTAAGGTGTGTGTAAAATGGCCTTCTTCCTGCTGATTCCCTTCTCTTTAACGAAATTCCCCTCCCTTTAGAGGATAAGCTCGTCCGCCAGTGGGCTTATGTGAAGTAAATTATACTGAACAATTTTTAACTGACTTTGCACACATGTATGAAACATCACTCAGTTCTAAACTTACGATAACTTCTATGATTCATTTACCACTGCAACCAATAACTTCTAGTTACGCAAAGTTTTGCATGTCCAGATGCGGTCATCCACAGGACAGTCCACGCTGAGTCACCAGAACATGGTTTTTCAAAAGCAAAGTTTTTCAGCATAGCGTGTTGTTATTGAGGGGGCACATAAGGAGGGCCTGATGCTGTGTGGAATATGTCGAGGACCCCACAATGAGACGTACTATGTACAACATAATTACGATGGTATACCACTGTTTTACCCTACCACTATTTTACCCCAATTTTACCATACCACTATTTTACCGTACCACTATTTTACCACCTCGAATTTTACTATACCACTATTTTACTACATCGAATTTTACTATACCACTATTTTACTACATCGAATTTTACTATACCATTATTTTACCCCATCGAATTTTACTATACCACTATTTTACCTTATTCAACAGCCCCCCCCCCCCCTTGTAACGTTCATCCGCTACGATACCTGCGTGCACCCTTTTGTCACGTACCATAGTCGTAATTGATCGTTAACGTCATGAACACGATTTAGCAAGCAAGTATTAGCAAACGTTCTATGCAACAGTCAGAAAGACATATTATCCACAAACACAGCTTAAGAATGGTAAACGCATACTGGTAAACCACTGCATATACTGATTTTTTTTCATCAATTTTCCTTACTGGATGGAAAACACACATAGTTGATAACAAATCTTTCGCTACAAATTCTAACGGTGGTGATTGGCTAATAGTAACCGACTCGAAGGTTAATCCCAGCATCACCCTTTCTTTTAACCTGTGTAAATGAGTCAGTGGGTGAGTGAGTGGGGAACCGGTCAACTGCCACCACTCTCAAAAAAAGTTTTTTCAATTGCGACAATAATTTTCGAAATTTCCAAACAACATTTCTTTCGCTGAAAGTGGCATCATTCGCTTGCGACCTGATTATTGAGTGAGTGAGTGAGTGAGTGAGTGAGTGAGTGAGTGAGTGAGTGAGTGAGTGAGTGAGTGAGTGAGTGAGTGAGTGAGTGAGTCTGGCCCACACTATGATGATGTATGTAATTACAATACAGGCTGCGAATAGCTTGATGAATCAAAGATGTTATGCTTGAGTTATTGAGAAAACAGACAAGATAAGTAAATATGCGTGAAAAAGATGCAGTATGTGCACTGCTTCACCAGTATGTCGCGTTCTTCATTCTTTGGTAGTATAGCTGTGATTGTGGATAAATTGTTTCTCTGATATAACGTTTTTTCATAAAATACTTGTGTGCTAAACCGTGTTCATAAATTAAGACCATGATCGACATAACAAGAAGGGTGCAAGTAATGTTTGTGTATACAGTACATATGTACGTACGTACATTACATTGGTATGGTAGCGGATGAACGTTACAAGGGGGGGGGGGCGTAGAATAAGGTAAAATAGTGGTATAGAAAAATTCGATGGGGTAAAATAGTGGTATAGTAAAATTCGAGGTGGTAAAATAGGGGTCGGGTAAACTGGCCAAAAGGTAAACTGGCCAAAAGGTAATCTGGCCAAATAATTTTTACCAAAGGGTAAACTGGCCAAAAGGTAAACTGGCCAAAAGGTAAACTGGCCAAAAGGTAAACTGGCCAAAAGGTAAACTGGCCAACTGGTAATTTGGCCAAAGGGTAAATTGGCCAAATAAAGGTAAATTGGCCAAAAGGTAAACTGGCCAAGAGGTAAACTGGCCAAAAGTAAAACTTTACGGTGGAACGGTACGATGGTGTTCAAAACGGGGAACCGGATGAGGATGAAAAGAACAGCGACGGGAGTAACGAATCGAGTGATTCGGATGGTGATGAATTTTAGATGTTCTATTGAACTCATTGAATTTATCGAGATTCAATGTTTGAATCGGATTCACGGTTTAAAAATCTTCGTGCGCATACACTGACTTGTGAGATGGCACCGGTTGACAAAATTTGCTTTGAAATTCTCTTCTCTTGATGAATTGTGAATGTTATAGCTGCAATTTTACTTGGTCATCTGTAGACACAACGTTAGTCTCTCGATTCATGGATTTCTGGCTAACAAGAAACCTTGGTTATGCTATACAGACTAGTCTGAATTTTAGACGAGATTCAAGGCGTGGACTACTACTATGCGTGGATAACTATGCGATTTCTCGTGGTATACAGTATGTATATATACAGGGTGTCCCAGCGAGGTGTAATGATTGAATTTTTTGAATAACTTCCACAGTGTTGTAGATAACGACTGAAAAAATTTAACAGGTTAATAAAACAGTTTTCCGCTAATACGCTGAATTTTAAAAATTTTGATTTGGTTCAGTATTGCGTGTTTTACGGCCGATCCAGCAACATGCCTGTTTATGTTCTTAACGCGACCGCATTTTAGAGATTTTCACCGAAAATAAAAAGTGATACAAAAGAACGAATTTTTGTTTATAGTTGTGTTAAATAGCAGGAAGAGGTTTATTTCAAAAGTCAAAGTACATTTTTCATTCAATTATTTGCTTTTTTCAAACTTTTTTTATCCGCAACTTTTCGCCAACATTTGCTAGAAATTGCGATTCTGTTTTCAATATTCAATAGAATGTGGAATAATTGATCAAATCGAAAACTGTTTCCAGTACTTCAGATTTATGGTATTAGCTATCAGTGTTGCATGTTTCAAGCCATATAGTTGAACTATCAGAGAGTTATTCAATGTTTCATGCGACATACTTGGCTATAAAGTGTAATTTTGAGGCATGTTGCTGGATCGGCCGTAAAACACGCTCTATTGAACCAAATCAAAATTTTTAAAATTCATCGTATTAGCGGAAAACTGTTTTATTAACCTGTGAAATTTTAGGTCGTTATCTAGAACACTGTGAAAGTTATTTCAAAAATTCAATCATTACACCTCACTGGGACACCCTGTATATATAAATTTATATCCGTTTATATATATGTCTTACTGTCAACATTTAGAGCTGGACTCCAAACTATTGTCTTCATATGTATGTACGTACAATTCGAAAAGTTTATGAATCATTTTGTGATGCAATATGTACGTAGAATACATATTCATTGTTGGTTATAATAGCATAATCCGACAAGATGAATTATTTAGGTTTAGAATAATGTAAACATTTGACATGTCAATTGTTCCTAATTTATAAAGCGAATTAATTTGGCTAAAGGAAAAGCTGATAGGCGGTTATGAACATCAATCAGTAAACTAATTAGAAATACTTAATAATTAACATAATTAGGTACTCTTATAACAAGGTAAATTGGCCAAAATAAGGTAAACTGGCCAAACGGTAAACTGGCCAAAAGGTAAATTGGCCAAAAGGTAATCTGGCCAAAAGGTAAATTGGCCAAAAGGTAATCTGGCCAAAAGGTAAATTGGCCAAAAGGTAAACTGGCCAAATGTTTGGCCAATTTACCTTTTGGCCAGTTTACCTTTTGGCCAGTTTACCCCGACCCGTAAAATAGTGGTATAGTAAAATTCGATGTAGTAAAATAGTGGTATAGTAAAATTCGAGGTGGTAAAATAGTGGTACGGTGAAATAGTGGTATAGTAAAATTGGGGTAAAATAGTGGTAGGGTAAAATAGTGGTCCGCGCCCCATAATTACAGTTGAACAACAGTTCACCTCAATAAAACTACAGGGTAAACGCGAACAATGGCGTAACAGCGACGTTGATTGAGCAGTGTTTTACCTTTCATTGAGCGCTTGTCTGTAGTCCACCCAGGGGTTCAATCCATTCACCGCCTGATTGAATCACTCAATCGACTACCGAAACATGTATATTATCTAATCTGATTATAACGAACATGAATCCATGGAAAAGGCGGCCACTATGTGATCACTCAGGAAAGTAGAGCTCATGATCAGATTGCAACAACATCTCCGTTTCTTATTCACTACTCTCGTTTACAAGCGTGACGGGGAGTAAGCCAGCTTATTGATCTATATCGGATCATTGGCGAGATAAGCATTCGGCTAATCTCTTTACCCTTGACGAGACCACCAACCCAACGCTAATGGGCAACACTTCATAAAATGGTTGGTATTAATCGGATATTTCATTCAACAATTGTTCATTAACATAAAGCATTCAACGTCAAAATTATCATTTTACCAGGATTTGTTCAGTGTTGTACATATACATATAAATTTTCACCCATTTGCATTTTCAGTCTTCTTTCACTCCCTGACAAAATCTCTGAAGATTCGTAATATAATCCGTAGTTTCAATTGAATATCTATCATTTTATAACCAATGATTTGTGGCACTCTTCAGTTTACTAGAATTGTATAATGACAGCCACACCCAAACATATGAGTTAGTCAGTAAATTAGTTAATGAATATGGGAGAGGGAGAAAGCCAATGAGTAAGTCAGTAAGGGTGAGGTAGTGAGTGAGTGAGTGAGTGAGTGAGTGAGTGAGTGACTGAGTGAGTGAGTGAGTGAGTGAGTGAGTGAGTGAGTGAGTGAGTGAGTGAGTGAGTGAGTGAGTGAGTGAGTGAGTGAGTGAGTGAGTGAGTGAGTGAGTGAGTGAGTGAGTGAGTGAGTGAGTGAGTGAGTGAGCACATTAGTGAGTGATTCAGTGATTAGGTGAGTGATTCTTCATTGACTCCTTGGCTTCAGTTGTCTTATGGCAACTGACGCCACCTTCAGCAACCGCAGTCAGAAACTCAACAACGTTGGCAAAAATAACGACTGCAGTTGACTTGAAAATGGTGGCGGCAGTTGACCGATTTCCCCACTGATCACATTTTATAAATTATGTGAATGTGCATGCATGGCAAAGTCAGATTAACCATATCCTAATCAATTGAAATTTATGTACATTCTTTCTGATTGACTGGTTGAGGCAACTTATAGCTTGGTCAGGGTTTCTTGTTATCAAAAACTAATTTTCTGAGCCGGTTACGCACGTTTGCAATAAATTAAGCGCAGTTCTCGTATGTATGTGGTCCAAATGTTATGGGGAAAAGATTGAGTTTCAAGAAAATTTCAAAAAGAGATTTGAATTCAAACTGCGCGCCAAAAGGCTTTTGGCTAACAAGAAACCCTAGATCGGCTATAATGGATGAACAATGACAGCAGAATGTGAGAATTTGGTGATGATGGGTTTGGTAGTGGTGCACCCCGCGGCTGTGAGTGTGTGCCCTTCAGGTTGATTAGGTCGAACACGTTGATTGGGGTGCAACAATGCATACCATTCCATTACTACAAACAAGTCAGTACAACATTTATTGCCCTTCAAACCGTGAGCTGAAAAGCGGGTGAAAAAAGGAAAAGGACCTAATTTAATGTTTAATCTACGATGGTAAATTTGTAATTTGAATGAACTATTTCAACATTCTTAATCAATTGCCTTCACTTACTCCATGTTGTCATATTTGGGAAACTGTAGTGTGTACACACGTGATCTGAATCATGTAACAATTGAGACTCCAAGTGGCTACTACTGTATCGGATTCTCGCCTCTGTTGACTTGGAAATTATTTTAACTTTCCGTTCAATAAAATGTAGAAACCACGCCTGGCAATGAATAAACCGTTATCCTAAATGTATGTGTCATGGGCAGTAAGGTCACAGAATTAGACTGATCCGCTACGATTAAGGTTACTGTTATCCATGACATTGACTGGCTACTGTTTATGTGGTTACGTGAGTCTGTCAGCCAGTTAGACAATCAGTCAGTCAGTCAGTCAATCACTACCCAATAACAATTTGATGCGTATATAACCAGAGGCATTGTGTGTGGCTGACAGACACACTTATCGATTAACATTCTGTCAGACAGTTTCTTTCCAAAATCTAAACAGCCAGTCATTTTCATTTATACCCAACTGTTTAACAAACAAATTTTTACAGATTTTCTACGACCATTAGTTGCCTGTTTCGACGACACAATTTATCGTTATGAAAGACGGCAGGCAAGGATTTTTGATTGGTCAGTTTTTTCATGTAAAATCATGTATAATCACTGATCATCATAATAGATGATCATTGATATACTTGAATAGAATAGCCACAAAGAAGAAGAAGCCACCGTTTTGTTGGATTGTTCTTTCCATTCTGTTGCTGAAGAAGTTTCGGTTTAATTGACTACTAATTCACATCGGTAGAAACTATTTATTCACAAATTCGTTGTACTTATATTTAGCATATATTATAGTCTGTGCAGCATATCTTGTAACATTTTTTGCGCGCAATTGCGTTCGAGTAATTTTGCATGGCTACTGTTTTCTTCGACAAATTTTTAAGCGGCGTGACGTGAAATACAATGTTAACTAATACTGTGATCTGAAAAATATTATAAAATAATTTCTTCAACAAAACAATCTATAATTGAGTATAATGTACTTGACTTTAGAAGAATGACGCTTTAATGGTTATTAGAAACGATCTAATGACAACCATGTTTCAGCTGCCTCGTTTTGCTTACTGCCCCTCTGCATCGGTCAGGGTTTGTCGTTTGGTGATTTCGTGAGCACATCAAGATGCAGGGCCTCATGTATTGCACAGTATAGACGCCAGGGATACACTCTATTCTCCGATGCCCAATGCCAGGTAGACATGTCACTCACTCACTCACTCACTCACTCACTCACTCACTCACTCACTCACTCACTCACTCACTCACTCACTCACTCACTCACTCACTCACTCACTCACTCCCTCACTCACTCACTCACTCACTCACTCACTCACTCACTCACTCACTCACTCACTCACTCACTCACTCACTCACTCACCTACTCACTCACCTACTCACTCACTAATTCAGGCTAATCACACTCCGTGCCAGCAGTGTTGGCACACATGCCCCGGTCTGATCGAAGACCCGTCGATGGTTCGGTCGCTGTGTCGTCGCGACCACATTTGTGCCGCCGGTTGTAAGACGGCATGTCGGGCTGTTGAGACAACCAACAACGTGTTTGACACCGACAAACAAGGATATTGGGCTCATGGTTACAGGTAAGCTTGTTGTTCCATCTTTTTCATAGTGTTTACTCATTCATTACACGTTCACGAAAAACTCGATGATTAACTGCGAAAATCGGGTTTTCAGCCGGGAAGGGGTTGGAGAAACTGAACAAATACAGAGAAACCGAGAGGTGGTGTTTTTTAAATAGAAGTATCATGTTCATTTCACAATGAGACGATCATACTTAGTTATGGCATTTCAGGTTCACGGACACACCCCAAGTGCAGCGCAACCTGACCAACGTGCACCTTTACGTTCGATGGCAGGCACCCCTCAACGATATGATGCCGATGCTGCCCGATTCCGTTTATGGTCTGTTCTGGCGTGCATCCGAGCACGAGGACTTTGTGCTGCTCAGGGAAACTATTGACACGGCTTACTGGACACGTGATCCCATGATTGTACTTAGTTAGTTGCCTATTTTCTGTTTTTTTAGTAGTTGTCAATGTTGTTCTCGATGTTGTTGTTTCAGATGGTTGTTGTAGTTGGTTGTTGTTGCTAAAGTTGTCAATGTAAGTATTGTTGTTGTTGTCAATGTTGTTCTCGATGTTGTTGTTGATGTTTCAGATGGTTGTTGTTGTTAACTTTGTCACTATAAGTATTGTTGTCGTTGTCAATGTTGTTCTCTATGTTGTTGTTGATTTTTCAGATGGTTGTTGTAGTTGGTTGTTGTTGTTAATGTTGTCAATGTAAGTTGTTATTGTTGTTGTTGTCGATGTTGTTGTTGATGTTCAAGGTTGTTGTTGATGTACAACTGATTACAATTGCAGACAACAACGGTCAGCTGTGGCTGGTGGCCGTCGGTCAGGCCGGCATCCTGGCCCAGTCCAACTTGGATGTGAAGCAGTCGTTACTGGCGTCAACCACCCAGTCTTCAATCATCGTTACTCCAGCTGAATCCGATGTCACCTACTATAATCAGAAGACCAATTTCAATGGTGAGTGGTACATGAGCAACTTACAGTATGAACAATGTACAGTACAGGAGTTATTATTTTTGCAGTTGTCTTACTCATGTTAGCTTTAATAACCAGCCTGGGGTCCAAACGACCGCATTCGTTGATTGAATGCATATTTGCTACGAAGTAGGACATAGGAAAAATACATTGTCTGTCAGATATGATAATTACTGACTGACTGATTGTGTTAGCAGACGTACCATCTTTTTAACTGACTGTTCTTTTTGTTCATGTTACTTAACTGAGTAGTTGCTGACCGTAACCTCCACCACTAATAGTTGACCACTGGCGGACGAGCCAAACCGCCAACGGAGGGGAATCTTTCCAAAGAGGGGGAATTGGGAAAATGTATGAATATACATAGGTCTATACTCCTTAGGGAACAAACTTCATTTTTTGAAACCGCCAAAGGGAAATTCCACTCCCTTCTCGTCCGCTAGTGTAGTTGACACTAGTGTATACTGAACGACTGGCTTGATATTCTTATTGTATGACTAACTGGTATTGAATATTGCTAGTTGCATACTGCTAGGTCACGGATCTCTAATTGAAGTACTAACTCTAACTAATTCTAGAATCAATCGGCGTTACTCCACTGATTTTCGTAATCTGCATCGCGTTGACGGTGATGGGCCTGCTCGCCCGTCTGTTCGTCTCCGTCTACCGATCGTACAAACTGGATAATCAGACGGTCAGTCAGACACACGTCTATACTGTAGACGGGCAACTACGGCATCTCGACAGTCTGCCGTCACTGAATCCAACCAAGGTCAGTCACCCACATTCATATGTATATACATACAGTATGACGTACTCAACAAATCATCAATTTTAATTCACTCACTTGACTGACTGACTGATGCCTGGGTTTCAGAGCTCATTTTGCGACGTTGTCGGCACGTACGAGCCTCCACCGGACTACCCGATGGCAGTGCGTCACCAGTTGACGTCTACCCCGATGTGTGGCACGTATGGTGACATGGACAAGATACCAACGTCTACGCCAATGTGTGGCACTGGCCCATATGGCGACATGGACAAGATGCACCACCATTCAGCCATTGAGCCATTCACCACCAACCGACTGCCATCCATGTTGTCACCCATATTCCGTCCCTTGGCGTCGGTTGGTCGGGCCAACGTCTATGAGAACGATCAGTCACCACAGGTTCAGCTACACGACCAACACGTCAAACGACGCAACCCCAAACGGCTGTTGAGGTTGGTGAAACAGAGGTTTTACATTAAGTGCAATCAGTGAGTTGTGTCATGAAAATGGTGTCAAGTGTACTGAACAAACATACAACATACATGTATACAAAATATATCCGTATATGACGAAGATGAACCATTTAGAAAGGAAAAACTGTGTGTTTGAGAAATTTAACTTGACTCAACCTGCTTCAGATTCGACCACACGTACGCCAATCTGAAACAGCTGCTCGAGGAAGCTCACGCCGCGTGCTCACGACTCAGCAGCGTCAATGCATCCTCCTCTCGTGCATCAACCACACGTGCTCCGACTCAACATGATTCGAATAACAAAGAGTAGGTTGATTCGACCAACCAAACGGCACACGACAGTATGCTCTGTATCATCTGATAGGTACTATTTTACATTTAATCAAGTTATTTTCATACATATGCCCGACGGTTTCGTATTCGCTCGTCAGCTTATGTTTTGCTGTTTGTAATGATCTGTTATGCAGAATGTGTTATGCTCAATTTTACCAATCTCTATTTCATTCTGTTATGCTCAAATATGGTATGTTTTACCTGTGGGCTCTGAAGATCATCATTACTGATTGGGTGCTTGTTAAGGATCATACGTTTTGTTTTAATGTTCATGCTTGTTAATATTGTATTGTGCTTGTTCAGTGTATGTGATTTTTGTTTGTTTCTTTTATTTTCTTATTTATTATTTCAGACTCTAGACCAAGATTTGTACATGTCTTCCTATTTGATTGGACGTTTAACAAGTGACTCACTTCCAGATGTTTTATACCAATAAAATATTTATTATATCGTATTGAAAAGAAGGCAATTTCATTCAACATTACACAGTTTCTTCAAAAGGCTTTAGGTTTATAAAAGAAAATTTAGTCTGTGTCAACCGAGTAATACTTTATTTTAGACAAACTAATGTGTCGAGTAATACTATAAACCAAATATGTTCATTACCGGCAAATATTTATTCAAACAAGGCACAATTTTGATATTTCGACCTTATTATACAATTTTTTTATAAAATGGAATGTATTTACTGAAAAAAGCGAGATTCCAACATCTTGATATCATCCACTGCAATGCAAATTTGAACTTAATTTTACAATTATGGCAACTAAATTTACGCCCTTGAGAACTACGACAATCGCTAGTACATGAAACAATAAATTTTATGGACTTTCAGAGAATTTTGGGAACAACCATATTTTCTCTGGTAGAGCAGAGATAACTAATACAGTATACAACAACAAAAGCAAAAAACCAACATACCGGAAAAATTTGTCACATGATAAAAGTATTCTAGAGAGGTGAGACCAGAGTTAGACTAGAGCAGAGACACAACCGTATATTGCAGCACTGGCGGACGAGCCAAACCTCCAAAGGGAGGGGAATTTCGTCAAAGAAGGGGGATTTAGCAGAAATTAGAACATTCCCCTCCTCCCTAAGGAAACAAATTCCTTTTTTTTGAAACAGTCAAAGAGGGGGGAATTCCACTTTTCTCTCCCCTTCTCGTCCGCTAGTGTATTACAGTAATCAAGTCCATGGCATAAAGTTGACATGAATGATGGTGCCGATGATTGTGTAACCAACAAAATACACAAACACAACCAACGAGCTCGTGCGTCGTCTCGCCCGCTGCCACATCCACATTATTAACGTTAAGAATCCATTCGATGCCCACAAGTCTTGTTCCACCTCATTATTATTATCCATAAAATAATCAGATATGAACCAAATGATGGCTGGATTGGCGGCGAACAGCAGCCGGGTTATGATCTCGACGTTGACGAACAGCAGCGAGAAAAGAGTGAGGATGAGGGCGTGCATTACGAAAGGTGTGAGCAGACCGAGGCCCGAGTCGAGAAGAGAACGCAGACGCGACGCATCACCCTCTCGATGCCATAAACTGCTCACATAATGATGCCACATTCGCCCTAAAACACCACATATTCGTATGCATTAGGACATTTTTATCAATAATATGCATGAACAGTGTACTTGGAAAAGGCTTATAACGCTAAATATGACTTATGGGATCAAATAACATAACCAAACCAACCGACGAGCAAGCATATCGGCGTGGCCAACAGAAAGCAGGGCAGTTTGCGTGCTTGCCAGTATCCGAACAACTTTACCTGCCAGTATTTGGACTGAATGGCCGTGTAGAATAGGGGAATCCGCGCGTCACACCTGCAAGAACGAACTCAACCATTACCATACACACACTTAAACGACAAACTTGACAACAAACTCTGTTTCCCATGACATGAGTGTTCATAAAGTGGTGAACAAACTTAAAGGTGTATAACTGGTGAATTCACGATCACGATTTTTTGGTCTTTTCAAAGCACCATGGGAACACAACACGGGAACTATATATAGGATATTTTCGCTCATTTATAAATAAACAGTGAAAATTTTATTTTGAAATAAAATGGGATCATCATCGAGTAAATATTTTTTTCAGCCAATCTAAACAAAACAAAAATTAACAAAAAAAGTTCCACACCTCACACTACATTCCTAAACTAGTGAAAACTGAAATACCCATAAATGGAGCCCATGATCATAACCAGAAAACACATTGAAAGTGAAAACATTTTTTATTAAACATTATTAATCAACTAAAAAATGATCTTGATGTTGTCGACCTACCAAGACAATTTGGCGCGTTGCCCCGGCATGACGTAATCGGGGTGCCGACTCACCAACGACTGAATCTGCCATGGTACGGCTGGTGCTGACTGGTTGAGGCAGAACACCCTGTACACGAAAACACCGTGTAGTACGTACGGCGTAACGAACACCACCAAACTAGTAACACCTGTAGTATGTGTGACAATATTTAGACCAACATCTATCAGTTGGTTCAAGCGCTACCCAATGCACTAGTTCTAGTTCATGGGTTAGATTCCCAACATCACTGATTAAGAATATATAGCTGCTCTGGTGGCGAGGGTCATTGAAGACATCGCACTATAAGCTAGTGTTTTTAATGGTGCAACAAGTGTGATAGATCAACGCCATCTTCGGCCGACTACCTCGGCTCTCATAAGTTATGTAAGAAATGTGTCACCAAAATAAACTAGCCAATAGCAAAATCATTGATGAAAACAGAGCCGAGCGTGGACGGTGGCGAGTTGACACGAATCAATTTTCGTCGGTGTCCGCTGCTTCTGTTCGACATTCTCAGTTTTCCGGTGGACGTGGTCAACTGCGAACTGTGCTCGTCCTCATCATATTTGGCCGACTTGAAGCCACGTCTGATCACGTCGTCCAGCAGGATGAAACCTGAAACAACACAGTCAAGTCCAGTCCAGGGACAACTATAAACCAACTGCCTTACTGACATAATCGAATAATTAACATGTGTGCAAGCACTGATCGCTTGTAGCATGCCTAGTCTAGTAGTCTCAGCGTCGGCCACCCTATCCGACTCGGTCAGAGTCCGAAACTTCTGCTATTGTCTGTCCTTCCCTTCACTTCACTTAACTATAAACTTTCACTGTGGCCGCTACGAAAACACCACTCGGAAACTCGACATGACGTTAGCGCACTTTTGATTCGGTTGATGGTTGAGTTGGTAATAAATAACTTTATACATGTTATACAGGAAGGAAGAAAGGAAAATGTACTATATTGACGTTTGGTGAGTAAAATCGTTATTTTTCTTCTACCCGAACTACTTTTTGTGTACTGCTAGATGCCTCGAAACATAATCTCGGCGACGGTTGACTAGCTCGAAGTTTTTTGCCGAACGGGGCAGTGCTACCTTGCACCTCGCTTCATTCCAACAATGCACATTGCAGATTGAACATGATGTGTCATAACAACACCAACCAACAAACGCAAAGTTGAGTAGCCCATTGGTACGTGCGAGCACAGATAGCGATAAGCAGATGCTGGCTAGCAAACATCGAACAACCAAACCGCATCCCAAGTCGTACAAACAATACACACCTAAGATTGAACAAAGTTGATTTACCTGAAAACGATTGAAGAAATTGAAAAAAAGTTATCGCTGAAGTTACGCGTCACCTCAAACCGCAAATCAAACATGTTATTTTATAACCATTATTTCACAACTGTTTCAGTGTAGCTGAAAATCGCCTGCGATGAAGAAAACGAACAAATATCTAACGCAAATGGTGCTGCAACTCGAAATTGAAAATGTCAGATTTGTCCGAAAATATGAATTTCAACTTTTGGCGAATGCAACCAACCGGCCAGTGTAAGACAGGCAAAAAACGACTCGGAATAACAGGCCGTGAAGAATATAGAAGCCGGATTGAGCATCCACAGCCCCACGATCACTCCAACTCTGACTTGATCATGAACACCGAAGATGCGACAAGCCAGGTGGTAAACTTGATGTACCGTGATGCCAAAAAGTACCTGGTTCAGGACGACACCCGTCAACAGTAGAGCGCTGAAAAATAGCATGGTCGTTTAGTATTGTTTTCTCACTGATAGTTACATCTAAGTGCAATGTGCAAACCAACCGTTCCTAGTTTGTCTTGAAACCGACCATATAATGTCCCATATCACTAACCTAGGATCTACAAACATTCATTCAATGATTTCAATCACTTGAATAACGGTTCTTCCAAAGTCACGATAAGTTGTCACCAAACATACTGTGCAAAACAATGACAAGTTAACTACTTTATTGAATTGACTTCAGATCAAACTTTGATTACGAGTTCACTTGCACTGCAATAACGGTGAGAGAAGGTAACCAAAAATACTAAACAAAGATGATTCGGCAATGGAAGCAAGGTGGTTCGAAACAATTTGGTATACACGTTTCCTAAACAGGCCGGTCGCCGGTTTATCATCTGCAGTACTCATCCTATTTCAGCCTGGGACTTATTCTAACGAGGTTGAATAAGATATTGATATATATGAGATTGTGCTGCTGCTGCACATCTCGGTACAAACCTGCTGTACTGTATCCATCCAATAGGTACCAAACAGTACCAAACGCTCGTTGCGTATCTGACCAGCAACGGGTATAACGGCGCAAACGCTAGATTTTGCTCGAATGTATAGCCGAACTCGGCAATGTGTAGGAAATGTACAGCGTCCCAGCGCGCCAGACCCGAGAAAAGAAACTGGATGACTGAATCAGGTTTGGAGGCTGCGTGCATCGAGCTGAAATTAAAATTGTTTGACATTGCGTCGCGCTGCGCAATGTATTTTTATATGAATACATACTCATCTATCTTTTGGTCAAGTTCATTTTTACTGAGTATGTACAGGGTGTCCCATTTAAAAATTAGCATTTTGAATTGCCTTAGAAACCGCAATTAACATTGGATTTCCAAAAAATTTGCGCAAAATTGTAGACATTTCTTGACCATTTGTTTATTTTTTACTCAAGAAAATCTGATTTACGAATGGGTAGTTATGCCGGATTTCCTATCCTAACACCCCTGTTTTTGGTCATTTCCACGTGGCAGGTGGTTGTTTAAATGATCAGCATAACCACTGAAAACGCTGAAGTTCAACCATTTTCCGGCTCTCAAGACGAAAAATGTAACTGACTTCAACTTCATTTTCTGGCTCAGCAGCTGAGACTGATCTCTCGAGGAGAGCCCTGCCCATACTTTAACATTACAACAGGGCTCTCAGGAAGAGCCTCGGGGCTCTCGAGCTGAGAATCGAGGGCTCTCGAGCTGAGACTCGAGGGCTCTCCTCGAGAGCCCTGTCTATACTTTTTGGGCTCAGCAGCTGAGACTGTTTTCTCGAGAAGAGCCATCGGGGGTCGGGGCTCAGCTCGAGAGCCCTCGAGGCTCTCATCGAGAGCCCAGCTGCAGTGATAGAGTATAGGTAGGGCTCTCCTCGAGACACTAGTCTCAGCTGCTGAGCCCGAGCCCTCCCTATACTTTTTAACATTAGCCAATTGGGCTTTCGAGGAGAGACCCGAGGGCATGATGAATACAGCCCTTTTACACTTTTCAGATCGAATCGCATCTCTGAATGAATGCATCTCATCACCAAAACAAATTTTTGAAAGATCACTAACGGTAACTGAATAAAGTTGATCACGTAAATAAGAAGGTAATAACCGGGGCACCGATTTGAAGGCATCAGCGTCATGATCAGGTATTATCCAGTTGGCAATCCACTGCAACACCAACAGGAGCAACGATCGTCCGAAAACGAATCGATTAATCACCGAGCACGGCAATATACGACTTTTAACATCCGTCATATTCTTCGTTTTCTGATTTCTTTTGAAGTTTAATATTTCTCTGAATTTGAAGTGTTTCTTCTCGGCTCTGGCTAACCCCGATAACCTGTCATAAGTAAAGTCCAATTAAAAATTATGCCAAAGCTTATAGGCTCTGTATTTGGGATGGGCTTGGGCGCATATTTCCAAACCCCAAAAATTTTTCTAGAATTTTTCCTAAATGCGAAATTTTGTGTCCGCATACTATAAAATAAGTTGGATAACCACTGAAATATCACCGCTGCGCGGGCCTAAGGGTGCCTTCATAGTCGGAGTTGCAACTTTGTTCGCAACTTTTCTGTAAACCTTTTACAGTTTCGTTTCGACATTTTCAATTTTTTTCTTCCTGTTTCGGGTGCCCCCTCTTCTAACTATTCTATTTTGGATTCTGATACTTGAAAAGAGTTGAGTGAGTTAGTGAGTGATTGAGAAGGAAGATACTCAGTGACTGAATGATTGAGTGAGTAAGTGAGTCCGACAATGAGTGAGTAAAACAGTTGGTGAGAGAGTATGTGTGTGAGTGAGTGTTCAAATGAGAGTGATTGAGTTAGAAAGTGAGTCAGTGAGTCAGTCAGTAGGCTAGTCAGTCAGTGAGTCAGGGACTCAGTGAGTCCGAGAGTCAGTCAGTGCGAGAGTCAGTGAGTGAGTTGGGAGTATGGGTGTGAGTGAGCAAGGGAGTGAGTGAGGCATTGAGTGAGTCAATTTGAGTTTGAATAAGCTAATACTTCTTTAGAGAAGTCAAAATTTACATAAAAGTTGTATTAAAAACGGTGTTATGAATCAAACGGCACTATCAATCAGAATGGCGCTATCAATCACCTTGATTGATAGCGCCACTTGGTAGTTAGAAGAGTGAACTCCCCTGTTTCGATTTCGAAAAGGTTCTTAGAAATCTGATTAATCACACATTGGAATCCAATACAAAGATTACGGTAGTTTACTTACGATTCCAAAGTGTAAATTAACATGGAAATACAAAAATTGAAACATCAGCTTCTGCATTTGCTTGTGCCCTGCATAGTGATCACTAACGAACGAAACGAAACGAAATTTTTGAGTTTCGTTTCGATTGATTCGAAACGAAAATTCCGTGTTTCGTTTCGTTAGCTACCGAAACGAAGAAAGTTTCGTTAAGGGTTTCGATAAGGTTTAATAAACTATTTTATTCTTACAACCGAACCTCCATAGACACATGAGACGTATAGCTCACGTTTCATAGACACTTCCATTATATAAAACATTAGTCGGTGAGTCAGCGAGTGAGTAAGTGAGTGTGAGTGAGTGAGTGAGTAAGTGAGTGAGTGACTAAGTGAGTAAGTGAGTGAGTAAGTGAGTGAGTAAGTGAGTGAGTAAGTGAGTGAGTAAGTGAGTGAGTAAGTGAGTGAGTAAGTGAGTGAGTAAGTGAGTGAGTAAGTGAGTGAGTGAGTGAGTAAGTGAGTGAGTGAGTTTGTGAGTAAGTGAGTGAGTAAGTGAGTAAGTGAGTGAGTAATTAAGTGAGTGAGTAAGTAAGTGAGTAATTGAGTGAGTGAGTGAGTAAGTGAGTGAGTGAGTAAGTGAATGGTCAGATAGGTTGTTCACAGTTACTGAAAACCCACAAATCGAATCGAAACTCTTATCGAAATTTTTCGTTTCGGTAGCAATCGAAACGAAACTTATGGAATTTCGTTTCGAGAATATCGAAACGAAGTAACATATTTCGGGAGGAAGTTTCGTTTCGGAAGTTTCGATAAGGTTCGTTTCGTTAGTGATCACTAGCCCTGCAATGCTTGTAAAATGGTGTTGGGGAAAAAATTTAACTGATTTGCAAAACACATTTGTGCGAACTGTTTGTTCGATAAGCACAATTGGAAAACAAGATTAAGTTGCAAGTCAGGTAACTGAGTAATTAGATGAGTGAGTGAGTGAATTAATGAATATGTGAGTGAATGAGTGAGTGATTGAGACAGTGAGTGAGAGAGTGAGTGAATGGGTGAGGTATCAATTGAATGGATAAGTGAGAGTTCAAAGTAATTGATTAAGTGAGTGAGAAAATGACTGTTTGTAGGGTGAGTGAGTTAGTGACTGACTGCCTGACTGACTAACTTCATTTTTATTTCATTTCATTAGGGCCAGGCCCATGACATACGAAAGCATATGTACACATGACAAAGGTATGGTATGACCATGAATACTGAGTGAGTGAATGAGGCAGTGACTCACGGACCGTGTGACTGACTGACTGACTCACTGACTCACTCACTAACTCACTCACTCACTCACTCACTCACTCACTCACTCACACACGCACTCACTCACTCACTCACTCACTCACTCACTTACTCACTCGTACTCATTTGGACTGACTGACTGACTCACTGACTGACTGATTGACTGACTCACTGACTGACTGACTCACTGAATGAGTGAGTGAGGGAGTGACTGACTGACTCACTGAATGAGTGAGTGAATGAATGAGTGAATGAGCGAGTAAGTGAGTCAATGAATGGGTGAATAAAGGATTGAGTGAATGAATCCATCAGCCAGTCAGTTAACTAGAGATGGAGTAGCGCTTGAGTAAGAGAGTTAGTGAGTGAGTGAATGAGTGAGTGAGTGAGTGAGTGAGTGAGTGAGTGAGTGAGCAATGGAGTGAGTGAGCGAGTGAGTGAGTGAGTGAGTGAGTGAGTGAGTGAGTGAGTGAGTGAGTGAGTGAGTGAGTGAGTGAGTGAGTGAGTGAGTGAGTGAATAAGAGATTGAGTGATTGAGTCAATCAATCAGTCAGTAAATGAATGAGCAAGCGAGAAAGCGAGCGGGTGAATGAGTGAATGATTGAGTGAGTGAGTGAGCAAGCGAGCGAATGAGTGAGTGGGTTAATAAGTGAGTGATTGAATGTTTAAGTGAGTGAGTAAGCGAGTGAGTCAGTGAGTGAGCGAGTTAGTGGGTGAATTAGTGAGTGAATGAGTGAGTGAGTGAGTGAGTGAGTTAGTGAAAGAGTGAGTGAGTGAGTGAGTTATAAAAGTGATTGATTCTCCCAATTCGAATTCGAGTAAAAACTACCAGTAAATTTGGATTACAACAATGCGTTCGAACAAATGAATTCGCATAAAATGTTTTTAAAAAAATTAAAATTATCCCTATTAACGGTAAAATTTGGATTCACTAACGTAACCTTTTTGGGTTACGGTAAAGTGTCAAAAGTGTAAAGGTAATCACAGTTCTAAACACCTTCGAAAACGTTTCGGAATAGATTGTGAAGTGGAAAGGGTTTACGGAAATGTTTCGAACAAAGTTGCAACTCCGACTATGAAGGCACCCTAACGCGCTTGTCCTCGCTACCACTCGGACAAGCAAGCCTCACGATAGGTAATCGGGGGTCAACGGACAGTAAAACTTCACATGGAATTTATTTTCGGTGCCAGAAAAAGTCGGGGCTGGATTGCACTTTTGGGATCCGAACCCCTATTTGACCGACCCCTATTTGACCGACCCCTATTTGACCAGACCCCTATTTGACTAGTCAAATAAGGGTCCAAGAGGACAATAGACCCCTATTTGACCATGGTCAAATAAGGGTCCGGACCCCTATTTGACTGGTCAAATAGGGGTCTGGTCAAATAGGGGTCGGTCAAATAGGGGTCGGTCAATTAGGTTGACCATGGTCAAATAAGGGTCGGTCAAATAGGGGTCGGTCAAATAAGGGTCCAAGAGGACAATAGACCCCTATTTGACCATGGTCAAATAAGGGTCCGGACCCCTGTTTGACTGGTCTGGTCAAATAGGGGTCTCGTCGAATAGGGTCGGTCAAGTAGGGTCGGTCAAATAGGGGTCCATGCCTCAGACATTGTTGATATCAGGCTTCAATTCAACTCAATGCCCCTGTTTCAATTATCTATTTAGGAACCAAAAAACTGGCATGTCAACTCATTTTTGATTAAAAAATATAAACTGTCACATGCGTATGAAAAGGATACTAGTGAAAAAAGTTTTATCAAAAATCTGGGAAACGAACCCGGGGGCCGCAAGATTTTCTAACTGCATTATTCTGAGAATCCAAATTTCAACACGTGCAGTGAATGCAACCAACGCGTGCTTCTACCGTCATATGTTGACACCAGCGTTTATCACATAAACTAAAGCCAGTATGGCCTGGTGGCGAGTTTACTAACTGCACTATTCTGAGAATCCAAAATTGCCAAACCTGTAATTTGCGATTTAAAAAACGTGTTTTGAAGAATCGAAATTTTTAAACTGTAATTATTTTCGATCTTTTACTTCATTTTTCAAACGGATCCCACCTCCGCGCTCCGCGCGGTGCTAATGCGCTTGCCCTCGCTATCGCTCGGACAAGCCAGCCTCACGATAGGTTATCGGGGTTAACGAACAGTAAAACTTCAAAGGGAATAGTAAAATTTCAATAAAAAACTCGTCTGCGTTCAGTATTTTACCAAAATTTTACAAAAGGTTTCGAACACGGATCCCACCTCCGCGCTCCGCGCGGTGCTAATGCGCTTGCCCTCGCTATCGCTCGGACAAGCCAGCCTCACGATAGGTTATCGGGGTTAACGAACAGTAAAACTTCAAAGGGAATAGTAAAATTTCAATAAAAAACTCGTCTGCGTTCAGTATTTTACCAAAATTTTACAAAAGGTTTCGAACCCAGAACCTCTCGCATGCGAGGTCAACACCCCCACGCTAACCACCAGGCCGCAAGTTTTCTAACTGCACTACTCTGAGAATCCAAAATTCAACACGTGCAGTGAATGCAACCAACGCGTGCTTCTACCGTCATGTTGACACCAGCATTTATCACATATCAACCAAAGCCAGTTTGGCCTGGTGGTTAGGGTGTTGGCCTCGCATGCGAGAGGTTCTTGGTTCAAAACCTTTTGTAAAATTTTGGTAAAATACTGGCCGGAGACGAGTTTTTTCGAAGTTTTACTATTCCCTTTGAAGTTTTACTGTTCGTTAACCCCGATAACCTATCGTGAGGCTGGCGACAAGCGCGTTAGCACCGCGCGGAGCGCGGAGGTGGGATCCGTTTGAAAAATTAAGTAGTGGATCGAAAATACATACAATTTGAAAATTTCGATTCTCCAAAACAGTTTTGTTATAAAAAACTCGCAAATTACAGGTTTGGCAATTTTGGATTCTCAGAATAGTGCAGTTAGTAAACTCGCGCCCTGGGCTTATAATTATAAGCCCAAAGCTTATACGTGCACAGGGCCATAGAGATTTGTTCACAAAAATAATTTTGCGGCAAAACATTATTTTTAAAGATAAAGGCCCCGTGCACGTCCAACGGCCGGCTCTCGAGGAGAGCCCCGTGGGCTCTCGAGGAAAGCCCCGATGACTCACCTCGAGAGACCAGTCTATACAATTTGGGCTCAGCAGCTGAGACGCAGTCCTCCAAACCCCAGACGATTTCCACATTTCCACATCTCCGTTAAACACCTTTCCTGAGACCCAAAAATAGTGCGAAAAAAAAGTTGACGAAAACTCTGTCGACCGATATTTTCGAAAATATTGCAGTGTAAATGGAATGTGAATTTTAAAATAAAATAACGAAATAAATAAAAAAACACTCGAAGTGAATTTCGAAATTATCAGTATCATCGACGTTTTTTTCAATCAATCTCAATCTCAATGATCAATCGTGTGTTTTTTTCGTTTTTCTTAGGTTGTTCATGGTACAGCTCGTGGTGACATTATTTACCACGCTGAACACCGCCGCTTCGCGGTGCTCGGAAATTCGGCCTACGGCCGAAGCCTAACATTAGGTTATCGGGGGTTAACGAACAGTAAAGCTTTGCATGAACATTTAAAAACCTGTCACCTCGAGCTGTACCAAGAACCATATAGAGACGCCATCAAATTGGTTCTAAGTCCGGGCTCAGGCTAGTTCTCTTCATGGACGAAAAAGCAGCCAACACATGTTTCGAGACGTTGTTTTTCCGAATAGATATAAAAATGGTCTATAACCTACATATATACGTTTGAAAACGATTAGGAGTAAGTGTGAGAACCTTGATTCGGTCGATTTTCTGAATTGAAATCACGGCAACTTTAGTTAGGGGAGGGTTTCTACGGAGCCTATTCAACGACACGTTTTACACTGACCCGGCGATTTTTCGACGGGCGCCGGAAGGAATTTCGGCTTGGATAAAAAAAAACAGATGAACTAAAGATAACTAACAATGAAGAACATTCAGGGCAGTAATATAAAAACTCAAAAACGCAATTATTATACATATTAAACTGACCTCGAAAACTTGGTTTCCCTCTCTTGAATCATCTTTGTTGCTTTTAAATGACTATACTATGGTCCATCAATCAAACAACTTGATTGTGGGATGCGTGATTCAACATCTCCGCCATTTTCGGGGAGGACACGCATCACCACAACAAGCCGGTGATCAACGCCTTAGTCCGTGTAGGTATAGGCATCGTAATTGGTTATAAGATAATTCAAAACGTGGCACAGAAAATTCCTTACTTGAGAATCCGGTTCTGGACTTGAGAATCTGGTTCTAAAAAAATTTAAATACGGCTAAAACGTGGCACAGAAAATTCATGACTTGAGAATCCGGTTCTGAACCTGAGAATCTGGTTCTGGCCATGCCATGGGTTCTCGCAGTTTTACACCATTTCTTATAATTAATTATGAGGCCTATACTAATATTCGTCTTTCAATTACGTAATTATTTGCATTAGATTATTGCCGACATTTATTTCAATTTATTTTTAATTCATCAAAAATTTTTTTATTTAATTTAAATTTCGTTCTTCAAAAAATAAAAAAATCTCGGTCGACAGAGTTTTCGTTTCAAGCTAGGGTTTCAGGATAGGTGTTTAACGCATGTGGAAATCGTCTGGGGTTTGCAGTA
>OZ038445.1:12231422-12251442 GCA_964036265.1 Daptonema setosum
GTGAGTGATTGAGTAAATGAGTGAATAAGTGAGAGAATGGGTTAGGGAGTGAGTATTGAATTAGCGAGTGAGTGAGTGAGTGAGTGAGTGAGTGAGTGAGTGAGTGAGTGAGTGAGTGAGTGAGTGAGTACGTGAGTGAATGAGTGAGCGAGTGAGTGAGTGAGTGAGTGAGTGAGTGAGTGAGTGAGTGAGTTAGTGGACGAGTGAAAGAGTGAGTGAGTGATTAAATGAGTGAGTGAGTGAATGATTGAGTGAATGAGTGAATGCGTGAGTGAGTAGGTAATTCAGTGGATGAGTGAGTGAGTGAGATAATTATTGAGTGAGTGAGTGAGTAAGTGAGTGAGTGAGTGAATAAGTGAGCGAGTGAGTTAACTATTATAATAATTTGTCATGATTCATGAACATACAACCCACAGTTGTTCTAAACACTTCACCCTGTTTTATTGGAACAACTTTACTGCAAATAAAAAAATACGACAATTACAAAAAACTTTTTTTGTAACCTTATTCTCGGTGCAAAAAGGCACCGACCAAAAACGGTTCCATGTTTTTAGCCAGACAAAACATGAATAAACCTGATTATTTTTCTCAAATATGATCAACTATTGTAGCAGCTTCATAGAACACATGATTAAGTTATTTTTATTACCTATAGCTATCGTCATTCATCAAAACGACAAACCCAAAATTTTTGGTCGGTGCCTTTTTGCACGTGCAAATTATTCGATGCCTTTTTGCACATATCGTTAACACAAAACGCCAAAAAAATTTAATTTAATTTGGAATTCTTTATTTTATCTAGTAATCCGAGTTATTTATATACATTTATATTTTTCTTTCTGTATTGTAACTTTGTTCATTTGATTAATTTTTCAGATAATGAACGATAGCAGCGACGATGCGGCTTCGGTCGGCGGCCGTCGGAAACGGGCGCACAGTCGACGCGAGTCCGATTCCGTGTCGGATCGGTCTTCGTTGATGTCGCCGTCGTCCCGATCAGGTTCGACCACGAATTTGTTCCCTAAGGTGTAGGAAAAATGGTTTAGAAACTGTCAATCCCCCTCCCTGCTTTGACCAAATTCCTCTCCCTTTAGACGATTAGCTCGTCTGCCAGTGGGTTCGACAGTGCTACTTTTTCTTGTTCAAAATTTGATTATCATTGGTTAACATTTTTCAAATCAAATCAGACATCAACAACCGGATCCTTTTCAATAAGTTTGGCTGGGTTTATAGAATGCATCTGACTTTGGTCACTTATGAAAGTAGTTTTGAGAAGATTGAATGTTTTGGGATCTTATCATGATTTTCTTGAACCAAATGTGATACGTGTGTATGTGTCACTATATGTGTGATTTTATTTAGTCATGAAAATTTTGTTCGACACAAACTATGGAAGAAATCAATCATCAAACATGTAATCAATGGTTATCCTTGTTTCTATCCAATTTCAGTTGACCACGACACGTCTGGTATAGCTCCTTCTGGCCTGCAATTCCCGGAGAACGCCGAGGATGAACCGAGTGTGATGATCGATTTCTGCATGTCTCTGTTTAATCGTTGGTTATCGTTTTATTTTAGTTTTATTTTGCTTGGTCAGGATCACACCTGCTTCAGCTGTGCGTGAACAGGGGGGGTAGATTGTGCGCAAACGAGCTCAAATCGGACTCTCCGCAGACGAAGACCGGACTGTCCGTAAACGGACTCTCCGTAAACGGACTCTCCGCAGACGAAGACCGGACTGTCCGTAAACGGACTCTCCGTAAACGGACTCTCCGCGTACGAGGGTAGGACTGTGCGTAAACGGACTGTGCGTAAACAGGCTGTTCATAAACGGACTGTCCATAAACGGACTGTCCGTAAACGGACTGTCCGTAAATGAACAATGCGTCCGTTTACGCACAGTCCGTTTACGGACAGTCCGTTTACGCAGATTCCGTTTGCGCACAGTCCGTTTACGGACAGTCCGTTTACGCACAGTCCGTTTACGCACATTCCGTTTACGGACAGTCCGTTTACGCACAGTCCGTTTACGGACAGTCTGTTTACGCACAGTCCGTTTATGGACAGTCCGTTTACGCACAGTCCGTTTACGCACAGTCCGTTTACGCACAGTCCGTTTACGGACAGTCCGTTTACGCACAGTCCGTTTACGGACAGTCCGTTTACGCACAGTCCGTTTACGCACATTCCGTTTACGGACAGTCCGTTTACGCACAGTCCGTTTACGGACAGTCCGTTTACGCACAGTCCGTTTACGCACAGTCCGTTTACGGACAGTCCGTTTACGCACAGTCCGTTTACGCACAGTCCGTTTACGGACAGTCCGTTTACGCACAGTCCGTTTACGCACAGTCCGTTTACGGACAGTCCGTTTATGAACAGTCCGTTTACGCACAGTCCGTTTACGCACAGTCCGTTTATGGACAGTCCGTTTACGCACAGTCCGTTTACGGACAGTCCGTTTACGCACAGTTCGTTTACGCACAGTCCGTTTACGCACAGTCCGTTTACGGACAGTCCGTTTACGGACAGTCCGTTTACGGACAATCCGTTTACGGACAGGACAGTCCGTTTACGGACAGTCCGTTTACGCAGAGTCCGTTTACGCACAGTCCGTTTATGGACAGTCCGTTTATGAACAGTCCGTTTACGCACAGTCCGTTTACGCACAGTCCGTTTACGCACAGTCCTTTTACGCACAGTCCGTTTACGGACAGTCCGTTTATGGACAGTCCGTTTACGGACAATCCGTTTACGGACAGGACAGTCCGTTTACGGACAGTCCGTTTACGCAGAGTCCGTTTACGCACAGTCCGTTTATGGACAGTCCGTTTATGAACAGTCCGTTTACGCACAGTCCGTTTACGGACAGTCCGTTTACGCACAGTCATTTTACGCACAGTCCGTTTACGGACAGTCCGTTTATGGACAGTCCGTTTACGCACAGTCCGTTTACGCACATTCCGTTTACGGACAGTCCGTTTACGGACAGTCCGTATACGCACAGTACGTTTACGGACATTCCGTTTACGCACAGTCCGTTTACGCACAGTCCGTTTACGGACAGTCCGTTTACGCAGAGTCCGTTTACGGACAGTCCGTTTACGCACAGTCCGTTTACGCACAGTCCGTTTACGGACAGTCCGTTTACGCACAGTCCGTTTACGGACAGTCCGTTTACGCACAGTCCGTTTACGCACAGTCCGTTTACGGTAGTCCGTTTACGCACAGTCCGTTTATGGACAGTCCGTTTACGCACAGTCCGTTTACGGACAGTCCGTTTACGCACAGTCCGTTTACGCACATTCCGTTTACGGACAGTCCGTTTACGCACAGTCCGTTTACGGACAGTCCGTTTACGCACAGTCCGTTTATGGACAGTCCGTTTACGCACAGTCCGTTTACGCACAGTCCGTTTACGCACAGTCCGTTTACGGACAGTCCGTTTACGCACAGTCCGTTTACGCACAGTCCGTTTACGGACAGTCCGTTTATGAACAGTCCGTTTACGCACAGTCCGTTTACGCACAGTCCGTTTACGCACAGTCCTTTTACGCACAGTCCGTTTACGGACAGTCCGTTTATGGACAGTCCGTTTACGCACAGTCCGTTTACGGACAGTCCGTTTACGCACAGTCCGTTTACGCACATTCCGTTTACGGACAGTCCGTTTACGCACAGTCCGTTTACGGACAGTCTGTTTACGCACAGTCCGTTTATGGACAGTCCGTTTACGCACAGTCCGTTTACGCACAGTCCGTTTACGCACAGTCCGTTTACGGACAGTCCGTTTACGCACAGTCCGTTTACGCACAGTCCGTTTACGGACAGTCCGTTTATGAACAGTCCGTTTACGCACAGTCCGTTTACGGACAGTCCGTTTACGCAGAGTCCGTTTACGGACAGTCCGTTTACGCACAGTCCGTTTACGCACAGTCCGTTTACGGACAGTCCGTTTACGCAGAGTCCGTTTACGGACAGTCCGTTTACGCACAGTCCGTTTACGCACAGTCCGTTTACGGACAGTCCGTTTACGCACAGTCCGTTTATGGACAGTCCGTTTACGCACAGTCCGTTTACGGACAGTCCGTTTACGCACAGTCCGTTTACGCACATTCCGTTTACGGACAGTCCGTTTACGCACAGTCCGTTTACGGACAGTCCGTTTACGCACAGTCCGTTTATGGACAGTCCGTTTACGGACAGTCCGTTTACGCACAGTCCGTTTACGCACAGTCCGTTTACGGACAGTCCGTTTACGCACAGTCCGTTTACGCACAGTCCGTTTACGGACAGTCCGTTTATGAACAGTCCGTTTACGCACAGTCCGTTTACGCACAGTCCGTTTACGCGCAGTCCTTTTACGCACAGTCCGTTTACGGACAGTCCGTTTATGGACAGTCCGTTTACGCACATTCCGTTTACGGACAGTCCGTTTACGCACATTCCGTTTACGGACAGTCCGTTTACGCACAGTCCGTTTACGGACAGTCCGTTTACGCACAGTCCGTTTATGGACAGTCCGTTTACGCACAGTCCGTTTATGGACAGTCCGTTTACGGACAGTCCGTTTACGGACAGTCCGTTTACGGACAGTCCGTTTACGGACAGTCCGTTTACGGAGAGTCTCTTATGTGTAAGATCATACCTTCGTACGCGGACAGTCCGTTTACGGAGAGTCCGTTTACGGACAGTCCGGTCTTCGTCTGCGGAGAGTCCGTTTACGGAGAGTCCGTTTACGGACAGTCCGGTCTTCGTCTGCGGAGAGTCCGTTTACGGACAGTCCGTTTGCGGAGAGTCTCCGTTTGCGCACAATCTACCCCCCCTGTTCACGCACAGCTGAAGCAGGTGTGGTCAGGATTAAAAAATATATCTGTGGACCCGTTGCCCACATCACATGGCCACATATACAATGAATTAGGCGCAAAAATTGCATGTTGTTCAAGTTTCATGTGAGAAAAGAAACTTTCTTAAAAGTTTGAACGGGCGCCAAAATCAAATTCAAGTTTTGAATTCAAATTACGCGCCAATAACTATTTCAAGTAACGAGGAACCTTATATAGGTTGTAATAATGAGCAGGATAACTACATTGGTGGCCGTTATGAAAACATACATTACAATCAATATTTTTTTTACAGAACCGGATTTCGTAATGGAACCATGCATGTTCGCCGTGCTCGGCAAGTACTTCCAGTTCGGTGGACAGCCGGAGCCGATCATTGACGCACTTAGTGATAATTACGTAGCCATGGCACAGGTTGGAGTACTTTTTTAATTGGAATTCTCCATTTATTGAAGTCATCGAGGCACAGTAATGCCATATCATATCATAATGGTGTTTTCGTACTGGTCAGAGAGTTGAATAAACTGACGGGAATGTCAGAAACCCCAGAGCAAGGCGTCAGGATCTGTGTCTCAAGTCAGGTTTCGTACTTAGAACCGCTGGTTATCGAGGCCGACGTCCTATGCACTGGACTAGACAAGCGACAATCTTGATTATACTGTATACTGATTGATTACTGATTATCTGCGGTCCATCGTTTGTTCCACGAATCATATTCAATAAGTCAGTGTCTCCCTCACTCGTTCGATTCTTTCACTTACTCAAAAAACGTAAATTCATTTATTCTTACGGTAAACCACAGTAATTATTTCTTCATTCGTTCTCTCCGTCCGGTAATATTTCAAAATCTCGATTGATTGATTGACTACTAATTGGTTAATTGATATTGATTGATTGACTGATTGATTCCTTGATTGCAGCTGTGCAATCTGATGGGCGGCTGGCTGCTCGACTTTGAGTCGGACAAAGAGTCGGTGATATCGCTGCTCGAACAGCAGCTCGTCGGGCTGATCAAGCGTCGATTCAAGCCCAAAGTGGCTGATGCCTTCTTCTACTCGTCGACCACCGCCGATATGGAATGGTTGGTTGAGTGGAAACAATGTTGTTGTTGTTGTTGTTGTTGCTCTTTTTAGTACGGCATCGAGAAATGAATTTATGGAGGTAATCATAATTATCATTCAAAGTCGAAAAAGTCAAATTTCTTCAGTTATTTCATGCCACAATAGCAAAGTCGGATACCAAATCATGAATTTAGTAGAATATTGCAGGTTATTTTGTCTGTCAGTTTTCATGTGTGATCACTAGCGGACGAGAAGGGGTGGGAAAAGTGGAATTCATTCCTCTTTGGCGGTGTAAAAAAGTGGAGTTTGTTCCGTGATGTGTAGGTGAAATTGTATCATAAGTGCCATTTACCCCTCTTTTGCGAAATTCCCCTCCCTTTGGAGGATTAGTTCGTCCGCCAGCGTGTGAGATTATCACCCTTTTTCCATCGATCGCCCTGACGTGTTAGGTTGACGGATAATATTCCTTTTCCATGCTACAGGCTGGCGGGTCTGATATCGCAGAAGTGCTGGCGTGAGCTGACCTACTCGTTGGCCGAGCGCTATCCCGAGTGTCTGCTGCTCAACTTCGCCGTCAAGCTCTGCTCCGATGCCGGGTACCAAGACGAAATATCCAACGTACAAACCGCTGCACAGCAGTTGGAGATCTTCTCGCGGGTTTGTTATTGTCAAATCACTCGTAGAACGTAGAAGACAAAATATTGAATGCGGGGGAGTTCTCTTTTTGGCTGCTTTTAAAAAGCCCGCCTCGTCTTATTACACTGTGTTATGAATCTTAGCTCATAGGTTAAGCTTTAATATTTTGAAAATATTATGAAAATGACTTTTCTCCATTGTGCTGATCCTGATGCTATCTTCGTCGACAAAAAATCTGACGTTTATAAAAAAATTACTCACACTTTTCTGGAACAGCAATTCGTTACGACTATACTATGTGTAGGTACTGCGCAAATCAGTGGACGACGTGCTGAGTGCGCAGGCGGTGGGTGCCGACACGGCCAGGTTCAATACTTCGGTGGATGAGTTCGTGAGGACGGCCGGTTGGTGTGACTGACTGACTGACTACTGACTGATCTTCGACTGACGAACTGATTGGTAGACTCGATGATTAGATTGATTGACCGATTGACTGACTACTGATTGACTGATTGACTGACTGACGGTTGGGGCCAACTATCTATCAAAACCACTATATATCATAATAATTTTGTGCAACTATATATCAGATTTACCCCATGACCATTATCTATCAACCGCAGTAGACCACTATCTATCAGGACAACTATCTATCACCGCATATTTCTTATCACCACAATATATCATCATTACAAGTATATATCACCAGCATGTTATGTAACGGTATCCGTTTACACGCAGAACACATTTGTCATTAGTTGTTTCTTGTTATTTTACATACCCCATGTTCATATTTACCATTACATAAGTACCATACAAAATGTATGCCCTAATATGTAATATGTAAGTCAACCAATCAATATCGACTGACCGAGTCATTTGCTGACTTACTGACTGACATATTTAGGACTGAATATTTGACTGACATAAATGATATTAGAAGAGGGGGGAATCGGCAAAAAATATACCGTTTTATCTACACCTTAAGGAGAAAACTATATCTTTTAAGAACGCCAAAGAGTGGTGAATTTCATTTTTCATACGCTGGTGTACGTATGTTTATTGATCTTAAACACTAGCGGACGCCGGACGAGAAGGGGAGGGAAAAGTGGAATTCCCCCTCTTTGGCTATTTTAGCAAGTAGAATTTGTTCCCTAAGGTGTGGGTAAAAAGACCTTTTTTCTGAAAATTCCCCCTCTTTGGGAAGATTCCTCTCCCTTTGAAGGTTTGGCTCGTCCGCCAGTGATCTTAAACTTGAAACCAAGAGCCATTGGTCCGCATATAACGATAGTTTTCAACTGATAGATTTCGTTGCTTTAATATACTTTGTTTCCGTAAACATAATAAACATAGTGAGTTAATCATTGTTGATAGTTGATACGATGGTTGAGGTCTGTCTTTGTGCTTCCTCAAGGTCGAACGCTTCAGAACGCCTAACCGTCCTTACACTAGCGGACGAGATGGGGTGGGAAAAGTGGAATTCTTCCCTCTTTGGCAGTTTCAAAAAGTAAAATTTGTTCCCTAACGTGTAGGTAAATTGACCTGAATTTTGCCAATTCCCCCCTCTTTGACGAAATTCCCCTCCCTTTGGAGGTTTGGCTCGTCCGCCAGTGCGTCCTTATTATGCAACCGTTCTTAACGAGGACCTAACATGGAAAAACAATACGGCGATGCCTGATAGAAGTCCCATAACAATCAAAGGAAGATAGTGTGACTTATATTATACAGTCATTTTAGTTATATTTTATTTCACGGTGCATTAGTTGTTTACCGAGGGCGCGAATAAACGAATCAATTAATCGGTTTTGCGTTCATTTACAGTTCACATGACACATAAGCGGATGACAAATGTGTTCTGCGTGTAAACGGATACCGTTGCATAACATGCTGGTGATATATTCTTGTAGTGATGATATATTGTGGTCATAAGAAATATACGGTGATAGATAGTTGTCCTGATAGATAGTGGTCTACTGCGGTTGATAGATAGTGGTCTTGATAGATAGTGGGACGGATACAAAATGATAGATAGTTGTCCTGATAGATAGTTGGCCCTAATCTGACTGACTGAATCTTTAACATAACATACTGTCTGACAGGTCATTGACTGGAGCCTGCTGACTGATAGATTCATTGACGCAATGGTTGATTGTGGTGACTGATCATCGACATACTGACTAAATTTTCAACTGACATTTTGACTGATGATTATTGAATGACTGTTTTACTAAGCTCAATAAGAGTAACTATTTGATCTGAAGTGGTTCGGTGTAACTGATTGACTAGCATTTATTGATTGATTGAATCACTGACACTGAATGGCTGATTGTTGTATTCCAGGTCACAGCGAGGCGACGTACCTGTACACGCAGGCGCTGCTCGACTGTCTTGCCAAAGAGGAACAGAACACAACAGGCGGTGTGCCACAAGCTTGCGCCTTTCTCAGTCAGGTAGTAGCATCAAATAAGATTTATGTTTACCCTTTTCTGATATAACCGCGTTATCGTTCTTCCGTTGATCACACGGCTTGATGAGGTATGGCATCAATAATTTTTTCTGCGCTTTCTGATTTCCGGTGCTCGGAAATTGATGATAAAAACTTTTGTAAAAATATATTGAAATTAAATTTTCTCGTTAATTTTGGTTGAATTATAAAAAAATTCTTATATTTAATATATAATAATTTTTAAGTAATTATTAAAATTTTATATAATTATTATCATTATTGATATTTCAGACACTGCACAACCGCGTTGACCATGACACGGACACGCACATGATGGCGTTGATGAACAGTAGACTCAACGATGACGATCGCACCGTTGACCCGCAGATCTCACAGGTTGGAGCTTTGCTTACAATTGAAAAAATATATATAATTTTTTCTCAAGTTTCTAAAATATCGTGAAACGTTAAACGAGTGTTTGTCACACAAGTGTACTAAAAGTGTCGTCCTGATGACATTCGTGAATCAGAACACACTTTACTGCTCCTTTGCCTTTTTTGCTCTTCAATTTTTTCATTGAGTCAGCATGATAGTGCCCGATTTCGAATCAGTTTGTCACCGATTTAAGTCAAATTTGTACTGTTTCTTCTTCATTATACAATGCGCAAATACAACAGATTTAATATTTCATCAATCACTGTTTTACACAGTTATACGTGCTAACAACACACCTTTTTAAAAAGTCATAAAATGAGCATTCTAACATGAAAAATCGTTTTCCAGCTTATACCACTGTTGTTGTATATAATGAAAATCGTACGAATCGATCAATCTATGATCAACATTTCAGGCAATGCAGTCAATGCTGAGTCGTGACGCACTCAACCCGGCCGACATGCTGCTGTTGTACGAGGCGTACACCACCTGGAACGAACCACCGCCGCTGCAGCTGCTCCGCAACGAGAAGTTCATGAACATGTGCATTGATGCTCTGTTTAGGTGAGTTGGTTGTGGAGGAGGATCCGTTGGTCCAAAAGTATCCTTTTTCCTAGCTCGAACAAGAGAACAGTACTTGTGATCCGAGTTCCCCGTTGCCACTATAAGGTTGTGGAACCTGAATCACTGGCTGATGAGCTAATCCTCCAAAGGGAGGGGAATTTCGTCGAAGAGGGGAGTGGGGGGAGAATCGGCAATTTTCAGGCCATTTTACCTACACCTAAGGAGGGAATTTTCACGTTTCCCACTCCTTCTCGGCAGATAGTGAATTCGGAAGGAGAGACGGGGAATTATCAGTTTCGAGGCCATCTCAGCTACACCTCAAGAACACATTCTACTTTTTGAATTGCTGCCAGAGGGGTATTTCAATTTTATTTTTCTCCCTCGTTCGTTAGATGAAGATTGACGAGTGAGTGAATTACTGAAAATAGTTGATTAAGTTACAAACGGACTGATCCATAGTCAGATAGATAATGATTAAGTAAATGGATGGAATTTTAGTTTATAATGACTGGAAACGTTGGATTTTTTTCAGGCCCAACGCGCCCACACAACTGCAGTCGGACCGTCGGGACAAATACATCCATCTGCTGGCCTATGCATCAGCCGTCTGGGAGTACCCCAATAACAGACAACGCATCAATAAGGACGATTTGCACAAAGTCGAGCTGGTTGGTTGAGGGTCTCATGGTTACCAAATAACAAAAAAAATATTTTTTAGAATTTTTTTGTTTTTTTGGCATGCAGAAAGGGTCGTAAAAAAATTTTCTCATTGTCAAAATTCGGAAATTTTGACTTTATCTGTTGGTAGTTGTCATTTTAGCGCTTACTATCGACTTACATGAATTGGTATCAAGATTGATCTGATGTGTAGGATTATGATCTGATGTGTATGATTATGATCTGATTTGTTTTATATCTTCAGGCTCTCTCCGAAACATCCACGTTGTGTCAGGGTCGATCGGATGGATCGTTGGAGACAACCAGCGAACTGCTCGCCCATCTCAAGTCTATATTTCAGGTTAAAAGTTTGTTAGTTATTTATCAACCATGACTTTTATTTAAACTGTTCCCCCCTCTTTGACGATTTCAAAAAGTAGAATGTTCCCTAAAATGTAGGTAAAATGACCAGAAATCTGCCGATTCCCCCTCTTTGACAAAATTCCCCACCCTCTGTTTGATTAGCTTGTCCGCCAGTAGAACAGTTATATTCATTTTCGACAATAATTTTAGGCGATCCAATCACCGATCGTCGGTCTGGGCGTACTGCACTGGATCGAATGTCTGCTGGGTGAGCCCGATTACTTTCGAATGCACCCCGAGCCCGTGCCGGTGCATCTGGCCATCGTCGACGAGTTGGGCACAACCCATCAGTTCATGCACTCCAGGTTGGTCCTTTTTTTATCATCACTACAGTTTAGTCAGCATTTCTTGTTCTTGAAAATTACTTTTCTGCAACCGTTACGAAATATATTTACAATGAGTTGTGATCATCGTTCGTGTATGAAAAAACAAACCAAAATTGTTCTAAGTTACTACATGAACAACTGAATATGCTCTAATAGTTTGCCAACGTCGCTCGGAATGTCTAGTAATGAGGGTGCCTGTTTCGAAAACTGCTGTTCCGGTACCCGGGTTCGCAACCTGGCATAATGATCGGCACATAGAGAGAACCTTTGACTCATTGCCCTGGTTTCTTCTTATTATTAAATTAAATTGTTAACTGTTCTTTATTTTCAATTTCAGATTATTCTCTCTGCTAACTAAATTGTTTCTGCGTGAATCGGCTACAAGCGAGGCGCTGGGTGAACAGCTGATGGAGAGACAAAAAGCGTTTATTGATCGATTGGTACATCTGCTCAGGTTGTTGTTGTTGCTGTTGTTTATATCAAAATTAATATTGGTTGCGTTTGTGTCTCTACGCTGCCCGTCCTTGAGTTCTTCGTTAATGTTGTTGTTACATTTACATCAGTTTTTGAAGCACTTGTACTATTGTTATTGTTGCTGTTGTTTTTGTTGTAGTTGTTGTAATAAATAACATCGGTTGCAGTTGTGGCTACACCCTGCCCGTGCTTGAGTTCATCGTTCATCAGTACGACGCCGGCGACCAGCAGATGCGCATCGACACCAGTCTGATCAGGTGAGTAGTCTATGGCGTACGATTTCCGGTCAGAAAACCGGTGTTGTCGGGTTAAAAACCTGGCGTGTGACCAAAAACGGAAAAATGGAACTTTGAACCTTGCGTCGTTGTATTTAATTATTTTATGCAGTGGTAACTTCATTTGCGCCTGTCTGGTCTAGTTTGTGGGCGCCAGGCTAGGAAACCGAAACGTATATTTTTTTTGTACCGAAATTCTTCGATGGTCCTTCGATTCAGTGACATAAGTTATTCCGATTTCAGTGTCAGTTTTATCTTTTTCTAGTTAGCAGTTTTGTGATTTTCAGGTATTTTGTGTGCGAAACACTGGATATCGTGGCGCCGCCGTACTCATCCGAGTTTGTGCGCATTCTGCTGCCGTTGGTGCGCAACAAGAACATCATGGATGATAACATCTGTGAAAAGGTTGATATGGCAGGCAGGCACAAATTATTAGAATACTATTATAAATTTGAAATCGCGCCCTTTTTCCAACCTCAGTGGACTGCGATCACGTCATGCCAGTTCGTTTCATGAAATGATAATTTTTGGCAATTCATTTTGTGCCAGTTAAAATATGCCAGTTAACTTACTAACTGACTGACTTGACGGACTGACTGACTGACTGATTGATTGACTGACTGTCTTTCTGACAGACTTGACGGACTGACTGACTGATTGATTGATTGACTGACAGACGGACTGACTGTCTTTCTGACAGACTTGAAGGACTGACTGACTGACTGATTGATTGACTGACAGACGGACTGACTGTCTTTCTGACAGACTTGACGGACTGACTGACTGTGTAATGTCTTTCTTATTGACTGAATGACTGAGCGACTGACTGATTGACTGACTGAATGTCTTTCTGACTGACTGACTGAATGTCTTTCTGACTGACTGACTGATACCAGGTGCCGGCAGTATCAGCGTTCATCACGCACTGCAGCATGACCACCGGCACCGACGAGGCACCCACACCCGAAGCCGATGTCGGTCAGCAACTCATCGATTCCTGATTTTCCGTTTGTGATTTGGTCTGTGAATTAATTGCCATTCATACTGTTCTTCTTTTAGCTCAGCCAGGGTTTCTTGTTATAAAATACAATTCTATGAAGCCGTTACGCGTATACACAATGAACTAGATTTAGGCGCACGCCGTTCGTATGTTGTCTAAGTTTTATATAAGTTTTCCCGAAAATTTCGAACGCGCGCCACAACAGATTTGAGTTTGAATTGCGCGCCGGGAATTTTCTGTTGCGTAACAGTAAACCTCAGATGGGCTATATGAGAAGTGATTAGCTGAATGATTTCTTCTTGTAAATAATACGGGTATATATTTTTATTATAAGGAAATCTATAATGTTTTCACGTTTAACTTGTATGCTTTGTTCTACTGTGGAAAGTGTACTGATTTTTTTTATGTTATAATGATCTAAATCCAGGTTAACATGTTATTGCTTTTATATTTTCTGTATATGCCGGTCGTCTATAAACGCCTTATTAGTTGCTTTTCAATGTGGTATTTTTTACTACAGAACTGTATAAATCCTTTCAGTGTGCCGTTTCCGAATTGTTATTTATACATTGATGATGTTTTGAAACGAGTGGAAATTTACGGATTACGAAACCGCTATGCTGACTTGACTATGAAAATACAGTATTTTTTCTCAAGCTGATTTATCTGTATTCATGACATATTTTCTTCATCCCAGTGAACACACAATTGTGATAAGTTGTGTTGTGAAGTATGAAAACTAAATGAATAAAACTTACGAAACATGTATGATCGGACTTTTCGAACTTGGATTGCAAAACTTCTTTGTCCTTTTTTATTAGACTGAATTTTAAGAATGCGAAAAGTTAAGTTTTAACTTGGAAAATGTGAAATCTTATAGAGTGTGTTATGCACCTTTTCACAGTGAAGTTATGTTCCGTTGGCTCATACATACTAAGAATAGAAACACAATTTGGGTCGCGTTCAAAATTGTTAGCATCGTGTCGTCCACATAAACTGAAGTGATTGAAAGCAAGAAACTTTCCAAACTAATTCAAAATTCCCTTTCAACTCCGATATTTGGACAATTCATGCTCTTTTGATTGCTGCTAAACGAGGTAAACTTTCGAAACAACTGTTCATATAAGTCCCTCAATAGATCAACATTTCGAGCGTGTAGTAATTCACTGATAATATTGGTGTCCATTCAATTTTCGTCTCCTAATCAATTGAAAATGTAAAACGTTAGTAATTGTTACGGTCCCTTTCATTATTGGGTTCTTGATATTTCCAGCAACAATGAACGATATTTCACGTTCACCACGCTTTGTAGATAGTAACTAAAAAAAACTCAAAATCCAGTTAAAACCGTCTAACCCTCATGCCAACGCAATAAAACAACCGAAACTTTAATGATCGCGACATGTAACGTACACTGACAAACACCAAATACATGGTAAATTACTCTTTATATTACGTCACCATCAGTTGAACTTCAACGTTTTCTATCATGCATTAGAACACATTTTTATATGTTTATTGTTTAGTCATATCTAACAGTCAGTCAGACACTTAGTGACCCATTCAGTCAATCATTTCATCAATTATAAAACCATACCGTTACGCGATAGTAATAAACATAAAATACATAATAATAAATCCATACGATATAATATAATAATATTAATTCTAGCTAACTTAAAAAAGAACTGAGTGAAAAGAAAAAACTATTACTATGGCGTTTCGTCCTGAAACATCCGACGCCAAACTAACGATGCCAGGACTCGTCAGGGACGTGCATCGTACTATCTAATAAAAAAACATAAGGAATATAAAAATAACAGCAAGTAGGAATAGCACGATTTCAAAAAATAAAACAATGGACATACTAATATTTTTTATTTAAAAATTCAAAAAGGGGAGAAAAGAATACTGTCAGAAAGACAGTCAGTCAATCAATCAGTCAGTCAGTCAGTCCGTCAAGTCAGTCAGTTAGTAAGTTAACTGGCATATTTTAAGTATAGTAAGTTACGTAGTTGCTTTTTTAAATCAATGTTTTATTAAAAAAATCTTTTGTTGGTTTACTTGGAGTATCCGTAACAAACAGTCAGTAACTTGAAAAATAATTTCGACAATTATAGAAAAAGCGTTATAAATTTGACCTGCAACAACGATTCTTTATGTGCGCAACACCTCTATTTTCTCAAAGTTATGGAGAAAAAATCTCCGTATCAACAGTCACGCACATTAAGTGACAATAATACGCTAAACACAACGATATTGCTTACGTAGTCGACAAAGATGATTCCTTGTTTATAATCAATACTCTCTGGTCATGGTCGGGGTCATAACTGTTTTCGAATTACGGGCCGAAAAACACCCAATATCGTTGAGTATCACAATTGCGTGCATTATAACACGCGCGTTGGTCCACTGCATGCCGTATAACAGTGCGCGCACGGTTACAGTATACAGTGCGTGCGCGCGCATGCGGTCATGTGTACAAGTAGCTCTAGCGCAGTGTCATCGAGCTAGCGTTGTGTGTGCTAGTTAGCACTTTAGCACTAGAAAACAGTCAGCTAACCGTGATAGAGGTTAACCTAACGCACCCCTCCCCCTCATCAATGTTCTTAGTTCTCGCACTTTACACACCACTCGTTGTTCTCGGCAAATAATATACGGTTAACGGTAGTGCTGACTGACTGACTGTAAAGTAAGTGACTCCTGTTACAGCATATTGTATATACAGCTTGTTATTAGAGACAGATCAACCACCAATCGAACAGTCATTGATTGAGGTTGAACTTGACTTTGAGGATTGAGTTCAGTTGACGATCAGTAGAACTAGATCAGTCAGTCAGTCAGTCAGTCAGTCAGTCACTAAAACTTAAGGAAGAGTAATCTATCGTAGAATACTTAAATGTCATATCATGTTTCCTTGAAGGAACTTTTGATTCTTCATGTACTGTTTCTCAGAATTTTATTCCTGACCATTCAATGAAATTGTTCTTTTTTTGTTAATTGTTATTTCTACACTATCTCAAGTAATATAAATTAATTATCTTTTCAGTATTTTAATTCGCAATCCATTCCACGCGTGGTTTATACAGCACACAAAATGGTTAGCCACATTTTAGTAAACCGATAGATATTTTGAAGAAAATCCAGTTTATCCTGTCAATGCAATTTCTCAAGCGTTCTTATCATTCGGCCATTTTGAAATCATTGAAATACTTTTGAAAATGTTTTATGGAAGTTTTGAACTTCATCAGATTCGGAGCAGAAAACTATTTAATGAAAATCAAAATTTTCAGATGAGATTTTTGGCTTTGTTCTGTGTGCTGTTCGCAGCCGCCTACGCCCATCCCCACGATGGAGGAGGTTAGTAGCTCACTCACTCACTCACTCACTCACTCACTCACTCACTCACTCACTCACTCACTCACTCACTCACTCACTCACTCACTCACTCACTCACTCACTCACTCACTCACTCACTCACTCACTCACTCACTCACTCACTCACTCACTCACTCACTCACTCACTCACTCACTCACTCACTCACTCACTCACTCACTCACTCACTCACTCACTCACTATCTCACTCACTCACTCACTCACTCACTCACTCACTCACTCACTCACTCACTCACTCACTCACTCACTCACTCACTCACTCACTCACTCACTCACTCACTCACTCGCTCACTCACTCACTAACTAACTCACTCACTCCCTCACACACTCGCTCACTCACTCACTTACTCACTCACTCACTAACTCACTCACTTACAGCCGACCTTGCCTCATGCCCCAGCCAGGATCTGATACCCAAAATGGAGGAACTCGCCGAAGGACAGACCGATGCCCTGGAAGTAGCCAAATCAATTCAGTCCGGTTAGTCAGTCAGTCAGTCAGTCAGTCAGTCAGTCAGTCAGTCAGTCAGTCAGTCAGTCAGTAAGTCAGTCAGTCAATCAGTCAGTGATTCAGTCAGTCAGTCAGTCAGTCAGTCAGTTAGTCAGTCAGTCAATCAGTCAGTCAGTTACTCAGTAATGCACGCATTTTATGTACAACAAATTATTCAAATTTTCTTTTCCTCAATGAAGTAGACTTTACTCAACAAGTGAACCAGTCAGTGAATCACTAAGTTGTAAAGTCAGTCAGTCAGCCATTCAGTCGGTCTTTCAGTCAGTCACTCATTCAGTCACTCATTTCAGCCATGGAAGGTGAATACGGTGGCAAATGGGAGGTTGTTGTGGCCCCCTGTGATTTCGCCTACGCCAATTGGTACACCGAGATGATGTGCAAGGCAGCCGTCGGTGACTTCCACATTCTCGCGTGGAAAGACTAAATTTTTTTAAATTTCTAAAATTTCTAAATTTCTTGTAATTTTTTTTCCACTCACGATTTTACGTCTGTGTGTGTCGCCGTCTGTAAAAAGCTCATTCATATGTGTGTAGAGTTTTTATTCTCTATATATTTCCATATCTCGTATCGATGTTCTCACCGGTGTGGTATACATACATAATTTTTTTTTATTTACTATATTGAAGAGAAAATGAATGAAAACCCCAAATTACGAAAGTTATGGAGAGTGGATTTGTATAGTAAAATTTCTGATGCTAGTTTTCTATTAAAACATAAGTATGAAATGATGGTCGAAGTAAACTCCTTTATGAAGAATGATTACCATTTACAAAAAATGGGGATACGTCAAATAAGTGTGTCACATGAAAAAGTTTTGATAGCTAAGAAGATCAATTTGTTGGTGAAATGGTAAGGATGAATGCTGTAATGAAACCTACGTTTAGCTGATTATTTAAATGACCCGATTTCTTAAACCACCCTGTACCGGAACCCCACATAGTTCGCAATGGTCGTTATTGCTTTTTCCCATCGAGAAGCTTCAAATATAAAAGATAAAGTTTTCAACCTTTCTTGAACCATTCACAAACATTAAGGGACCGAATACGACCGAGGCTTTTGAAATGTTTTGCGTACACACCCAACTAAAGTCTTTTAAAATAGTACTATGCGTAGAAATGGTAAAGTCCTTATAAGGGTTGATAAAATGGTACGACTCCAAATTCAGTATCTTAATCGAATGTAAAAGCTGCATCGTATAGCGCATATGCCTTTGTTCATGGAAGCTTGTTATGATTCTTCTTAAGGAACCTATAACACTTACATCACTCACTGGTGGACGAGTCACACTTCCAAAGGGAGGGGAATTTTCCCAAAGAGGGGGGAATTGGCGGAAGTTAGACAATTTCACCTACATACACGTTAAGGAACAAAGTATTCTTTTTGAAACAGCCCAAGAGGGGGGAACTCCACTTTTCCTTTCCCTTCTCGTTCGCTAATGTTTACACTGAAATAGGCGGTTCGTAGGTTGTCAAAAAGTTTGAGTGCGCGCCTTAAACCCGTTTGAAAGTAAATTTTTCGTGAAAACTCTTTTTGAGTACCAAAAACCCTGGATAGAGTAAAATTCATACCTCAATCAAATAAAGAGTTGTGTAAAGTACGCTTTAATTATGCTTCTTCAGATGATATTTCCCTTTGAGTTCCTCAGTCAAGTGTCATGTTCAGTCAACCATGAAAGGGTCAGTTACTCTTTTTACCTCAGCGCACACTATAGGTTGAATAAAAAGCACTGTGAAACATTACCAACAACAACAACAACAACAACAACAACAACAACAACAACAACAACAACAACAACAACAACAACAACAACAACAACAACAACACACCCTGCTCCACATCCGTCACCTCCCTCTTAGTGTAAAATTGATACTTATTATACTAATTAAAAAAGATTACTACGCGCACGAAATAACGCGTAAATAATAAGTTCGGCGTTTTCACGGTCGGCGATTTTGAATCGGCGAAAAAGTTATGTAGATTGTTGTGCTAACGGAAAAAAGCAGTGTCATTAACAGTCAGTTATAGTAAGTAACCGTCAGGGTGGACTGTTTTTGTAGGTAGTTGTTGTTGTTGTTGTTGTTGTTGTTGTTGTTGTTGTTGTTGTTGTTGTTGTTGTTGTTGTTGTTGTAGATGCTCATTGAAAACAATACAATAGATAAACTGATTAGTTTTTTTTCAGTGAAATCCATTTTTAATTCAAGTTTATGCTCACCCAGATAAATTATTTATGAACGTTTTTAGGTTTTTTTATGAATGTTTTTTGTATTTGTTTTTGTTTTCTTAAAAACTGAACTACATTTTTGTGTTATTTTACAGTCGGTCAACCCCAGTTCAATTTCAGATCAGCCAATTCCCCAACTCAAATTCAACACTTCGATCACTCGATCGTTTTTTATCTCATTTAAAGTGAGTGAGTGAGTGAGTGAGTGAGTGAGTGAGTGAGTGAGTGAGTGAGTGAGTGAGTGAGTGAGTGAGTGAGTGAGTGAGTGAGTGAGTGTGTGAACGTTGATTTTCTCAGATGAACCGATCACTACTCATCTTCGTCGTGTTGGCAGTCGTGGCCACAAGCGTATACGGTAAAAAGGGAAAGAAGAAGGGTGCTGCTGAAGAACCAGGTGTACATAGTTTGATCAACGAATCTTTTTTCTTTTTTTTTCTTTTTGTTGTTGGTTTTTTTACTTGATAGTAAACATTGTTTTTAGAGGCTCCTGCACCACATATAAAACTGATTCGGCACACCGTTCGTATTTTGTTCAAACGTCAAATGAGAGAATTTTTTCCCGAAAATTTGAACGCGCGCCAAAATTAGAGTGAAATTCAAATTGCGCGCCAAAAACATTTTGAGTAACAAGGGAAAAATACAAAGACCATTTATACAATTGATCAGAAGATTGAATTTGATTGGGCACAAGTTGTTATCTTTGTCCATGCATGACCAGTCATATACAACGAGATCAATGCCACATTTCTCT
>OZ038445.1:12251642-12281642 GCA_964036265.1 Daptonema setosum
TTTCATTTACTTATTTGGTGATATAATTGATTCATCCGCTATCTATTAACTGACTGTAATTCACGTGATACCTATTTGCACTCAATGCAATTTTATTGTCCGCTATTGACCAGCGACTAATCTCTATTCCTAGACACACCAACTGCTATATATTTGACGTCCATAACTATATTCAAGAGTCGTTTACAAACCCAAATTCCAGTTCATTTTATCAATTCATATTTCCATATAATATTTTCATGCTTGCTTTGTCCGTCACTTTGAAATATTGAAATGTTTATTGAAATGCTATAACCTAATTCATTCGGTATTCCGATTCTATTGTTTTATATTTCGGAAAAATATTAATGTTTCATGTAACAGTAGTCAAATACATATGAATGCATGATTATAATTAAGAACATTGATCAATTCCTTTTCATGTAACCAAGAACACTTAATTAAGAACGAGTCAATTTGTTTCATGTAATTAAGCACAAAGGTTGCCAAATGATACGTAAAACAGCATTGACGACCATCACTATATTCCGATAGGAATTCAGCTAATTCATCTGCGAATCAGCTGTACGCTAACCTCATCGGCGGGCGTGATTTACTAGAACTACCTTATTCGGTTCTAGTAAGGTATTACAGAACCCAAACCCTCGTGGTGATAAATCTGTAAATCGTCAACGGAGTAACGAGGCTACCACATACTGACTGGTATCACATACTGACTGGTATCATATACCGACTAGTATCACATACCGACTAGTATCACCAACCCACTGACCACCACATACTGACTGGTATCACATACTGACTGGTATCATATACCGACTAGTATCATATACCGTCTAGTATAATATATCAACTGGTATCACATAACTATTGTTATCACATACCGAATGGTATCATAAACCAACTGATATCACATATCGACTGGTATCACATACCGACCGGTATCTAATATCACTTGGTATCTTTTAACGATAGTATCTTATATCGACTGGTATCTTATACCGACTGATATCACATATTGTCTGTTACTGTAGCATCAATACCTTATAAACCAACTGGTATCAAATATCGGCGTTATCATATATCAAGTGGTATGAAATAACGACTGGTATCTAATATCGTTTGGTATAACACACCGACCCAGTCTATGATGTATCAAATACGCTAGACTAAAGATTTGGTTAATGCTTATCATATAAACCCGCCTAAAGGTTATCATATAACCTGGGTTTATCACATAAGCATTAGTGTTTCGGGTTTATCAAATAAACTGAGGTTATCAAATAATCTTTGGTTTATCACATAAACCCGTCCTACATTTCATATTGGTGCCTAGCCATAGTGCTACAGCGCATCAATACCAACAATAAAGGCTAACAGGTCTGACCTGTCACACCAGAGCCTGTGAAGCCATTGCCGCGCAAGTCTAAGGTTGCACTGAAACATCTAAAGTGCACCTTCAATAAAACATTAATTTGTGGAAGACGCGCGAACATCAGCGATAAATAAAACAACACTCGGATTGTGAGATCGCGCGGCATTTGACACAGATTTTTATCACATAAAAATACCTGTTTCGTGACAAAAGTTCCCCTGTTTCTTTCTGAAAATGCTAGAGCTATCATTTTTTTCACTCCCTCACTCCCTCAGTCACTTAGTCGTTCACTTGTTGAAGCATTTTGTTCAAGTGGTTTTTATTTTTTCCTTTCAATTAGCCAATAAAGCCCTAATTCTAATTCAATGTCAGAGGAAGATATGTACACGCAGTTTTCACCTTTAAAATAATATTTTATAAAATAAAAAATTAAATTCGAAAAATTTTGAGCCACAAAAGCTTCTGAATAAATGAAGAAGGTGCTTGAACAATTACATTCTAAAATAAGAGAGTATATTGTTTCACAAATCACGTGTAAATGTGGTCCTAAATAAGCATGTGTTCATCACGCCTTTTCTCACACATTGGTGCGTGGTGGCCGCTGTGATTGTCCGATCTCTTTGGTTTAATAAAATTGTCTAAGATTGATGATAATACTAGAAATTTTCAGTTGTATCTGATGTCTGTGCCACAAGTTATTAAGCTTCAAAGTGTTGTCATTTTTTGGACCTCCTTGTAGTTATTTTCAGTTAAGCCCTTTTTAGGTTTTTCTAAATTATTACCTCACTTTTCATTTCGGAATGTTTATATAATGCAATGCAACATAATATTGAATATGATTAATGTTGGATGCAAAGTTGAGTCTGTTGATCGTTATCACAAGAGAATGTGAAGAAAACCAGGTTTTATAATGAAAGTAACTTAGTTTATAATATGTGAAACGGTGGTTATAATGTTAATTATGTAAGTAAACCATCATCACAGATATTGCTACATGATTTCGCATTTACAAATGTAATTTATAAACGCACACAGCATGGCTGTAAATCACGAGAAGAGCATGAATGGGTGATGGTTTAGACACAAGTACATCGGCCCTGGCAAGCAGGGAACAGTCCGCCACAGTAGCTACTCGTCTTCGTCTGATCGCACGATGCCGACGTCTTGCAGCCTCAAACACAAACGCCAAACATTTTATAACTAATCCAATGATACTTGCCACACAATCTGTATTTCGTTTTAACCTAACGTCTGCTGTCATACGGGCTTGGCAGTTTGATTATAACTAAGTGTGTTGACAAACCTCCACAATTGCAGGCGCAGTCGGCTAAATTCGTGGATATGCAGGTATTGGTAGTGCCCTTGGTATAGCACTTGCCATAACGGCCACAAATGCCTGGTGTTCCACCGCAGTCCTGTTCGCTACACGCCGATCCTGCAGTTATTAAGCCATGTAAAGCCAACATTTTGACAACTAGAGTTATGTAATCTAGGTTCTTCTTGTGGTCAAGTTTGAATGCGTTCAGCTGGTTTACTTAGTTGATACCTGTAGTGCAGACGTTAGTGGCGCAATACGATCCATCCTGGCAAATGGTCTGATCAGTGCCGCAGTACTTGCCGGTTGTGTTTGACACCTTGTTTTGCAGAACTGCAATCACAGTAAAATGATTATTGGGTAAAGGCGCAGATTCTGACTGTGTTACGGTACAGCAGAGATGTTGTATTGAACTAACAGCTAGCCCCGCAGCCCCGGCACTTGCCCTTGACACTCGTATCTGGTTGACATGCCTGCACGTACATATCGTCGCCAGCCCCTGCAATCCGTAAGATAACCATGCAAATTTACTCCATCATTATTACCACATGTGCTGAGTGGGAGACTCTGTATCTCGACAAAATCATGTTTTATAATTGCGTTGCTAGTGCATGTGAAATACTAGGAGAATCTTTCTGCATCGACGGAAACAACGTGACAATTTTTCGTGTCACTGTTTTCTTTAGCCTGTTGGCATTTTTCATACATGATGGTCCAATCGTACTTTTACTTCATATCGTAATACTCGACACGACAGATTTAAATCGTTAGCTACATCTCAATATGGGTGATATGTAGCTATTTCTCAATATGGGTGATAAAAATTGATTACCTGGAGTTAGATTGGTGGTGGAGTCGGTGTTGCATCCGGTCCTGTCACCTACCGTACAGCTGGCGCCCGATGTGAACGGCCTGATATTCACATCTGAAAACACAATACTGTTAAAAACAAACCATGTTTCAAACAAACTAAACCAAACCAAGCTACCATGTTAAAAACGAAACATACAATACGCAGGTTCAATCAAGCTAACCGGTACAATTACAGTGGCAGAGTGTGGAGCCAGGAGGCCCAGGAGGCAATGGACTCGCGACGTTTGATGCAGCGTCTGCTAGGGCTGCACAGATAATGCCTGAAGTCACCAAAGTCATCAGTGAGTTTCGATGAGAAACTAGCCATCTAGGTCTGTATACCATTTATTCTTGTTGACATAAAATACACGTTGGAAGTTTTAGGTAAAATTTTTATTAGTTTTAAGTTTCATTAGACTTTTAAATTCAAAATTGCGCCGATCAGGTATGCTATTTTCCATGCAACAATCTATAAATAACCTCACTTATTTGTGAGCAGAACTCAGTATCTTGTTATGCATGGAGAGGTTGTTGGGCTTAGTGTTTGGGACTTCTCAATAGTAGTGAGCACTCAAAACTAAACCGTGTATACTTATTAAAACGTGCCTGTGCCATAGCCCAGGCAATGGGCTCGGTTGCCGCAGGTGAATGTTGTTCCCGTAGTTGGAGCCGAACACACTGATTGGTGCACGCAGAACGGGGCTGCAGTTAACAATTACATGTTAATTACGATTAACACTACTTAAAAATAACGTTTTGTTTTTGAATTATGAATTTCGTATCGCTAGTTTTGGAATTAAAAAAAAACAAGATGTCGCGCCCTTATTGTTCTGCAAACAAGTACATACAGTACATAAATGTACGTGCAAATGCAATGATCGTTTTTTTATATTTGTGCGTCATCTCCAAAAAAATTACTTCAAATGCGTCAATATTAATTGGTTGTGAGAACGTTCTTTTCAGAGTAAAACGAATCTGTGTTGAGTTTTCGTGAGACCTTTTGTGGCGTCTCCAGTCTGAGCGGTGAGTTCGGTAGTTGCTGACTTTTGCATCATGTTCTTGCATCGACAACGGCATTCCGACGCACCGGTGGCACATGTTTCGCCCTTAAGCGGTGTCGATCCCGGCGTTGTCCCGGCGACCCTATAAACCATGGCCTATTACTATAGCCATTCCTGGTGTTGGTTCTGATGCCAGAAATGACAACCACTAGTTAAATAATCATGAACAAACTGTGTGTATGGAATGTATAACATTCGAAAATGAGAAGTATAAATTGTTTTATATTCAAGTATGGGATGTTTGAATTGTATTATATTCGAGTAAGGGATTTATGGATTGTATTATATTTAAACATGGGATTTATGAATTGTATTATATTCGAGGTTGGGATGTATGAATTGTAGTATATTCGGGTTTGGGATTTATGAATTGTAGTATATTCGGGTTTGGGATTTATGAATTGTAGTATATTCGGGTTTGGGATTTATGAATTGTTTTATATTCGAGTGTGGGATGTATGAATTGTAGTATATTCGGGTTTGGGATTTATGAATTGTAGTATATTCGGGTTTGGGATTTATGAATTGTTTTATATTCGAGTGTGGGATGTATGAATTGTAGTATATTCGGGTTTGGGATTTATGAATTGTTTTATATTCGAGTGTGAGATGTATGAATTGTAGTATATTCGGGTTTGGGATTTATGAATTGTTTTATATTCGAGTATGGGATTAATGAATGAAAGTAGTGAACGAACGTGACGATGCAGGCGGACGGTTCCCCACAGAGTGCCGAATTGGTCGTACATATCTGATCCTCGTTCTGACAGTCTTTGGCTGCAAAATTTATCAATTTGGTTTTAAGGTGTGTTTCGAAAAATTGATTTTTCAGTTGTTCTTTAGGTAGCTGTAGTTAAGCGAACGTATAGTTCTGACAGTCTTTGGCTGCAAAATTTATCAATTTGGTTTTAAGGTGTGTTTCGAAAAATTGATTTTTCAGTTGTTCTTTAGGTAGCTGTAGTTAAGCGAACGTATATTTTCTATCAAACCAGGGTGCCTAGCTTTGTGACTTGTGTTGGAAACTATGATAAATATACATATTTAATTGCCTCTACACTGACTATGTACATTACCATGCTCAATTGAGCACATCCGTCCATCTTGGATTGTAATAAACTAAACTAACTAAACTAAGCTATGATCTTACCATTTTCAGCGTATGTTATAATTACATAACAGCTTATATATCCAGAACTTCGAAACAGTTGTAAACCACTATCAGTATGTATACAAGGGAATATAGTGTTGAGTACATATGTATGTATGTACATACATATATGTATGTTTGTATGTAGTATGTATGTATGTATGTATGCGATGACTAACTGGGACAACCACGACAGGTGCAATCTGTGTCTGTCGTTTTGCAGCGGGTGAACGTGAACACATCACTACAATTAACACATTTATCAGAATGAAAACAGTTTTGTCGGTCGAACCACAGTCGAACGATAATTAACGCAAAACGATAACAATAATGTACCGATAAGAAAATAACGAACGCATAATTAGTGAACGCGACCGCCTTCAAGCAGGTGCCGGCATATCCACCACAATCGAAGTCGTTTCGACAACCATTACCATTGGCACAAGCTGATTAGTTATGAATATTGATATTTGTTGAACAAAAAAGATTTGCCTCTCTAATTTTCTGAAGTAATTAGTGTTCAAATTAAACAATCTATAGTTGTGTTGATCCAAATGTATAATTAAATTTCAGCATACCAAATACGGTAAAACATTACTAAGGCTAACTCGGTGCTGTGCACTTGCCGGTCTCGAACTGACAGTCACCCGTGATCGTCGTGCCCAACGTGCCAGCACAATCCGAATCAGTGCTGCATTCCGCTCCGTTTTTGCTTATGCATGCTGCAATAACCATTTCATCAACTGCATATCTCAATAAGCATCAACTCTAACTCACTCACTCACTCACTCACTCACTCACTCACTCACTCACTCACTCACTCACTCACTCACTCACACACTCACTCACTCACTCACTCACTCACTCACTCACTCACTCACTCACTCACTCACTCATTCACTCACTCACTCACTCACTCACTCACTCACTCACTCACTCACTCACTCACTCACTCACTCACTCACTCACTCACTCACTCACTCACTTGAACAGTCGCAGGTGCCGAACTGTTCCTTGTTGACTGTAGTGATGGAGGCACCGGTCGGAGTGCATTTGCCAGTGGTGCTGGATGCCGAGTTACAGTAGGTGTTGTTGTAGCAGGTTGAGAATGACGTGCACGCTAAACAAATCATGCTTGTAGCGTATGCAGACTCACATATTACTAAGAATGTTTGACACTATAATTGAACCTCTATTAACTAAGACTATCTCCAATCGTACAATGCCTACAGTACACGCATGCCAAAATCTGTGTACAAGAAACTATGTTAACGATTGGCCGTTGTCCAAATGTTGGTGTTTGAGCAGTAGCCGCACGAGTTCTTGCAGTAGACCAGAGCATCGTTACCAGCCGTTGCGCACGTGGTGCTGCCAGTTCCACTCTGCAACACATCACATTATGCACAGTTATGGTAAGTAATGTGATGAACCTTGAGGGTGGCACAGTATGCGGCTGCATTAGCGTTGTCCGAGCACGGTGCCTTGGTGTTCATGAACGAGTCCTCCTTGTTGGCCTGACCCTGACCGCCGACTGCAACATCATATACATCATCAATTTTACTCCATTCTCTTTTAACTCAAGCAACTAACTTTTTCGCTATTTTTTCCATTGAGCATGTGGATTTTTTTATTTCTGACTATTGCTAGTTAGACTCTGTAATTACCTATGTATGTATACTAGGTACCTAATAAAGATAACCGCAATATGAGTGCTATTGTACGAGTGGTATTGTACGAGTGCTACATATCGTACGACTACTATTGTAAGAGTGCTACTTTACGAGTGCTATTGAACAAGTGCTATTGTACGAGTGCTATTGTACGAGTGCTATTGTACGACTGCTATTGTACGAGTGCTATTGTATGAGTGCTATTGTACAAGTGCTATTCTGCGAGTGCTATTGTACGAGTGTTATTGTACGAATGCTATTGTACGAGTGCTATTGTACGAGTGCTATTGTACGAGTGCTATTGTATGAGTGCTATTGTACGAGTGCAATTGTACGAGTGCTATTGTACCAGTGGTATGGTAACGAACAGGTGGCGGTGCATGCGTTGCAGCACAACGACCACGCAAACGTTTCGTCGGTTCTGCACAAAGCCGAGTTGGCATTGATTCTTGCGTTGCACCACCACGAGGGACGACCATCCGACGACTGGCACTGAGGCGCGCCCATAACCGCTGAAACATTAACGTATATCAAGTCATCAATCTACATTCTCTATCTGATGGTACAACAATACCTGCCATACCAGATTCCATCTAGAAAATTGTTTTGTTTTTTTATTTCATTTTCAATATACACATACGATACAGGATAACTTATTTCGCTGTGCTACGTCGGATGAAACCCAAAATCAAAGGTCCTTCTCGGGAAGAAATAAGTTTTCACATCCGTGTAATAGTCTTTCACTAACGCCTAATTTTCACATTAAAACAGTTCGGGTTTAGGACTCTTTCCAACTCTTATTTATTCATTATAGTTTGCTGCATAAAAAAATCTGAAACTTTATTTTGCCCGGTACAGTTTTTAAACATGAGATTGGCAACAACATATATACGTGTGTACTTGACTTACCAGACAGGGCTGCCAGCAGCACCACGATTAGTTTAATGTTGTTCATGATGTTGAAATGAGCTGCGGTTAGCTTGTCTCACCGACTCGTCCTTTTTATAGGAAAGTTTCTCAAGGAAAAATGCGAGTGAAAGTGTACACAGCTGGGCAACATTTTGCATTATTTGACGAACGCCGGTTGAATGGCACGGTGATCGACTACGAATGCCCAACCGATGGTGAATAAAGTAGTTATGTGTTCGACCAGTCACTACCAATGTGAACCCAGCTGCAATCCGACCACTTTTGCACCAAACAAAATACAGCATTCCCATGGAACATCTCATTTACACAGCTGAAAACAGAAGTTTTTGCGCATTAGAAAAACCATCTCTTTCGAATGGCATCTTTGCGTAGCTGCACATGGAGCAATTTTATGGAAATTACTCTGCCCGTTTTTTGTGGATTTCGCTTTTCCGTGCCAGCTTCATTCGTTGAGCAAAATAATCGGTATAGCGGCGGCTGTTCAAACACGAAACCAGATCAAGTAGAACGATTGGGGTGAGTTCAGTTCTTTCATGTTCTGTGCCATCCCGTTCCAAGACTTTGGACATTTCATTAGCAACGGGAGCTCGAAGGCAGATAAAGCAAAGATCCACTGTTAAAAGGTACATTCTGACATTGTTAAATAACATTATTTACGTGGGAGAAATTTACGTGCATGATTACATACGCATGTAGGTAAAACACGCTCTCGGCCGTAATAACTCAAACAAAATACTTAGAAATATATAGTTATTATTAGTTTAGGGTGGTCCAAATGCCAACCCTTTTGTGCGGAATATCTTGTGACACAGATGTCCGATTAAGCTGAAATTTCAAGGTTTAACATCAACATATTAGCTTAGATAAATATATAATATCAAAAAGATTGGTGATCACAGCGGCCGTCACGCCTCATTGCGTGGAAAACTGCGCATGGAGGAAAAACCGAGGTCTACATCACTTGTTGCATATACTTTTATTTTCACTTGTCAGGGTAAACATCAACCTTAGCTGGTAGAGCAAGTAAAAGTTCGACGGGTGTCAGCGTTTGTTCTAAAGCACTTTTGATTCTAAAATTTGCTTTTTTTCGTATAAAAAGTATATTGTTCATAAAAAAATTTTGCAGAGGCAAAAAATGATTTTGTTCAGGCGAACAAGCAAATTTTACATTCCTGGGAAAAAAATAAAAAAAACCACTTCAAAATAACTAAATTTAAAGGTAAGACATAGGAATATGTTTGTTTCAATTAATAGCTTTCTGTCAATTCATGTTTCATTTAAAATGTCAATAACATGTTCCGTGCACAACATCATGTTGTCCGCTTTTAGATTGTACACAACAACTATGTACGTGGGTTCGAATCCTACCAGGAACTTGAACTTTTTCACTTTCTTGGTTGGATTAGAATTCATCCTTAATATACATACGTGCATAAATGTAAATGATCAGATGAGCTTCATCTGTGACTGTGAGTAACAGAAGAAGTAAATGGTGTTCCACTGATTGAACAAAATTCTGCGCTAGACAATTTTGTATATTTTTTACTTTTTAATTTTCGAAAAAGCTTTTCCCTAGTAATTTTGAGGGTAAAAACCCTGAACCCACCAAAACTTTCCTCCTTGAATGTGATTTTTGAACAAAATAAACAATAAAATGATTGAACATAAGTATTTATAGAACGGTTTTCAAGTTCAGTTGCGCAGAATAGGCATCCGTTTGACAAGTTACATGAACGGTTGGTTGCTAATGCTTGGTCTGAGGTCACGCCGTTTCCCTCCTTATTCACTAAGACCATTCCAGAATAAAATTGGTATACGAAACCTATTTTTGCCATAACATTCAGCCGTTAAAATTAGCCGCCAAAAGTAGTCGGTCAACGAGGGTTCGTCTAGCATAACACATAATCGTCTATGAGTTACTCATTTCAATGAATATTTTGAGTTCTGAAGAAAGTTGCATGTTGGCCTCGTGCCTGTTTTTGATCATTAATTTGACATGGTGCATTGTTCAGTTTGTCGTTTTTATGTGGCAGTGACTTTTTCAGCAGTTTTTACGTTGTTTTAGGTGTTGATCATGTAGTAGCAAAAAAACTAAGCACACAGCAACCTGACGGTCGCAAAGTGTGAAAATGAGGGGGTTTTGGGATTTCGATTTCTAAAAATTTTTATCCCAATTTTTTTTCAATTACTTACAACTATCGAAAAAAATTTTAGTTGGTCAATTCTATAAAAAATTCAAGAAAATTCTCAGTGAAACTTACATACAGGGTGGGCCAAAAAAAAGTTTGCGCGTTTGAGCAGTCACTGTGAAAGTGGTATAGAAGCTGTGAGATTGCGGTTTAGTGCATTCGATTGGGCATATGTTTGTCTACAAAATGATGTGATATGACTAGTTTTAGAAGTTTACAACAGCAGCGGCATAAGTTTTTTTAAATGCGCGCCCAACGGATCATGCAAATGTGACCTGAGTGAGATCGTGTTTGTGTGCTCTGTTTCGCCTGCTTCTTACACGTTCGTCGGTTTTAGTAAATTTATTGACTTTTTAATGATAGAGAAGCAATGTTTCTGCCCATCAACTCCACTTTAACCTATCATTTGTAACCAAAAGACCGTTTTAATGAATTCAAGCCGCCATGGTTGCTGTTTGTAGTTTGTAACCATGAATGATAATTTGACAACAGTTTCGATCGTTTTTAACATTACATATGACTTTAATGTTCGGAAATGTTTTGTTTTATATATAATGGTTATGTTTCAGGCTTTCTATGCAGTAATTACACTTAATAACCATGTTTTAACACAAATTAAACGAAATTTTTGGCAAAATTTTGAGATTTTCTAAAATTGACTTGTAAAATCAGAAAAAAAAGTTTGATGAAACTTAAGTTACACATTACTTTGTAGGCAAAAACATACTTATTCGAATGCGCTATACCGCTCCCACACAGCTTTTTTACAACTTTCACAGTAACTCCTCAAACGCGCAAACTTTTTTTTGGCCCACCCTGTATGTGGGACACTCTGTATAACAAGGAATCCTGTGCATATTTTTTCGTGTACAATCGTTTCTGTTCTGTGGTTTTACAACCGTTTCCATAGTTGGTATCAATCTTTATACATAAATTAATGTTCCTCCAATAAAACAAATCGTTTGATGAATTCCAGAATTTTATTTGGGTAAATTGGGTTTTCCCACAACAAGTAGGAATGTGAGGTGGACAATGGATGAATTAGAAAACCCGAGACCGGTGACCGTGTGACGACATCGTTGTGAACTTTGAATTCAGGTGCCAATGCCCATTAAGTGCGTTTACTTGAACACCAAGAGTCCATTGTTCACAACCAGTGTCCACAACCAATGCCTACCGACTTCTTTCTAATAATCGATTGTCAGACCTACATATTATACACAAACTATGGTGTAGCAAAATGTTTTTGCAGTGAATTATCACAAAAAGTATGTTAATTATTGATCGATGCTCGACATAAAACGATTTTAGAACTGCAATGTCGTATATAAGGCATTGTAGTTTGTTGTGCTTATGGGCATGTGGCGCATTCTGGCTTGTCAGTGATAAGTTTGGCCTTGTCAGCGGGGCATGACCAACGGCACTGACTAGCGGCCCAGTTTCCCCAGGCCGGATTTGTGCACCAGCCCTGATCTGCAAAATGTGCCACAAAATGTAATAATGTTGGTTTGATTTGACTAAATGTATACACCAACTGTATGCATTCCTGCACCAGGCCGCGTCACTTTGATCGTAGCAGTTTGCCCGGCACAGAGCCACAGCATAAGCTGAAAATGGACAATCTTCTCATTGAAACTGTTTGTGCATGCATGTGGCATCTATACACACCTGTGGTTGTTGTTGTAGTCGTCGTTGTTGTGGTGCTGCCCGTTGTTGTTGTTGACGTTGTCGTTGTGGAAGTGGTGGTTGTTGTCGTTGATGTTGTTGTGGTACTCGTTGTTGTAGTTGAAGTTGTTGTTGTTGATGTTGTTGTTGTAGAGGTGGTTGTTGTTGTGGTCGTTGTTGTTGTGGACTGCGTCCAATCGCAACTTGTGCAATGAGCCGGTTCTTTGCCACACGTCTTCAAACAGTTTGTATCCATCCATGATGAATAGTCCGCGTGGGTGCAGTAACCTGCCAACATTATAAAGAATACATTACACAAGTATGAACATGTTAGAGACTCAAGTCAACCATCATGTATCAACAAGTAATTATTTATAGCAGTAGTCTAATGAGCCTTCTCACATATTTGTCATTTGTATTGATGTCGATATTGTGGCTTGTGGCACAAACAATCCTCCGATAACCTATTGTAGTCTCTGGTACGGAACAAACAATCACTCGATAACCTAGTCTGTGGTACGGAACAAACAATCACTCGATAACCTAGTCTGTGGTACGGAAAAAACAATCACTCGATAACCTAGTCTCTGGTACGTAACAAACAATCACTCGGTAACCTAGTCTCTGGTACGTAACAAACAATCACTCGGTAACCTAGTCTCTGGTACGGAACGCAAGCACTGGACAGATCCAGGCAAGTGGAGTAACAAGTGTAGATGTCAGTGGTAGCATCCACCAAGGAGACGAGTGCGACGAGGACGATGATGAGCTTCATGTTAACAAGAGTTACACCACCAGATCGATTGTGCTCAGCGAAATCAACACTGGATAGAACTACACTGAATCGTGCTCTTTTATACTCAAATTCACTTCATTATGCATAGATTATCACTTTATTATGCAGAAATTAGCATTTTTGGGTAGGAACGTTTTTTGTGCAGTCAGACATGGGCGATGGAACGGACTACGCAGATGTGCAAATGGTATTTAAGGTGACAAGATGGGTGTTGAGTAAACATGTTATATACACCAAATCGTATAATTACGTTTTTATAAGCCGTATACAATCATTTTCGTACTGTTTTCTGCGTCTGATTTGTTTTCGCAGCTTCCTTTTTTGTCGCTTGGTTTGTTTTGTTCTACAAAAATTTCTGCTTGCATAATTGTCATCCAGAATCATTAGATAATACATCTACAGGGTGTACCACTTGAAAATAGCGTTTTGTTTTTGCTATTACTTTCGTTTTGGATAACCGACGCCAAATTTTTCACAGATTTTTATGTTATGAAAAATGAACAAATATGAATATAAAAACTTCAGTAGCACAAGCCACAGCTTTGTATAACTTTCACAATAACCGCTCAAACGCGACACGTTTTTTGACCCACCCTGTATGAAGTATGCACCCGGTCGGACTAACATGCTCTCAAATACGTCTAATCTGCTGACATGTATAATTGCGCACAATCATTGTCATCTCCTTTTCTAAATTATAATTTACACAGGTTCGTTAAGACAAAAAAATTCTCGAAATGCTGTACATATCCTTGGGATCCTGAATACAAGGCTCAGTTAATTTCAGTGCTCGTATCGGTCACTGTAATGCACAAACGGATGCTTTTTTACCGAGTTTTCTGTTGAAACATTTATTAGTTATATATAAGTTTGAACAATACTGTTACATTTGAAGTGAATAATCAGTAAGTAAGTTGGATTCAGATTACAGGCACGTTGGAGTTATCCAGCCAGTGAATATAATGGGGCTGGGTTATGTGACGGGTATGTGATGTTGTGTAGCGGGTGTAGAGCCAGTGCAGGGTGGCCATGGTTAGACCAGCTGCCCACAACATAAACGATCCAACTTGCATCATCTGCAGTCAAATACATCACTCAACTCGTATAATACCATCAATACATACAACCGTAGTTCATATGTTGCTTGCTGAACTGAAAATTCTAACCAATCGAATCGGCTGACCCACTTGCTGGGAGGACTGCTCATTGATTTCGTTTTCACATTCGTCGTTATGCTTGTCAATCTCGATTATTTCAGCGTGAATTAGCCGACTCACGGCTCCATACCTAACAGATTCAACTTTATAGTACATTACTGCAAATTGTTCAAATCTGATACATGGTCAACTCCTTCAAAGGTTTGCAACTCTCTCAAGTTGCCTAATTTGTAGGTGCCTACCTGGAAATGATGACATCATTGATGCGATCCACCAGGCCTGTATTGTTTGGGTGGAAGACAAACCCCTGAACAGTAGCACATTTTGATTCAGCACTTTTCTTATAAAAACACTTCATAAATAATTAACTTGAGGAAAAAAAGTTCACCAGCTGTTTTGAGATATGTTATTTTAGGAAATAATATCATATGGGCTTTGGAAAAATGCTCGAAAACCCGGAGCTGCGGGTAAATGTTGGTGAATGTGGCTGGTAACCTGCTGATAAGCGGTGACACCGTAAACGGGTACGGTAGTGAGCAGGCAGTTGTCCAACACCAAATACCCAACGTACATCTTCTTTTCAATCAGCACGTTGTCGTCATGCACCAAACGCTTTTTCTACAATTTTTCAACTTTTTGTGTATGTTATAACACGTCTTGGCGCACTTTCACTCATTTGAAAAAGTCCGCACACTGCATGTGAGCAACATTCTAACTGAATGCATGGTTTGAGTGTGAGTTGTAGAGATCATCAACTATACGTATACTGAACAAACTACAATCTATAAGACAACGTACGATGTACTGTAAGTTGTGCTCGTAAGTGATGTGTTTCTTGCTGGTCACATGTCTGAGTCTGCGCATCACTTCTGTGCTCGACGTACGAATCTCTTCAGCCAAACTGTTTGTCGGGTTGTACATCAGAAGCCTGAGCCCACCTGAACATGAGTTTCCCATGATTGTTTTGTGTGTTCAAGAGTCGCTAAATATTGATTGCTTGAACTGTGCACATACTTAAAAGGTATGGTATTCACATCGATTAATCTCTTCTTTATTGCATGTCTCGGCAAGACGAGACATCGAGTTTTTATCTAGTGAACACGCAACCATCTAACTATGTATGTGAATCAAGCAAACATTGAAAAGATGATTTCAACAGCTCCCCGCCACATAATGGGAAATGCGGGGTAAGGCTGGGCAGTACTTATATTGTTTTGAGTAAGCGAACTGAAGAAAATTAGTTTTCCGGGTGTTAAGGGTGCATTCAAGTTAACTTCGACCGCTGTCGACCGCTAGGTGGGTCATGAAAATAGTAACGCTAAACTTTTTGAGTTTTTGGGCTTAATGGATCCGCTAAGGCCTATAGATCATATCTGTAGCTCAAGTTTATGAATTTTCGGAATATTCCAAATTTGGCGACATTTTTTGTACCGTTGGTAGTCAAAAAGTAGCCCACTTTGGGGTGATTTTTCAATATGCTCTGGAATGTTTCAGAAGCTGATACTATCACAAAAGAACCGCCGTGCATCAATCTATCTGTGGTTAAAATATTTTGGGGGTGCTCTTTCTTCTAAAGTGCCGAATTTTCAACGTACTTTTCGAATCCGTGCGATCTTTGCCACACGTAAACGACAACCACTTTCAGTCACAATCTGTTTCGACTAGCGTGTAGTTCTGTCAATCTTGAATTACCTTGGTCGAATTAATGCTTATTATTAATATTTTATGAGAATTTAATAATAATGAATAAATAAAATAACAATAAAATTAAAAAAAACATTCTCAAAACTCATTGGCGCAAAAATACATCGAACGGCAAACAAAAAATTTTTTGTTGTAAAACTGTACTCTGGTCATCAGTTTTCAAATGAAAACAAGAATGCAGGTTAAAAAACAACACGAAACATTTTGGTTGTAAACCAAAAAAGACAAAATTACAGAATGGGCTAGAAAAAACGACGATTATTTGATCTTACTCAGAGGTGACCGTGTTCAACGTTTTTGGTTGACGTTTTCACCATATATTAACAACACACAAACTTAGTTTTTCTGAACTTTCCAGTATGAATTGTGGACCTAGGCAGTGAAGTTGTGCAAGTGCAACCAAAAAAAAGTCAAACGCATTTTTACAGCCACTAAAATTTCTTCAATATTCTGTCATTTTCACTAAACACTATAACATCTGTCATGAAAAACTTAATTTCTTGAAAAGAATTTATTAAAAGAATCAAATAATGCACATTCAAGAATTAAACGTTCAATAAACTGACACGAGCCAGACAGACGCAGCCATACCGAACTATAATGTCCTCATAATTGGTTGTAAGAAATGGTTCAAAACTGCGAGAACCCATGGCATGGCCTGAACCAGATACTCAAGTCCAGAACCGGATTCTCAAGTAATGAATTTTCTGTGCCACGTTTTAGCCACTTTTCAAAATTTCTTAGAACCAGATTTTCAAGTCCAGAACCAGATTCTCAAGTAAGGAATTTTCTGTGCCACGTTTTGGATTTTCTTATAACCAATTACGAGGCGCGAAATTCCACACCCCAAAAATTTTTTCTGAACGCCAAACTTTTCTGCCACCAAGAAAATATTCCATATCGAGTTTTACTGTCCGTTAACCCCTGATTACCTATCTTCAGGCTGGCTTGTCCGAGCGAGAGCGAGGACAAGCGCGTTAGGCCCGCGCAGCGTTCGTATTTCAGTGGTTACCCTATTTTGTATGTGCAAATAAATTTTCGTGTTTTCGAAAAATTCGAGGAAAATTTTTGGGTTTTATGTTTGAGTCTGTATTCCTGTGTATGCCTGTCTGAACCGACTATATCGGTTATTTCTGTCTGTTCAGCTGCCTTTCTGTCTGTCTGTCTGACTGACTGTCTGCTTGACTGAATATTGTATGTAATGTAATCCTGTTTGTCTCTCTGACTGTCTGCTGTCTGATGAGTGTCTGTATTGTAATTTTATCTGCTGTATGTTTCTGTGTCAGTCTGCATGTCAGTCTGTTCCACTGACTGTGTTACTGACTGTCTGTCTGTCGGTCTTCCGGATTATTGTCTGTACTGTAATTCTGTACGTGTGTCTGACTGTCTGTCTGTCTGATGGAGTGTCTGTGATATAATTAAGTGTTTGTCTGGTTTTCAGTTTTTTATGTGTGTGTCTGACTGTTTGTCTGTCTTTCTGTCAGTTGGTCTGTCTCTTTGTTTGTCCCTCTGTTTGTTTGTCTGCCTTTCTGTATGTCTGTCTCTATCAGTCTGTCGGTCTGTCCGTCTGTCTCACTGATTATTTTTTGGTTCTGCAATTTTGTATGTCTCTTGTTGACATGTGTTTCTGACTTTTATGCTTGAATCAAGAAATTTCGTTGTTCTTACATTGAAAAATTTCAGGAAAACTAAGTTTGTGTGTTGTTAATATATGGTGAAAACGTCAACCAAAAACGTTAAACACGGTCACCTCTGAGTAAGATCAAATAATTCTAGCCCATTCTGTAATTTCGTCTTTTTTGGTTAACAACCAAAAGGTTTCGTGTTGTTTTTTTAACCTGCATTCTCGTTTTCATTTGAAAACTGATGACCAGGGTACAGTTTTACAACAAAAAAAATTTGTTTGCCGTTCGATGTTTTTTTGCGCCAATGAATTTGGAGAATGTTTTTTTTTTTTAATTTTTTTTTTTTTTTTATTTATTCATTATTATTAAATTCTCATAAAATAACAATAATAAGCATTAATTTGGCCAAGGCAATTCAAGATTGACAGAACTACACGCTAGTCGAAACAGATTGTGACTGAAAGTGGTTGTCGTTTACGTGTGGCAAAGATCGCACGGATTCGAAAAGTACGTTGAAAATTCGGCACTTTAGAGGAAAGAGCACCCCCAAAATATTTTAACCACAGATAGATTGATGCACGGCGGTTCTTTTGTGATAGTATCAGCTTCTGAAACATTCCAGAGCATATTGAAAAATCACCCCAAAGTGGGCTACTTTTTGACTACCAGCGGTACAAAAAACGTCGCCAAAATTGGAATGTTCCGAAAATTCATAAACTTGAGCTACAGATATGATCTATAGGACTTAGCGGATCCATTAAGCCCAAAAACTCAAAAAGTTTAGCGTTACTATTTTCATGACCCACCTAGCGGTCGAAGTTAACTTGAATGCACCCTTAATATTAAACAAAATTATTGATAGCTTCGATGTCATGCGGGCATTTACAGATGGTCTATATCTAAAGTATGTATTCTAGGTAAGCATATGTTCTACCGGGTGTACGCACAAACTTAGCAATAGATCGTAACCATGACATTGGAGACATAGCTTAATGTGTACTGTTTATCTACATATAAAGACTAAAGTTTTGATAAAATGAACGTTACATAAACCCATTTTGTGCAGGATTTGTCGAATATGCAAAATACCAACCAGTTTCCATTTGACTGATCACTGTCTCCAGGTCGATTGCTTCTTGCTTTATCTTCTTTGGGGTCACCATCTAAAACGGTAACAACATTCACACTATTGAATCGTGTGCGTAATTGGTTGATGTGTTGAATAAAAGTACAAATATTCCAATAACGCACTGCTTGTATGTAGTCTCAATCGAAACACGAAAACAATATTTTTCCTAATTACGCACTGTAACTGCAAACTATAAAGCGGCAAAACTCACTGATAATACATATATTCTTTACCCACTTATTTCTTGTCAACTTTGCTTCTTGCGGTACAAAAAACGGTATAAAAAAATTCTACCTACATAGTATAAAAAGAGTTGAGGCAAATGTTTGTCGCCTGTACAGGGTGGGGCAAAAGTAACTATACACTTGTTAGAGGCCAAGTTCTCAGAAAATTATATTGAGTGTATATGATGTTATGAGCAATACATACGTTATTATACCTGAAAAACCCGATTCTGATGTCTATTTGACCGGATCTTGAGTTATTTTCAATTTAAAACAGGATTTTCAGTATTTTCTTGGTTTTTCCCTTTTTAACGTCTTTAAGTGACCTCATGGTCTAATCAAAATCCTCAATAAAGGATACGAAGTGTATAAAACGTTTCACTTGATGTATCTAAATGAGAATCGAATGATTTAAACTTCAGAATATTCATATGGTTCAATTCGATACGGATAATATGGTAAGGCCCATGTTCAAGATGCCCGGCCAATTTTCGCGGTTTTTGAATTATTGACAAAACAGTTCAAGTTAAATGTTTTAATGGCCCTATGGTACTAAAATAAGTCAATAAACATGAAATATATTGTTTCTAGTCGTTTTAAGCTGAAAAATAAGAATTTTGAATTTTCATATTTTCAGACTAAAATCGGTGATTTTTGTGGAAAAAGAAGCAATTATTTTATTTATTATGCATGAATGTAAACTTACTCTCCTGTTAAACGTTTAAGAATATTTTTCTGCATTCTATAGTACATACAAACATCAATTTTTGTTAAATAACAGTTGATATGGCGAGATAACTGACAAAAATCAATGAAAACAACCGAAAATATGGGGAATTTCGAGAAAAAGACGCATAACTCATGAAATAATTTGTTGTAAGTTGAAATGAATAGCAGAATCAAAATTTTCAGAATCTGTTGGGATTGTTTAATCATGTTGATGCAATATAATTTTTTGGAGAAATTTTGCCTTAACAAGTGTATAGTCACTTTTGCCCCACCCTGTATAGTCTATTGCGTGACGTGACTCAAATGAAATGTGACTTGAGACACAGATCCTGACTCGTTCTTCGGGTTCCTGCTATTGCCCGTCAGTTTGTTCAAACCTCTTTGACCACTGCGATTGCAAAAAACACCATTATGAATGGTACTCGTGTGCCCTGTTGGCTTCAGTAATAAAAAGGTTCCAGTGAAAAAGTTAGTGTTTAGCGTAACCATAGTAGTGAGCTGTGACTCGTATATGGTAAGCGTGAACATGCTGAACATGGTGATGAGTATGAGCAGACATCGATGTTGTCCGGCACCTGTGTCCGCTATGTTGTTATGTCGCAGATAGTGCTCCACCACCGACCAGACACTCGTCCTAGACCAGGCTTTGTTATACGCATCTTACATATGTACGTACATTTCAAACTAAATTTAATGTTTTGCAAATTCCAGTCTCCGTTCACAACATTGATTCTCTCATATCTTAGGTTCTTGAGAAACTAAGCAAGTTTTATGATCTGGGAAAGTTCTGTTTGGGGCAGTAGAAAATATGTAAAAAAAATCAGAATCTTAACGGATCTCCGACGAAGAAAACTATTGCCCATCAGGAGTTTGTTGTTCCCAGAGTAGATTGTTTTACTGAATTACTCAGATTTGTTTCAACTATCCAAGCTTTGGGAAAAAAGATTAATGTACATATGTAAACCTGTGTTTGAGCCTGTATTTAGCAATGAGCATGATCATGACCATGAACACAACGGCCACGATCCATATCCACACATCCAGCACCTCTACCAGCTAGAATCACACCATCTTTATCATGTTTAACTAAAAGTACTATTTTAATCATAATTACCATTCATACTCTTGTAATCAATTGGGAGCACTACAGTACGAAAAGACGGCAGGGAACGTCATAAAAGATTAATGAAGCGGGAATAACTAAAAGTACTGGTTGGGAAGAAATCGTGATTTCTTTTACAAATGTGTAACAAACAAAAGTACATAGGTATAACCTGATAAGCCCGTGCCCATTTGCTCGGATGCGAACGACGGGTTATCATGACAGGCATCTGGGCTTTTAGTGGATATGTTACGAGCCAGTACTGAAACAAACATACTAGAATACATTGTTAGAAACAGTTTGTACATTATAGCAAAAAGTGAAACTTGACTAGACCATTCTAGAATTACTCTTGTTTTGCATGCCGATTAGATGAAACGAAGGTTGATTAAACAAATTAGATGGTTTGACTGTGGCCTTGCATTGTCCCTGCGCGCAGGTGAAACATTATTGAAAACTTTGGCAGCAGTGTTACAACGAAAATAAGGTAATGAACTATTTTATTTTCTTGTTTAGGAGTTTAAGATGCATTGGTAAAACTAGTTCTAAAAACTGAATGAGTTAAGTTCTGAAATTGAAGAGTAAAAAGCAACTATAAAACTGGACGTTCCACATGCAAAGCATGGCTACACGCTGTAATAAATAACCAGCCATACCAACTATAAACGATGGCAAACTATTCACTAGAGTTTCAAGAAGCAGTGTGTCCAACATTGATTCTGGTGGTAGAGTAAGAGGCTACAGTGGCAACAGTATCCACATAACCACCCGCCACCAAACCGAGCTGTCCCGTCCAGCTGCCATCCGCAGTCTCACCACCCAAACTCGACTCGTTCGTTGCTATGAACGTCACTGGCTCCTAATATAAAACCATTTGTTATATTCGTCTTACAAGTGCCATCGATGGGAGACAGACTCAGACTATCGTGTACTGTTGTCCTGTAAATACTGTTTTGTGGTCATGGGTGCACCACTCAACCATAACTCGACCTATTCTGTATAACACTTTTACGTACGTATGACCCAAATGTGTAAACGTTGTAAACGTACATTGTTGAACGGAAAGGCGAACAGAAGCAACCTTTATACGAGCTAAAAGTGTTGTAGTTTTTTGCCCACACCCTGTAGTTTGTGAATGTTAGAGTAGCGGTTGTGACGACCAACCTGGATACAGTCGGCGATGAACCGAATCAGCTTGATTACGGGTGACTCGTCATCATCACAGTGCGCACTCTTGACACACTCAAGATCCACTCTACGCTCCGGCAGGTACACCGCTACTCGCATCCTAACAAACATTACAAACCAACATTAAAACATATATTTATACTTTTTTACATAAGCATGAGCATAGCATAAGCATTTTGAACAGCATTTTCTTTCTCGTTCATTCTGTGTAATTTGTAATTCATGTGCGAGTCAACCCAATGAAATCTAAAATCCGAAATCAGTATACCTTGATTGTCAAAGTATAATTCTAAACTTCTAGAATTGTTTGTGTCGCACTTTTTGTCTAATTTTTCGTCAGCTCTTGTCCGGTCAACTTTCAGGTTATCGATTTCAATAACTTGCTTCTTCTCTCTCCATACACTCGGCAGTTCTTAAAAAAATTCCGAAAAAAGAGTCTGAAATTTTGGCCAGTATGATAACTAATTAACTACATACATACATATGTACATGATCACTATATACATAAATACTACTATCCATATAGATCAGCACACTATTTTGCTAGAATATCTCGTTTACAATCAGGAAGAAAATGCGCAAACTATGTGTAAATGTTTCAAAAACAAAATACACAATAAAAAGCATAAACAAGTGAGTTCATGTACAATTAACAAATTAACGCAGTTTACAATTAAATGGCTAAGTTTATTCATGAAAGAGCCAGTTTATTACCAGCTCTAATCTAAAGCAAACAACCATAATTGGTTTCATTTCAGTTTTAGTCAACGTGTTTGTGGATTTATATGGCTTACATATCCGAAATGGAGCAGCAATGAACGTACTGTATTTGCGGTTTGATTTTGTTGGCTGGCTTCATCGTCCTATACCGTTGTGCTTCTAGACACCGAAAAGCCAGATAAAAATGAACAAATGATTTTACAACGTTTTAAATTAAAATCGAACTAAATTAGAATGAAATTTATCAGCCAAAAGTTCCATAATACCGGTATTTGCTTTTCGGCGGTTGGACTTTTCTTCGGTGGGACATCTGTTTTTTAACCTACGAGCTTAACTATTTTACAACGACATGTTGTGGTGCATTTCTTTTAAACAGCAGGTTCTCTGACGTTTTATTGTCGGTAACGAATACTGTATACATGTAGTTGATACAAATAAAACATAAACACATCTAGTCAATGATGACCATTTTGGCGTGAAAGCTGTTTGTATCGGGCCGAGAGCATATAAAGTAGTCGATCACGTAGTTCTGATGTCCACAGTCGGTCACATGAACTGAACATCCGCTGTCGAATCTGTTTTCAGCGAGTATCTTGACGAGACCCTGGGCGAGTGCTCGTTCGCATTTGATATAGTGGTCAGCGAGTTGATAGCTGTGGTCAAGGTGTTGACAGGATTTACCTGCGTTATAAATCTTGTTCAGGGTATCTTGTTACTGATTATTTTCCTGACAACCTTATACTGAACAATTAATAAGTTGGGCATGTTTAATAATATGTAAAAAAAATTAACGTGAAAAGCTGAATTTTTTTATCAGTTTGAACGTGCGCCGAAATTTGAATGCGCGCCAAAAGGATTACGGTAAAAGTTTTCGGATTAACGAGAAACTGTGATCAGACTTTACCAAATATAAAACAAACAGATTTACAACTATAGGTAGCAACGTACATGAATGTTTGTTTATTACAACTTGCAACATCATATTCTGCTGAACTTGGGATTGAAAAACAAGACAATGCGTGTCGGTTCGTGTTTTTGACTTTGGTATACGGATGATGGATGGCAATCGTATATGACTTGGTGTTTATCGTGACTGTATAACGCCAGTAACATACATAGGTACTAATACACAGAAATGACACTATGAAGATTTTTACGGTCACGATTAATTCAAAACAGTCAATATCCACATAGTCACAAGTTTTCACGAGTCAGTTAAGACATACAGTGTGTCCCAGTGAGGTGTAATCATTGAATTTTTAGAATAACTTTTACAGTGTTCTAGATAAAGACCTAAAATTTCACAGGTTATTAAAACAGTTTTCCGCTATTACGCTGAATTTAAAAAAAATTGATTTGGTTCAATATTGCGTGTTTTACGGCCGATCCAGCAACATGCCTTAAAATTACACTTTATAGCCAAATATGTCGCATGAAACATTGAATAACTTTCTGATAGTTCAACTATATGGCTTGAAACATGCAACACTGATAGCTAATACCATGAATCTGAATTACTGAGAACTGTTTTCGATTTGATCAATTATTCCACCTTCTATTGGATATTGAAAACAGAATCGCAATTTCTAGCAAATGTTGGCGAAAAGTTGCGGATAAAAAAAGTTTTAAAAAAGCAATTAATTGAATGAAAAATGTACTTTGACTTTTGAAATGTATCTCTTCCTGCTATTTAACACAAATTTTAACAAAAATTCGTTCTTTTGTAACACTTTTTATTTTCGGTGAAAATCTCCAAAATGCGGTCGTGTTAAGAACATAAACAGGCATGTTGCTGGATCAGCCGTAAAACACGCAATACTGAACCAAATCAAACTTTTTAAAATTCAGCGTATTAGCGGAAAACCGTTTTATTAACCTGTGAAATTTTAGGTCGTTATCTAGAACACTGTGGAAGTTATTCAAAAAATTCAATCATTACACCTCGCTGGGACACCCTGTACTTTTCTTTACTCTCGTTTTCTATTATGTTGTGGAATTATTTTTCTGCTAACCGGTTGTTGAAATACATTGATATTTTTTTGAAATACACATTAAAAACAAGTTCATGGCTTATGTCTGTACATGTACTAACGATTCAGGGAACATTGACGGTTGTGGGGTACGGTGTAATTAAGAACCCTCAACGTACGATTCTCATCGGCCAGGCATCTAGTAAACGTGTGTCGGGCTGATTTCACTGAAATCACTGAGTACTGAGTAACTCATTGACTCAGTCCCTCACTCACTCACTCACTCACTCATTCACTCACTCACTCACTCACTAACTAACTCACTCACTCACTCACTCACTCACTCACTCACTCACTCACTCACTCACTCACTCACTCACTCACTCACTCGCTCACTCACTCACTCACTCACTCACTCACTCACTCACTCACTCACTCACTCACTCACTCACTCACTCACTCACTCACTCACTCACTCACTCACTCACTCACTCACTCACTCACTCACTCACTCACTCACTCACTCACTCACTCACTCACTCACTCACTCACTCACTCACTCACTCACTCACTCACTCACTCACTCACTCACTCACTCACTCACTCACTCACTCACTCACTCACTCACTCACTCACTCACTCACTCACTCACTCACTCACTCACTCACTCACTCACTCACTCACTCACTCACTCACTCACTCACTCACTCACTCACTCACTCACTCACTCACTCACTCACTCACTCACTCACTCACTCACTCACTCACTCACTCACTCACTCACTCACTCACTCACTCTCTCACCAATACAGTCCATGCCACCAGTTGTAGCTCGATCGACCGTAAGCACGAACTTTAGTAAAATCGATGAGCATTTGGATAAGAAGACAGAAGTGAAAGAAACCAAATTGGAAATGTCACCAGTACATATCTGAAAGGATATCATTTCTCGAAATGATCTACCATACCAGTCTCACAACAACAATGTGGTCTTTTTACCTTTTTTATTTTGTTGGCATCCTGCATTTGGGACAGTGCGGCTGGGTCACTAATGTATTCTGAATAGAAATACAAATTATCAATTCTTCTCCAAAAGTCTATGTTCCAAAACCAACTTTTAGAATTATGCACAAGTATAGACGCTTTGAATGAGCTGGGGTTCGAGCCAAGAAACGAGTACGTGAAAATGCTGGCCATTTTCAAGCTATCACAAATGTTCAGGTCCATTTGTGAAACGACCACGTGTATTGGAAGATCTTTGCTGGTTAAGTGATCTCGTAGTGAGTCCAGATTCGCGCCTGAGTGAGTGAGTGAGTGAGTGAGTGAGTGAGTGAGTGAGTGAGTGAGTGAGTGAGTGAGTGAGTGAGTGAGTGAGTGAGTGAGTGAGTGAGTGAGTGAGTGAGTGAGTGAGTGAGTGAGTGAGTGAGTGAGTGAGTGAGTGAGTGAGTGAGTGAGTGAGTGAGTGAGTGAGTGAGTGAGTGAGTGAGTGAGTGAGTGAGTGAGTGAGTGAGTGAGTGAGTGAGTGAGTGGAAAACCATCGCTGTCAATAAGTACCAAACAAGATTTGGGTGGTAAATTATTGACTATGTGGCAGCAGAAGTTGACGGCGAAGCAGTCGCTGGCTCCGGTGAGCACGACCAGCGTGGGCTCGCTGCTCATCCACGATCTCATCGTGTGTACATAAAGTCTGAATGTAATGAGACGTATCATCTCTTATTACGGATTGCGGCGATTAATAGCGCACAACAGGTTCACATTTTTAGTGTTTGGTTTCAACCGAAAAGAATGTATTATACATAAAACAGAAGAAAATATTTTAGCAAAATTTATTAACACCATTTGGCTTTATTGACAGAAAACTGATTCTCAGGAGAACTTAATTCATTCCTATTTTTCAAACGCTTTTCGCGTTACATCACTTAGAGCTTATGAAGACACTTTAGTGTCACATGAAAGCAAACAACATAAATCATTCAGTAGCGGAATGCATTCACGAACAGTTGCGAAGTATTTACGACATATTTCTATACCTCATAATGTAACAAATAAAATAAGGCTAGACACCGACTTTTTTCGTTTTCTTGTCTCTCATATTTTTTTTGAATATCAAATGGTTCCACTGATAAAACTGACAGTGACTGCAATGATTTACAACACTTACGAGATCATCTGCTGAGTTTATGATGCGCACTTACGCAATAACTTATGCAATGGCAATCACTCGCAAACTTAACGCATTCGTCACTCAGAAGTGCGACAGTGCAAAGATGTAATAATAAATCCATAAAAGAAGATGCAAAACGCCGTTGTGTTTGGCGGAAGTTTCGAGATCTCATCACAACGGTAGATCGCAGAAAACGAGACTACTACAAAATATATAAGCCACGTTTTTGTACTTTTCATCCGCTGGAGATATGAAGCGCAATACAGTGATCACTGCGGAGTCGCTAAGTCACGTCAGTCAGTCTGTCAGTCAGTCAGTCAGTCAGTTAGTTAATGAAAATGACAGCCACAGTCAGTCAGCGTCTAATTAGTGTAACTACGCGTCTACGCTGTTTCTAACTGAACGCATTATTTATGTTTTTATTGAAAGTAAAAGATGTTAAATTAATATATATTTTACAGGTCCAACATACTATCTCCATAAGCCTCACAGGAATACGCTTATGATGATGGTGGCATGTTGTTGTAATATTGCAAGCGAAATAATTTTATGTGATATAAATTCTAGTTTGTTTGAATGTTTTCGATGCGCATAACGTATTCCATGGTTTATTTGCTTTCAAATATGTACAAAAATATATAAAACATAAGAACTAATAAAGACCATCTTTTTATCGTCTGTAACAAATGGTGATTTATCTTCCGAACAACTTCATAATGTCGTTGATGCCCGGTGCATTAAAGTTCTTCTGTTCCTGCCAGCCAATACCAAATGGCAGATTCGTTTTCTTCACGTTGGTGCCTTCACCTGAAGCATCACTAAATGTTAACTTATAAAAAATTATACGGTATTAGATTGTACAGTTTTTATTAAATGGTCTTTATAACGAACCAGTCCAAGGATTGTAACCCACGGTGTCTGATTGACCGACATTCAAGCCCGGAGATATCATACTAAGATCCAAACCATTATTCGTTGCTCGACCGAACGTTCCCTGCAAAGTTCAGATTGCAACAATAACAACAACAACAACAACAACAACAACAACAACAACAACAATAACAACAACAACAACAACAACAACAACAACAACAACAACAACAACAACAACAACAACAACAACAACAACAACAACAACAACAACAACAACAACAACAACAACAACAACAACAACAACAACAACAACAACAACAACAACAACAACAACAACAACAACAACAACAAACATGCACTTAACTCAAACAGCAAAACAAATGGTAACAATCAGTCGCAACCTTTTTATCCACATTTCCATACGTGTTTCCACCGCCGAAACAAATTCCAGCAAAGCAATCGCGGTTAGCGTTTGAAAACTGTAAATGGGAACTTTGCTGATTAAGCTCATGAAACATAACAAAAAGTGATTAAATATTGCACCTGAAGCAATTAAATTGGAAAGACTACATATTTCACCGTTTTCATTGAAGATTGTGACCTACAAGTAGTTGTAGTTGTTAAGACATTATCAACCTTGAAATCGTTGACGTCAACTTCGGCCCCTCGGTTAGAGTTGAACTGACCCAACCCATCGATACCGGCTTGTTGTCCCAATTCTGAAGGTACTCTATGTTTTTTTACACAAACTCACTGGTCTGTAACTCACTCACTCACTCGCTCACTCACTCACTCACTCACTTACTCACTCACTCACTCACTCACTCACTCACTCACTCACTCACTCACTCATTCACTCACTCAGTCACTCACTCACTAACTCACTCACTCACTCTTTCACCTACTCACTCACTCTACAACTAACGATCCAACGGTGCCACATTCACTCCGCCCCCGACGTTCCCTCCGATTGGCTGTAAAAAGGGCATATCTTTGAACCAGGACTGCAACAGTTGTCGTTTCATTCGAACTGGTTGAGCGGTTGTGGTAAGCACGAAGCAGGTCAGCACAATCACTGCATTCGGCACTAGATTTCGGTTTAACTTCATCATTTATTTTCGGGTGTTTGCTGAAACGAACCGGAAAAGATAAAACAAACCGTAGTTGGTCATCAAAGCAGAAACACAGATCTGCCGAATGAAAAACTGGATCAACAGAACGAGCTGTCGGTGACTCATGACTCTTGTCGCTCACAGTTTTATAAATTATTTCTGCAATACACATTAATCCTTTTTGAACAGTGAAAACACTTTTTTACCAACATGCGCACATGTTAATACATGTACATTACACGGTGATCCAATCATCGACTTACATCTACATAGGTACATGCAAGTTGTTTTGTCTGCAGTGACTGTGTTAAGTCACGAAAAACATTGTCGACGTTTCCTTTAATACAAAAATATCGGAGTGCGTAGGTGGTCGTTTTTGTTTACGAAGCAATAATAAAGAAAACTTTCTGGATCATTTGTTTTCATCTGATTGAAAACGATAGGAAAATCAGAGAATACTGGAAACACGATGTATAAATTCTCATGATACCACAGATAAAAAGATATAGTTTACACGAATGCATGTTTATGGTTCGTTGTTTATCGTCACTTTCTCATGTTGAATTTACGAGGTTTGCAACTTTGACATTTTATTGGGTATTATCGTGGGATATACGAAAGTACTTGAAAGGGAAACAGGACAGGATACGATTGACAAAAGAAAGTAGATCGAGTCAGCGGAGTTTTATGGTTGCAGAAATGATTTGAAACGACGTTAAATGGGTATTATAAAGGAATGGCTGAAAAATATACGCATGGCTACAACATTATTTGTATGTACATGTATACATTCTCACAACTATAACTTCAAAGTTTGATCGAAAAAAATGTCGTACTGTATGTATACATTTAGAAACGTACTGACATGTAGTACATTAATAAATGTGGTAACACGATTGGCTAGATATCGTCACCATTAATCAAGTATGCTGTTGTATACAGGAAAGGGTGAAGTGTGGAATGCAAAAAAAACTTTTTTACTCGAATTAAACTTTTTTGATCGCGAGATTCAAAAAATTCGTCATAAAAATGTTTTATTTCGCTTCAGTTGCATATGACTCAATGAGTGTACATTTGTTTATGTATTTTTATATGTCCATACGCATTTGAGGTTGACTGGTTGGCGGGTACTCCCTAAACTGCGTATAAAAATCACCATGCTTTGTGAATAAAATTAATGAAAAACACCAACATGACACAAACACGTCAACATGCTAATTTATTACGTTAACAACTGGTATGAACGAGAACGAACTTTGCACGACATGAATTGTCACCTTCAAAGCTCCAACCAGTTGAATAC
>OZ038445.1:12284142-12299142 GCA_964036265.1 Daptonema setosum
CGACTGCAGCAATTGCCGTCTCTTCCGAACTGGTTGAGCGGTTGTAACGAGCACAAAGAAGACCAGCAAAGTCACAAAATTTAATGGCATGTTTCTCATTGAGAAAATCATCTTTTTGATTATCGATTAACACTAAAATAAAACTTCAAGTAACAAATTTTTAGCAAAGGGATGAGAAGTTTTCCAGTAATTGGATTTCTTCTAGTAACTTAATATTGTTACCTTCGAGTAACTTAATATTGTTACCTTCGAGTGAATTTTTGGTTAGGCCCAAACAGTTAAGGAAACTACGGAAATGACGCCCAAAACAGTAGAACCATCAAGTTACCGATTCGTAAAACATGAAACCTGTGCCCAATCTTGTTTGTGCCACGGTCGGGGGATATTTTGAACAGGAAACTAAAATGAGATGTTTCTTGGAGCTGTTAAAGCCAGATTGTTTACTCGTCATCTCGTGAATCATGAATCACTGAGTTTTTTTACTTTGCCAACACGGTGTAGAAAATATAGAAAATATATACATACATACATATAAAAATGTAAATGCATGTAGATGTAGTTGAATGTTGATGTTTTTGAAACTGTAGTTAATTACCGTAAGTATGAATTGTTCTAGATTAATCTAACACCAGTTTATAAAAAGAAAATAACCACTGTAGGCTTGATATTGTCACATGATATGAAAATGTTATTTACATGACCGACGTACATGTTTATGTACACTTGTAGATGTGCTAACCTGATTAATGTGTTATCGCCTTTATTAATCATTCTCCCTTACACGCTGTTTTTTTTAATGGTTTATTAGCAAGTTGGCTGACTAAAAGTAAATCAATTAGAAGGTAAACTTGTGTTGGTCTTGCGACGATGAAATTAAAATCGAAATTCCCAGTCTGAACTATGAAACCACTGTTTCATTGACTAGCTGATCATTAAAAACTGAAATGATTCAAACATGATGTGGTATATTCACATATTCACCACACTACTTCCTTTCGAACAATACCGCGAACCCACATGAACGCATATTGATTGCCTTCTGTCCATGATTTTAAAAGGAACAAAACAGTTTTGCTATTATAGTTGCCAAATAGACAGAAAATTGAAAAGTTTCCCCTCGCTCGGAAAAATTTGTAATGAAACATGAAGACGGAGACTGGCGTTTCATCGTGGAGATTCATCGTACAATTGCCCTATATGTACATAATGTGTTCACGTTTATATTTGCAATAAATTTGTTTCACAAATTTGTTAAAGTAATCCGGTTTGTCTTGACAGCAGCCTGCTCAACATTCGTTGAATAACAACGAACAACAAATATGAAAATGAGGTTTGGTTTTCTTGGTTACATTACCGACAATTGTCATGTTGATTGCGCCGATATTTTTCTGCCTCAATGGGTCTCATTCATTTGAATGGCCTCATTTTGACAATAAATTTGAATACCGTAAATCCAACAGATTTGTTTTAATGTCATTTAATGAGTAAAAAAATGTTTCATGATCTGATTTTTCGGCTAAAACGCCAAGAAAAATGTTAAAATAAATAGTTTAATAAAATTCAAATTATGAACATGATAGTTTTATTCATAAAGTTTTATCATGTCGTCGTTGACAGGTTACTCCGGAGCAAAAAAGATGGCATAAAAAAGGTGGTTCAATAAGTTTCGAGAAAAAAATGATGGCATCTACTGTAACTTCAAGTGTTAGGAATAATTGTATTTCGCTGTTTAGATATCATGTATGATTTTTCAGCTGACCACGACATCTCTATCAGCACAACACATAAACCCCAAAAAAGTTGCATGCTAATTTGAACACCCTAAAAATTTATTCCAACTTTACTCATTAATAAGTTAATTTTAACAGTTGTTCATATCGAAAATGCTTTCTGAAATTTTAAGGAGTTGCTTGTTGGGTCCGGTCCACCTTCACAATGGACCACGGATTCTTGTCTTTCCGAAGCAAAACTTCACTCTTCTTTGGGCCACCAAAAACAAAAATCAATGCCAATCTTTATTTGGTTACAATGTTCTAACAACAAATTTGATCGGGTTAAAACGGCCGTTCGTTGCTATTTGGAGTGTCCGCCGAACAGTCCCGATCTGAATGTATTTCGCTACTAAAAATACATAGGTTTGGCTTTGGAGCATAGAAGTAACTTTGTATCGTTTTTGCTCCGGAGTCATGCATCGTTGAGTCATCGCACTTGACTAGAGTTATGATATATATAACGTTTTATTTTGGCAATAAAACCGTAATACGAAACGAGTTTCATGACAATCACACCCTATTATGCGTTTTCACAGACTGCAGAAAAAGGAAGACATAACTGACACATTTAACTCATCACTGAATTATATTGTATAAAATTGAAAGCATATATGGTTATGTTTTAAATGTGGAACCGACCAACACATATTTTCATTTGGTCAATATGACTTGGCACACGTTGGAGTATTATATGTATACTTTTTTCTAGTCCAGACATACTATTTTAATTTCCTTCTACTACTCATTCACACGGACATACCATATGTACATAAGCCATAACAAAAACATTGAAATTAGTATATCATGATCTTCTCACGGCTTGAAAAGCAGCGACAGCACCGAGGGCAGCCAGACCACTTACAACGCCGAGTCCGATATTGCGAACAACCGATGACGCCTGTTCCACCTACACAAATGTAAAATTATATGTAAAAAGTATCTTTTGTACATAAATGTAGATGCAGAGACTGTATGTATGTACATGTACTTATTATGCAAGTTATTCGGTCATTATATTGATTGATCTTGATCTATCATGCAAATGGGCGGAAAAACTTTGCATCCAGTACAAAAGTATTGAGTTAATGAATGACGCAGTGTTGATTATTCGTATTACAATGAATACAACCATTAATTGCAGTAACCTGCTCGCTGACCGGTTGTCCATAGCGGCACCATTTGGCAAAGTGTTCACAGTTGAGGCTGGTTAGGTGGTAGTCTTGAGGACCCTATATATAATAATCAAACCATTCATAAATGCCTTAAATCAATAATTGACTACAGTAATTAGTCATCGAACACCAGATTGAATAACATGATGGTTTGTACTTTATTATTTCTATATCAGCTCAGTCATACATAGAAGCACGTGCTCTCTCCACTATATCGGTCTAACCACATAAGCACGTGCTCTCTCCATTATATCGGTCTAAGCACAAGCTCTCTCCACTATATCGGTCTAACCACATATAGGCCTCATAATTGATTATAAGAAATGGTTTAAAACTGCGAGAACCCATGGCAAGGCCAGAACCAGATTCTCAAGTCCAGAACCGGATTCTCAAGTAATGAAATTTTTGTGCCACGTTTTCAAATTTCTTAGAACCACATTTTCAAGTCCAGAACCGGATTTTCAAGTAAGGAATTTTCTGTGCCACGTTTTGGATTTTCTTATAACTAATTACGAGGCCTATAAGCACGTGCTCTCTCAACTATATAGGTCTAACCATATAAGCACGTGCTCTCTCCACTATATCGGCCTAAGCGCGTGCTCTTTCCACTATATCGGTCTAACCACATAAGCACGTGCTCTCTCAATCTCAACTAGTATATAGGTCTAACCATATAAGCACGTGCTCTCTCAACTATATACAGTAGGTCTAACCGTATGAGCACGTGCTCTCTCAACTATATCGGTCTAAACATATAAGCACGTGCTCTCTCCACTATATCGGTCTAAGCACGTGCTCTCTCAACTATATAGGTTTAACCATATAAGCACGTGCTCTCTCTACTATATCGGTCTAATCATATAAGCACAAGCTCTCTACACTAAATCGGTCTAATCATACAGGGTGGCTGTAAAGTAACGACGTGTTTTCCGGCCGCCCATTTCTCAAAAAAATTATATTGTGTGATCAGTGTTTCTTTAGTCAAACTTGCGTAAAAACACCTGAAAAATCGAATTATGTGGTCAGATTCGACGTATTATAATGTATTTGTAGGCCTTTTGTGGAATTTCTGTCAAAAAGCTATATTTTTTACTTTTTGAGTCTTAGACGGAATTTTTTTCCATAATAAAAGCTTTATAGGATTCTAAAAGTTTACACACTATTTTAAGAATGATTTAAAAAAAAATCTCATCGCCAGATAACACTATTGGTATAATCTAATGGGGAAAATTAAGCCAGCTTTCACATGTCACTTTTTACGTCTGAATCTTATTTCTGCATTTTTCACCGATTATCATGCTTTTATGACCCTTAATGGTGTCTTATGATACCAAATTTGTGTTATAGGAGTTATGGAAGTATGATAATTCTACTTAAGACCTAAATGTTTGATTTTCGAAATTGTGGAATTTTATCGAATTTCGCATTTTTTCTACATTTATTGAGACTTTTTGGTAGTGAAGTACTATGAATTCTGATTCTTTCATAAATTCTTTAACACAAAACTCAACTTACCATTTGTTTATATCATTATGAATCCTGGTTGAAACCAATTGATACTTAATTCGTATTACTATGGTCAGTTTTCATAGAATTTCGGTCAGTTTTGTTGAAAAACAACGAAATTTCCGTTAATTTTCGGAAAAAAATTAATTTGAGCAGTCCTACACAAATATGAACATCATAATCTGAAATTTCAGGTTTGAATACATATAATTGGCATGTAAAAGTTAATCATGCAATACAATAGTTCTGAGAAATAGACGGCCGGAAAACGCGTCGTTACTTTACAGCCACCCTGTATAAGCACGTGCTCTCTCTACTATATCGGTCTAATCATATAAGCACAAGCTCTCTACACTAAATCGGTCTAACAATACAAGCACGTGCTCTTTCCACTAAATCGGTCTAACCATATAAGCACGTGCTCTCTCTACTATATCGGTCTAACCATACAAGCACGTGCTCTTTCCACTAAATCGGTCTAACCATTTAAGCACGTGCTCTCTCTACTATATCGGTCTAACCATACAAGCACGTGCTCTTTCCACTAAATCGGTCTAACCATATAAGCACGTGCTCTCTCAACTATATCGGTCTAACCATATAAGCATATCGATCTAACCATATAAGCACGTGCTCTTTCCACGATATCAGCCGATACGTACGGAGAATAATGACGATCCAATAAGTTGTTTATGCGACAAAGATCCCGGCCAGAGACGTCTAATAGTCCGTCCACCGCCACCTTAAAATACTTTTTCAGGAGCCAGTTAAAATTAAAAATTCGTAATCTATTTTTTATATCTCTCTCCAACTGATTGTAGTAGCCTAAGATTATTGAGATTTTTATCTTCATTATTATGAAAATTAATATCCAAAGATTCGTGATGAATGAGAAGAGTTTTAATTCCCGGTTTTAACGGTAAATCCGAGTTTACACGTAACGACTGTTTTTTTCTAATGATGATTATTCTGATATTCAATGTCGCGTAATATTTTCGGTTTATATTTTTTCGTAACAGACTTCTGCTTGTATCGATCTGACCAAGGCACTTGTACGCGCTTTAAATGAGGGGTCAACCAAGTGAACTACGTTGGAGTGACCCGTTGAAATGGCCCAGTGCTGAAATTGAATTGAATACTCTCACTCACTCACTCACTCACTCACTCACTCACTCACTCACTCACTCACTCACTCACTCACTCACTCACTCACTCACTCACTCACTCACTCACTCACTCACTCACTCACTCACTCACTCACTCACTCACTCACTCACTCACTCACTCACTCACTCACTCACTCACTCACTCACTCACTCACTCACTCACTCACTCACTCACTCACTCACTCACTCACTCACTCACTCACTCACTCACTCACTCACTCACTCACTCACTCACTCACTCACTCACTCACTCACTCACTCACTCACTCACTCACTCACTCACTCACTCACTCACTCACTCACTCACTCACTCACTCACTCACTCACTCACTCACTCACTCACTCACTCACTCACTCACTCACTCACTCACTCACTCACTCACTCACTCACTCACTCACTCACTCACTCACTCACTCACTCACTCACTCACTCACTCACTCACTCACTCACTCACTCACTCACTCACTCACTCACTCACTCACTCACTCACTCACTCACTCACTCACTCACTCACTCACTCACTCACTCACTCACTCACTCACTCACTCACTCACTCACTCACTCACTCACTCACTCACTCACTCACTCACTCACTCACTCACTCACTCACTCACTCACTCACTCACTCACTCACTCACTCACTCACTCACTCACTCACTCACTCACTCACTCAATCACTCAATCACTCAATCACTCACTCACTCACTCACTCACTCACTCACTCACTCACTCACTCACTCACTCACTCACTCACTCACTCACTCACTCACTCACTCACTCAATCACTCAATCACTCACTCACTCACTCACTCACTCACTCACTCACTCACTCACTCACTCACTCACTCACTCACTCACTCACTCACTCACTCACTCACTCACTCACTCGCCTTGTAAGTGCCTCTATCAAACTCGATCAGATCGCCTGGTCTCGCCCTAACAGCCAACGCCTGCCCGTGCATCCAATCGGACACATAACACACGTGAATGTCTATGTCAGCCATATTCATTAACCATATACCTATAGATAGTAAAAATATAAAACATGGCATTTCAAGTTGAATGCTTATTATAACGGATAGCACAATTACATATAATAGTGTCAAGTTACCATTATTAGTCATCATAAGTTCGCTGTTCAGAAGTAAACATTTTGCGAGATTTTGCAAAAAACAGCAACGGCTTATTTCATAATGCCGTAAAACGTGAACAAACAAGGTTTATACGTACATATCCAATGGTATCTGAAAAGGCATGAGACCGAAAGCATGGCATATGCATAGTATGCATGTACAGTATGTATGTACATGTCTGGTAGCCACAAACAAGTTGATGTTTCGACGGCTGGCCATGTCAAAGTAGAAAACGCAGTCAGCTTCTTAACATTCTCAGTTGTGTTGTGTTATATGACGGCATTGCCCACTGCAATCTGTTCTCTCCCCAGTTCGGGTTCCCTGACATTGTTTATCTGGTAAATGAAGTGAAGTTTCAATTGAGGAATTCCAAGCAAACCTACATATATATTAACCGTAGTAATAATAATCGAGAAAACTGGAAACATCAGCCGCGTTAAAATTCAATCGAGTGGGTGTATTCCGTGTTCTGTAAGTTATCTTTCTTTATTTCAAAGAGTTAAGGTGGACGCATTCAATATATTATAGGTTGGGCCAGAAAAAGGTTTACCGCACAAGTTTTACTCTTTTGAGTTGTTTAAAGCGGGGAATTCCACTTCTCCTTTCTTCCCTTGTCCGCTAATCTGTCCACGACAAGTGATCTCCAAAAGATGAGGTCTCTGTTGATTGGTCATTGTTTAACAAGACACTCATGCTGGACACGGTTATCGCGACCGGTCGATCGATAATTTCACATCTTTGTATGGATAGCTTCGGATAGATCCTCAAGTCTCGTCTGAGTTTCTCGTAACTCCGAAATTTATACCGCAACCCTCTTGGCGCGCATTCAAACTTTGGCGCGCGTTCAAACGAAAAATTTAGCTGTTCGCAGGTCGCACTGCACGTTGAAAAAAAAAAAAATAACAAACGAGCCGAACTGAGAAATCGTATAGTCAAATGTTTCCAGATGAAAGCTTTGTAAGTGTAACATGATGAGATACCATGACCACGATGTATTTTACCGCATAAGTTCATCCAACTAGACCACTGAATTGACCGGTCGCGTTCATAGATTGTTGGGTCTTCCGTCTTATTTGTTGCATTTATGGTTTATGGAAGTTAATTTTGTTCAAATAGCAACAGAGTATTTATTTTTTTTATTCGAGGTTATTAAAAGTAAACATTTTTAGTTAATGGTAGCTGGTAGCTAATTTTAACAAACCAAAATTTGTCGAATCTTGAATGAGAAAAGGTTCACGTTCGATTCTTTGCGCTCCATGAATTTTTTGTTTTTTTCCATCGATTTTCTTTCATGAAAAATGCAATTGAAAGGATATTCAGTGAATAAATTGTTCATTTTACAGCGAGTATTAATTTTTTACTCCGCGACCACATTGCAGATCTTTACAAAATATTCACAATTTTGCTGTGCGTGTGCCGTCGTTTCTCCGTGCGTTCTGTTGTCATGGCTCCCGCTCGCAAACGAAAAGTTAGTTAACAATCTCGATTTGAGATGTACTTTGTCTTCACTAGAGGGTGTGTGTGATGTATTAATTTTGAAAACAGTATTAAACATGAAATATCATTCACTAAACGGTCCCATCAATTATTCAGTCATTCACTGAACGGTCCCACTCAACCCACCAGTCATTCACGAATGATATGTTTCGTTCAATCGGTTATCCACTTACCTCGACTCATCCCTCAATCAATCAACCATTTACTGATTATCCTCTAGGATTCTTTCAATCAATCAGTCGTACACACAACCATTCAATCAATCAATCATTCATACACTCAACCATTCTTTCTTTCAAGCAGGAATACACTAAACTCAACCGATCCTCCAATCAATCAATCATTTGTTCAATCATCCTTTTATTCCATCGGTCATAGCATACTCTACAGCCATTCAATCAATAAATCAATCAACCAAAAACCAATCAATCAATCAAAAAAGCAGTTAAATAGACATACACTCACTTACTCAACTATAACATTACTTCAATTAATCAGTCATTTACTCAACCATTCCTTTATATATTCAATCAATAAGTCATACTTCCAACCATTCAATAAACCATTGAAACAGTCATACACTCACACGTCACTCACTCAACTCAACCATTCCATTGCATCAATCAATCAGTAATTTATTCCACATTTCCTTCAATCTTTTATTCATTCAGTTAATCGATCGAACTTTTAACCATTCAATTAATCTACAGCCAGTCATACATTCACGGTTCAATCCATTCCCAATCATTCATTCATACACTCAACCATTTCTTCAAACAATCCATCAATCATTCTTCATTCATACACTTACCCCATTCCTTCAATCAATCAGTCATGCACTCAACCATTTCTGCAATAAATCAGTTATTTACTCAAGTATTTCCACAGCCCTTCAATCAATCAAACAGTCATACACTCACTCACTTAACTATTTCATTACTTCAATCAACCAGTCATTTACTCAATCATTCTTTTATCCAACCAATCGGTCATACGTTCAACCATTCAATCAATCAATGAAACAGTCATATACACACTCACTCAACCATTCCATTACTTCAATTAATCAGTAATTCCCTCAACCACTTCAATCACTCTTTACTCAATCATACTTTTATCCAATCAATCAATCAATCGGTCATACTCCCAACTCAACCATTCCATCAATCGAAAAAACTGTCATACACGCACTCATTCAACCATTCCATTACTTCAATCAATCAATCAGTCATTCTCACTTAACAATTCATTCATTCAATTAATTGGTCATACTTCGACCTTTCAATCAATCAATGAAACAGTGATACACTCAGTCATTCAACCCTTCCATTACTTCAATCAATCACTCAACCATTCCTTCATTCAATTAATCGTTCATACTTTCAATCATTCAATCAATCATACAATGAATCATTCTTTCAATCAGTCATACACTCAACCGTTACTGCAATAAATGTGCACTAAGTGGGTAATACACTCAAACATTCCTTCAATCAATTAGTCACACACTAAAATCAGCCCTTAATCCAACCAGCATCAGCCAGTCACTCCTTCAGGCTTCAAACAATCCGTTAATCTGTCAGTGATTCACTCAGTGGTTCCAGCATTTAGTCGTTCACCCAACCGTTTCTCAATTAGTCTCTCATTCTAAAAAAATAAAATTTTGACGCCTCAATCGATCATTTATCCACTAAACCCACCCTCATTTACTATGTGTTTCACTCAAACACTTGCACGAATCTTAAGCAACGAGTCATTCAATGAACTGATCCATTTTTTTTTATTCCGATCAGTTCATCCGGCCGTTTTCTCAATCAGCCATTCGATTCAACTATCACTCAATCAAATCAACCAATCAATCAATTATTTTGTCCAAAGATCACTGTTATAAATCACAACTCTTCATCATATTAGTCCAAATGTAAGTTTTCAGGTTGCAGATGAACCGTCTCTGTCGGACGCACCCAAGTCGAAGAAGTCTGCTTCGTCAGGCAGTCAGCCAGCGATCACCACCAAATCGATGATACCATGTACAGACACACCTAATTTCAGTATCTGTTCCTGGAATGTAAATGGAATCCGTGCCTGTCTTAAGGTTAGACGCGGCTTAATTTTTTGCTTAACGTTTACCTACATTAAAAGTATTTTTTCAAATTGGTTGGTTTGTACGTTTTATACAGGCAGCTGTGTTACTTCACTTGTCCAACTGTAGTGTGTCTGGAATTCTCTCATTGTTTAGAATGGCGGTATTTCCTTCATCACAAAATCAGGGGCCGACGTTTTCTGCATCCAGGAGACGAAATGCGCCGACTTGGATGTGCCTAGTGAAGTGAAGCACATCAAAGGTTTGTTCATTGTATTATTGTACGTACATGTGAGACTGCGTATGATAAGTCTCAGTGCCTGTTTGTCGCCTGTCTAGTCTAGTGCGTAGGGCGCCGGCCTCGAAAACCGGCGGTCCTAAGTTCGAAACCTGACTTGAGACACAGATCCTGACGCGTTGCTCTGGGGTTTCTGCCATTGCCCGTCAGTTTATTCAACTCTCTGGCCACTACGAAAACACCATTCTGATATGGTATTAGTGTGCCTTATGGCTTCAGTTAATGAAGAAGTCCAACTAAAAAAAAAATAAGAGTGATTTTTGTATTGTATGAAAGCATTGGGTTGTCTTACCGCACCGTCGTTATATCCGCTGGCTTATCCGTCACAGATCTTTCAAAAAGGTCGCCGTTTTCAGATTAATTTCACCTGCACCGTGTAGAAAAATTTGCTGTTTTTGATAGCGGCAAACTGAGGAAGGGGGGATTCAACCTCTTCACATCCACAACGGTTTGATATTTGATTCATAGGCAACGCTAAGAGGATGTCTTTTCATCTGTGATTATCTGATCAAATGTCAACAGGTTCTTATGAAATTAGTACGCTTGCATATTCATACTGTTTAAATGAAACGTAATTGTTATCAGTAGGTTATTTTTTGTTGGTTTGTGATTCAGGTTACCACAGCTATTTCCAAAGTACTGAGGCCAAGGGCGGGTACGCCGGTGTCGCCCTCTACTCAAAGATTGAACCGATCAATGTCACGTTTGGAATGGGTTACTTTGCTATATCATTATGTCAATTTATCATTGACTTATTTAATCAGAAAGTTTTTAAGCCCGCAGTCAAATCTTTCGCATGAAGTCAAATCTCCTCGACCAAGGTATAAAACTGATCAGTTACATTGAAATCTTTAGCGCGTGAAATTGTTTAATTGGATCAGATTTGGTTGTCTTGTTACAGTCATCAAATATGTACGTTTTCAGGCATTGCAAAACACGACGATGAGGGTCGACTGATCACGGCTGAATACGAATCGTTCTACTTAGTATCCGCTTGTTGGTTTCTCATAAATGTTTCTGGTTACATCATTTGTATCTAAAAAAACCGATTAATGGAGGATTTTTTTGCTGGTAAAGATTTCGCGGTCGAAGGTTCAGCAACCTGTTTTTTGGTTGCAGACGTTCCAAACAGTGGTCAAGGTCTAAAACGGCTCAAATACCGGCACATGGAATGGGATGTGGATTTCCTGGCCTACATAAAGAAGTTAGACGCTAAGAAGCCGGTCATTTACACGGGAGATCTCAACGTGGCTCATCAGGAAATCGGTTGGTTACTTTACGTTGCCGGAGGAGGCATGTGTTTGTACTGTTTTTTTTTGGTTTGAAACTTTACATTGGTAGGTGTAGTGTTTTGCTGGCAAGTAGATGAAGATGCAAGATGGTCAAATTCAACTGTGTTCGATCACTGTCTCCTAAAACTACCACTATTTTTCAGATCTCAAGAACCCGACATCAAATCGCAACAAAACGCCGGGTTTCTGCGACGAGGAACGGGAGAATTTCAGTCAGCTGCTGGACGCCGGATTCACAGACACGTTCAGGGCGATGCATGCAGACAAAGAGGGCGCTTACACGTTCTGGTCGTACAGGGGCAATGCCAGAGCCAAGGGTATTGGATGGTTAGTACAGCAATGTTTGATACTTATTATCCATGTTTTGTTCGGTACATTCCATCACCACTCACATGTTGTTTAGCTAAGTTTACTGGTTGACGGAGTGTTATACTTTGGATCGTGTGGTGCGTGGTTCGTCTTTACTTAAAGAGTTGTTGTATCTAGATAATTACGGTACAAAACGTCAGCAAATGTTTGCAGGCGCCTGGACTATTTTGTGGTGTCGGATCGTCTCACATCGCTGGTATGCGACAGCCTGATTCACAACGCGGTCACGGGCAGCGATCACTGTCCCATCGAGCTCAAATTATGTCTGCCAACATAAACTTATTCATATGTATTTTTGTTGTTGTAAAAAGTTACTTTCGTTCGTGTTCCTACATACTTTATTTTATTACAGAGGTGAATGTGTTGTTGCCTATATTCACTGTCTCTTATTCTCAAATGTAAATTTTATTTCAACTCACTAATATAAAATCTACATTGTGATTGAACTCACGGTCTGGTCTTGTCTTGTATTGTCTTGCCTATTGGTACTTTGAACCATGAAACAGTGACAGCATATTCAAAGACGACAGAGGTGAGAAGTAAGTTCATTATTCTAACTCTAAAGAACGATTTTTAGGACTGTATTCATCTGAAATCTACCTCAGAGAAATGTAGAGCTTGAAACGTGGTATTTTTGTTGATTTTAGAATTGCACTTTCCTTGTTAATATGGCCTTATTTGAGTTTATTCCCGGTGACAACCCAGTGCACTTTGGTTTGCCTCGCGTCAGATAATGATTGGTAATCAAACTTTTTGGATTGAATCAAGCAATCATGAATTCAACTAGAATTATGTTTCTCACCACAACCCAGAATTATCCAGGAACGCCCTTTTCTTGATAGACCAGACGCGAGTGCGATCCCATTGGTTATCGAAATTTACGCTAATTTATGCTCGAAATCATTTTGGTTTTTACTTGCGACCGCATTGTTGGTTATATTTGTGTGGATTTATGCCGGTCGTGTCTCGTCACGTGTTCTTTCACTCATCCAGTCAGCTTTTTGCCTTTCACAGCTCTTCGTATTATCAACATTGCATATTATGTTTGTGTCTTGTCAAATGCCTCCCATCATTGTAGACGTGTGCACCCGTATTTGCATTTTCAGTTTTTACTATGTAATGAAATGTATCAACAACAGCGAGTCTACTTTTTTGCTGTTCTGTAATAAAAATGTAGTGTAAATCGTCTCGATCAGCTGACTCGCGCAACTGGAATGAATCGTCTGGAAGTGACAATCGCGTTCACCCGATTCACTGATCAGTACACCATTGCCCTCATTGTTGACCACTCTGAATACTGAAGCGTTCAATTTGATTGCCGATTCGATTTGTGCCAGGCAAATGAATATAACCTCTGTGATCGTCATTTATTAAAATTGTAGCAATCGAAGCTCACAAAAATGGAAAGCTGTTAGTTGCATACTGAACAGTAAGCCACATTGGACGACAGCTTGAGAGCAGGCTTATTGCCGAATACACAAAGCACGAGCTGGATTGATTTTTTTATCAAAGTTATTTATTTTTAAGAAATTTTGTTATTTCAATATTACTGTATTTAGTTATTGGCCCCTTCATTAGTGGACGAGATGTGCAATTCCCTCGCGTTGATTTCAAAATGAGAAATTTGTCGCCAAAGGTGATTCTGGAGATTTCCCTTTGTTTGGAGGATCGGCTAGTCCGCCGTTAGCAAGTTATCAAGGTTGTAGGCCTATAACAAGGCTGTCTCACAGTGGAATAATAACTCCTCTACTCCTCCAGTCTTTCTTATTTGATCAGGTTTGATTTCACACCAATAAAAAGGTTAAACTGACGTCAGTTGACCGAATGAATTTGTATCATTGTTAGATTTTTTCGAGTTTGTAACCAAGCCGAGACAGTTAACGTAATGATTTTTTCTTTTGCTTAAGGTTTTCCTCGGAATTCAATTGTGATTGTGTATCTGACGATGAAATTGAGCTGAATACTCGAATGAACATGTGGTATACTAGCTATATGTGCCCAGATAAACGGCATAACCACACCACAGTTAGTCAATCGTTCCGTTCTCCCACTGTCCAGCCAAGTCACTTTCACCACGTGCGAATCTAAGATTATTAACTTGCTTAAAACTTCATATGTTCTTTTATGTAACCACATACACAAACAATTTCTAGTCTGATTCATTGTCTAACAATGCCGAATATCTTAAAAATACTTCACTGGAAATGCAACAAACCTAACTAAATTGAGCTTGTGTTGTAAGTCGATAACTTCAAAAATAATCCAAATGTGTACTTTCAGAAGGGAACTAACACGTACCTTGTTAAGACGGAAACTTTTTTCTTGGTGACACGGAAACTTTTTCCTGGTTAAAGCGGAAACTTTTTTCCTGAAACGTTACACTGTGATAGACTCGAAATTATCCTACATCTTGAATGATTGGTGGTCTATTTCAATCTGTCGTTTCAGATGTCGATATATCAATTACTAGTTTATCGTCAAAATTAATAAATTGAAATGAACCACCAAGGTTTCAGTACTGCAAACAAATTCAAACTTATTCCATTGTTGGTATGAGAAGGCCACGCTAAGGACTTGTATTACATCTCTGAAATTAATTAACTCATCCGCCATTGCACTCAAACACCGGCATTGAGTATAGCCATTTATCAAAAACCGCATTAACGTTCCGGTAGAAAAAAGATTTCCTGTTGCAAGGTGATGAAGGATGT
>OZ038445.1:12304142-12333787 GCA_964036265.1 Daptonema setosum
AATATGGCCCCCTGAAAAACCATGGCTCATCATCACTTAATCACTCACTCACTCACTCACTCACTTACTCACTCACTCACTCACTCACTCACTCACTCACTCACTCCCTCACTCACTCACTCACTCATACTCACTCACTCACTCACTCGCTCACTCACTCACTCACGCACTCACTCACTCACTCACTCACTCACTCACTCACTCACTCACTCACTCACTCACTCACTCACTCACTCACTCACTCACTCACTCACTCACTCACTCACTCACTCACTCACTCACTCACTCACTCACTCACTCACTCACTCACTCACTCACTCACTCACTCACTCACTCACTCACTCACTCACTCACTCACTCACTCACTCGCTCACTCACTCACTCACTCACTCACTCACTCACTCACTCACTCACTCACTCACTCACTCACTCACTCACTCACTCACTTCATAAGCGAGCGCGTTCAAAACGGCCTGCAGAAAAAACTGTATTTCTTTGGCTTTGCGTCTTTCGGACTCGCGTTGCCTGGCCACACTCACCGCTGCCACTGACGATATTGTGACGGTGCCCGGTAGATCACGCATCTTGGCAGATGTTGATACCTGTACACAAGTAGGGCACATGTTTAACCAATATCATATCACTCATATATGTGACATGTTAAGCGACTATCATATCACACATATATGTGACATGTTAAGCGACTATCATATCACACAATGTGACATGTTAAACGACTATCATACATATCAGACAATGTGACATGTTAAGCGACTATCATATCAGACAATGTGACATGTTAAGCGACTATCATATCAGAAAATGTGACATGTTAAGCGACTATCATATCAGACAATGTGACATATTAAGCGACTATCATATCAGACAATGTGACATGTTAAACGACTATCATATCAGAAAATGTGACATGTTAAAGGACAATCATATCAGACAATGTGACATGATAAATGACTATCATATCAGACAACATGTGACATGTTAAACAAGTCTCATGTTAGATATTCAATGTGTGACATGTGTAATTTTTTTGCAAAACTGTTTCCTTTACCGAATTTCGGAACAAATGTAAGTTAATGAAACCAATTGAGAATAAATAGAATAGCATGTGAAATATTGTGCATGCATTCGACTCCAAAACAGTTACAGTATGCAAGTTACACTATAAAGTGCTACAAACAAAGTATGTACGTTAAAATTTTAAGAATGTCATTCAAATTGACGTTGACGAGTAATGTTTTATTCATAGCTGTTTGTCGTGGCCATGATATATGTACATAGAAAGAAATCTTTATCATGAAATAATATGCAGAAGTAGGTAATGATGGAGCAGTAGCCGTTGAGCTTGAGAACGTGCACTTGTATACACGGTGGGCCATAAAAATCAAACCAATTCAACTGTTTATAACTCGAGCGTTAAACATCTGATTTACTCGGTGTTGCTATCACAATACCTCAAATCATATAAGCTTTCAAATAAGAGCAAGAACAAATAAATCGGTGGATTACAGCTTAAGTTATTGACCGTCAAAATCGTTTGGTTTTGTCGGTTCACCAGTATACTGTATGTATTTTATGCACGAACGAATAGAATAGAAGTCATACCTTTTGCCTCAATAACGATCGGGGTTCACTTCGTCTTGCATGGTGTTCTATCTGTTTTAATTCAGTTATTCAAACTTTGTGGTCAACTTGTCTTTGTTAGTTTAAAATAACTTGTTAAACGTATTCAAACCAATTGAGCATTGACAAATGTTACGATACCATACTATTATTTAATTTTAACATCAGTTAACCTTCAATCGCAGTTTTCTGATTCGGTAAAATGTGAGCCCATTAAAAGTACACAACAGGGTGATCGCTGTGGAGCAAGCGCCTGAAGTGAATCAAAAATTGTGTAACTTATGTAAAATACATGTATGATCCACAAAAGGCTAGTATCTATCTGTTAGTTAGTTGAATGGTTAGTTATAAAAAAATAGTCGATAACCATTAAAGTTAGACATGCTATGCTAATTGTTGCATAATAGTTCTTAATTTATATGTATTTCGCAATAACAAAAACTATTGAACTTCATGAAATCATTGTTCACTACAGATACCAGTGTCTTCAATCTAAATCACGGGATTATCACTAAAAAGCAATGTTAGACAATGATTACCTAAGCCTAAGCCTAAGTCTGCCCAACCGATACAGTGCCACCAGAGTACATGCCCACATAAATTGGTCCTGTATATAAGTCCGAGCCAGTTGACATCGACGTAAAAGTCACAACCTTCGATCGCATAGCCCTGAAAACTCGCTTGAAACTTGTGAAGTACGGATACTGTTGACTTCACTGATAATGGTTTAGGCCTATAGGCAAAAACTGTTATACCGGAAATGAAATTGATTTGTTTTGCTATTTTTAGGCCGGGGACCATGATTATAAATATAGGCCCCATTATAACAATCAAGCCTAATTATTTTCAACCAACGAGAGTATTGACGATAGCCAGCACATAACACACGAGAACACCCAGTACACCATTACGCATTGTGCAGACAGTGTTGTACTGCAAACATACCTCTCTCTCTCACTCACTAACTCACTCACTCACTCACTCACTCACTCACTAACACACTCACTCACTCACTCACTCACTCACTTACTAACTCTTTCACTCACTCACTCACTCACTCACTCACTCACTCACTCACTCACTCACTCACTCACTCACTCACTCACTCACTCACTCACTCACTCACATGATGGGGGTGACAAATAGCAATGAATCGATTGATGGCAATGGCAATCATGATGAATATTACCACGTTCCAAACGCCCGCCATCAGGTGGCCCAATTGAGCTCCCAACGCAGAGTGAGCAAGACTGCTGTTTGAGCTGCAACATATTGATCCGTGGAAAGAAGGTCGTCTAACACTGGATGTGCCAGTTACCGTGTACGTGAGTGATTTGTGAATGAGTATTAGTGAATGATTGAGTGAGTGAGTGAGTGAGTGAGTGAGTGAGTGAGTGAGTGAGTGAGTGAGTGAGTGAGTGAGTGAGTGAGTGAGTGAGTGAGTGAGTGAGTGAGTGAGTGAGTGAGTGAGTGAGTGAGTGAGATGAGTGAGTGAGTGAGTGAGTGAGTGAGTGAGTGAGTGAGTGAGTGAGTGAGTGAGTGAGTGAGTGAGTGAGTGAGTGAGTGAGTGAGTGAGTGAGTGAGTGAGTGAGTGAGTGAGTGAGTGAGTGAGTGAGTGAGTGAGTGAGTGAGTGAGTGAGTGAGTGAGTGAGTGAGTGAGTGAGTGAGTGAGTGAGTGAGTGAGTGAGTGAGTGAGTGAGTGAGTGAGTGAGTGAGTGAGTGAGTGATTGAGTGAGTGAGTGAGTGAGTGAGTGAGTGAGTGAGTGAGTGAGTGAGTGAGTGAGTGAGTGAGTGAGTGAGTGAGTGAGTGAGTGAGTGAGTGAGTGAGTGAGTGAGTGAGTGAGTGAGTGAGTGAGTGAGTGAGTGAGTGAGTGAGTGAGTGAGTGAGTGAGTGAGTGAATGAGTGAGTGAGTGAGTGGGTGAGTGAGTGAGTGAGTGAGTGAGTGAGTGAGTGAATGAGTGAGTGAGTGAGTGGGTGAGTGAGTGAGTGAGTGAGTGAGTGAGTGAGTGAGTGAGTGAGTGAGTGAGTGAGTGAGTGAGTGAGTGAGTGAGTGAGTGAGTGAGTGAGTGAGTGAGTGAGTGAGTGAGTGAGTGAGTGAGTGAGTGAGTGAGTGAGTGAGTGAGTGAGTGAGTGAGTGAGTGAGTGAGTGAGTGAGTGAGTGAGTGAGTGAGTGAGTGAGTGAGTGTAGCGATCGGTAGCGATCGGTAGCGATCGTCTCAACCTGAACAACATGGGCGCCACATACACAGCGTATATTAATAGGTTGAAACACTCGTTAAATACCATGGTATTATAGAGAATGGCATAGCAACCGGTGAGGGGTTTGATCCGCTGCTGTACTATGGACACACCTGCAAACACATTGTATACTACAGAAATTCAAATATTTAACAGATGGTATTTCAGTATGTAAATTAATCGCACTTTTTATAGACGCACTCACTCACTCACTCACTCACTCACTCACTCACTCACTCACTCACTCACTCACTCACTCACTCACTCACTCACTCACCAGCGTCAACCACCAGGAACAGTACAGCAACGACGGCAGTGATGATGCCAGCCAGCTTGTGTTCGCCATCCGAAGTGGGACAGCGATCGCATAACGAGCACACTTGACTCGCACTGAAAATCATTGAACGGATTTCGTGTCGATTTATTGTGAGTCCTAATAACTACTCACGTACGCGAAAAAATACATCTTTTTTCCAGTGTAAAAAAATTAACTGCCACAGCTAAAAGTAATACAGCAGTAAGTCTCTCAGGCGTCGTGAGTTTTTTCACTTCTATTTGCGCGTTTGATAAAAGTTAATAATACCTTTACGATCCTTACTGCTACATAAAATGATAAAACTAAAACTGGTTTTAACCTTCTGTATAACGTTGAATTCAACGTGTTTTCCATAATTTGCGATCTGAAATCAACGTTTTTACAGTGAATTGGTGATGCTGATTATGTTGCTTTTTAACAATCGTATTTAACATTCACTCCTTATGTTTATTCATGTTCACTTGAAATCGGTTGAGTAAAGAAAGAATGAGCCGGGTGAATGAATAGAGAAGATATACAGAATGTACTCAATCATGACTATGGATTTACCCGAACTGACACTGAAAACCAGGCTCCATATTAACTTGGAGAAGATATAATTATTGTACCTACAGCGTTTGCGTAGTGCCTAGCGATTAGGGCATGCAAGAGGATTGTCCAAGTCGATTATTTATAGAATAATTGCAATGATAATGAATGTAACAAGTAAGAAATGGATCAACGACGATTATGTATTGTGTTGAACTTGCTGATGGTCGTCTATCGAAAGTATGGAATTGCCACTTGACTCCATTGTATTGGCATTGATGATGATTATAGAAAGTGCTTGTACCTACAACACGATTGGTTGAGTGCGCTCGAGGTAATTCGCTGTGGCTCAATGCCAACTTTTACTCGGCAATTAAGCTTAGTAGATTGTTATACGAGTAGTATTCGATAAGTATAAAAACACGGAATTACGGTTTGTGACTGGCAGTATATTAATTGGATTTCCAATGTTTTTAAATAAAATTACACTAAACATTTCTAACGTTCAATCTTACACGAATAATGTTCGAAACTTTTTCTGTCAAAAAACTGTACATTACATAAACTGAAATGCAACCGTTCTGATAATATGACTTGTTTTGTTCATATATAATGCTCGTAAACCTACATACAGTATGTACATATGTATGTATATCCGTCCTCTTGAGCAATGCAATTATGTATATTGGGATCCCAGTGTTGTTCCCAATTGACATCGTACATAATTATAAACATATCCTACATCAGAAGATGGGTATGCGAAAAATCATCTAACCTTCATTAATTGACATAAAGCGCACTTTGTATGTAATTTTGTACGTGCAGCAGTACGGGACGGGACAAACATTTTTAAAATGTCGAAACGAGGCGCGTTAATGCGCCTAATAGCCATGGCGTACTGAATGGTTGGCTCCGCACAATAATGAATCATCGAAAACGTTTGGAACAACCTTCTTGTTTTGACCATACTTAAAAAAAAGTCGATAATGAGTTTCTACTCTGTGAAAATCTTGAACAAAGACTCCTTTCTGTGCACCGATTTATTCAAGCGCACCCTTTTTCTTAAAAATGTTTTGAATTCCCTAGGATTTGTATAGCACTCGGCATCATCCCTTGGTACAGATTTTTTAAGGAGGGATTTTTAAAATAGTTCGCAGACTTCATTCCAAGGTAATTCAATCTGGAAAACTCATCTTCATTATATGCTGGGTTAAATGCAAGTATAGGGTGTCCCACGTAACTTGCAATATTCTGTGAGGCCACAATTTTTTTTGTGGTGAAGCTATTTAAAAAATGAAAAAGCAAATGATAGTCCAGTTTGTAGAGTTTTGTTTTCCACCTACCAAAGGTTTATTGTACAAACAGTGCTTAAGTTATGGCTACTTTTCCAGAAATAGTCATTTAAAGTTTTTGATGTTTCATCGGGGGCTCTAAAAACTGTTCTAGAAACACAGTACTTCATTGAAAAGTTAATTTAAGTCTGAAAATAAGTTTGTGTGATCAATATTAATAAATGTGTTTTTAAATCATGATGGGACATATTTATACGTTGGATAATCGATCGATACCATGCAGGAGTCATCAAAAGACATAAAAATCACAAACAAGAAACATTACCTATTTATTCTCAAACTGTATTTTGAATCAGAAAACTACCTTATTACATTTAATTACACGGGAAATTATCAGCTTTTAATCTTCTTGACAATATAGAGTTGTTTAAATAGGTTTCAACCGGTACTGTTGATCACTGAGCCCACTGAGATTTCAGAACTGAAAATGACTACTTTTGGTGAAATGAAAATATCTCTAACTGCGTAATAGCTATAAACTTCTAATATGAAACGGCGAAAAATATTAAAAAAACGGGGTTTCATTTGCTTTTTTATTTTTCAAATAACTCAACCACAAAAGTTTTGGCGGCCTCGCAAAATATTGCAAGTTATGTGGGACACCCTGTACATACGTAGATACTGTAAATTACGAACATACCGTTCGTATTCTATGCACTCACGGTAAGACTTATATAAGGTTTGTGTTGGTTAATAATTTTCTGGGAAATATATATTTATTAAAAAACACTGTTTTTACATAATTAACATACATAATTATTTTAATGTTTTATCAGTGTTTTACATTTTATAAGTCTAAAGATTTCTTGATATTGTTGGTACTTCCGGCTTTGAGGATGTGCATGTACTGTACATACAACAATTACCAATAAGCAAGATGACATACACAGTCCCAAGTAATCTAAAATGTATGGCACATTCATACATATATGAATATGACAGCATGCAGATGGCAGCTACACTTGATACAGAGTGACTAATTAGAAACAAGAACCAACAAAACATGTTTAAAACAAAGCCTATGAACTGAGTCAGTGAATCATGTTTGCGACCATAAAATGATAAATTAATGATAAAACCTTTGACTCATAATAAAACTCATAACTTCAGAATATTTCAGTTTAAAAGATCTTGTAAACAATTTACTGAAAATTTATTTCAAATTTTGTAATTTTGTGCCATTAAAAATGATAACAGTTTGACGCATGATTTTGAATGGTGAGCACGCATGAAAGTGCCACTTGGATTGCGATGTATTCCATAATCCATTTAAAAACAGATGTATCACATGACAGCTCCACGGGCAATCAAGTACTGTAAATCAATCGGGAAAGTTAAATCATGTCAACAATAATGTTCTTAAATCTTAAGTATGTATGAACATGTCAAGATCAATTCAATTAAACTAAATTGCGTTTATCATGCCCTACGTATACGTCAAATTTCACTAAACTTCTTCGTACCCCTCGAGTGACCATTGTGACACTGATGTATAGTGCATTCGAATAAAATATTTATTCACTTTACAATGTCGCATGATTAAGTTACATCAGCCACGGTATATAAATTTTAATTCGCGCTCAAAGTAATTTGATCGAGTGTGTGTGTGTGTTGTCACCAATTTTGAATTTTGGATGTTGAATTGTTGGTTCGTTGTCGAAAATTAAGCTATTTAAGTTGGAAGAATAAAATGGTTGGGGTATTATTTATGTCTTTATTTATTGAGGTTTCCATCTTGTTATTTGTGTTCCTATCTACATATTTTGGTTGTAAAAGATCACACACGATTAAGTTGATGTTGTTTTTATTAACCAACCTACGTGTTTTTTAGAAAAAAATTTTCCGAACGATTGGGTCACGTTTTTTCACATTTATCCTCATTAATTTCGCTCATCCACGCAAGTTATTTTCAAAGAAAAATCACTTTCAGATAAGTTTGGAAATGAAATTCTGCAAAGCGCATACTGTAACACGTTGCACGCAATCCATGTGGATGCTCCGTGTGACTAAAGAGAACAATGATTTTGATTTCATCTTCACGTTTGTGGTCTGCGTGATACTGATCAACTTTTTTATACAAAAGCTCTGATCAACTTTTTTATACAAAAGCTTGCATCAGCTTCACTAGGCTCAAAATAAAACAGTTTGTTTCGTTTTTTTCGACTACACATACAATAGTATTTTGGAAAGTTTTACATCAACTGTTTCATATCACTTACAGGATATCATTTTGCTTTATTAAACGTTGTTATCATCTACTTCAACAACTGACATTGTGCTGCACATCACAATCCTATTGTGAAGCACGACCAGAAACAATGTGGTTGCATGATTAATCTTGCAAACTTTACCGTACTATTCAGCCATTTAATAACGTGTAATTGAAACACTAATCATATTTATTAATTCAACTTATTAACAAACTATTATTAAATCATTCGAAGCTTGTATAGAGCATTCGATTATTATATCCAGATATGCAACCACGTTACGAAAGAATTAACTCGGATTCCGTGTCTCAGATTTCGATACGCTGATAAAGCTACTTTTATAACAAGTTTTATTACTTATTTGCAGAAATAATTTCTTCGCATACCGACCAAACGACAAACCAACAAAAAATTTACTGTACATTTTGTACACAGCGATGTATAAAACTCTGTGTAAACGTGTGAAATCGCCGAAATGTGTGTATGTAAAAACGAATAGTATGAAGAATATGAAAGTAGCAAATCAGTAATGAAAAATACGCCCCAATACTTACTGATAGTAAAAATTGTTGTACATACATAATATTATGATACCAACAATTATAAAAAACTAGTTTCTTTTATACTGGTGGAACTGACGAGCATTAGTGTGATATTGACCTCGAATAGTACCGTAACGAAGCGTCCAGGAATGTGCATACAACAGAAACAACACGTTGAACTTGAACGAATCCTTGACAAAATTTTCCTCAAGAAAAACAGTTGGACAATTGATGACTTCTCGAGGTAAAATAAAGGCAGAACAGAACCGTGTCACAGTCTCAACGGGAACTTGTTGTATTGGAGTCATCTGGTCCCCACTCCACTGGACCAATATACGATTTAAATTATTCGGGAATTTTGCTTTTTTTAATTAAGAACAACAGGTTCAACCCAATTTCATGTGAAAGTACGTGTATTGCTGTTGTATGTTTAACTAGACTATTCGTCGTCATTCACAAGTTCACCAGTAACATCATCAGCAACAATGATGATGATCAATACAGGGTGGGGCAAAAGTAACTATACACTTGTTGACGCAAAATTTCTCCAAAAAATTATATTGCATCAATATGATTAAACAATTCAAACAGACGCTAAAACACCTGAAAATTTTGATTCTGCTGTTTATTTTAACTTACAACAATTTATTTCATGAGTTATGCGTCTTTTTCTCGAAATTCACCATGTTTTCGGGTTTTTTCAGTGATTTTTGTCAGTTATCTCGCAATATCAACTGTTATTTGACGAAAATTGATGTTGGTATGTAATATAGAATGTAGAAAAATATTCTTAAACGTTTAACAGGAGAGCAAGTTTACATTCATGCCTAATAAATAGTATAATTGCTTCTTTTTCCACGAAAATCACCGATTTCAGTCTGAAAATGGTAAAATTCAAAAATCTTATTTTTCAGCTTAAAACAACTAAAAACAATGTATTTCATGTTTATTGACTCATTTTAGTACCATAGGGTCCATTAAAACATTTAACTTGAACTGTTTTGTCAATAATCCAAAAACCGCGAAAATTGGTTCAGGCATCTTTAACACGGGGTTTACCATATTATCCGTATCGATTTGAACCATGGGGATATTCTGAAGTTGAAATCATTCGATTCTCATTCAGATACATCAAGTGAAACGTTTTATACACTTCTACCCCTTTATTGAGGATTTTGATTAGACCATGAGGTCACTTAAAGACGTTAAAAAAAGGAAAAACCATGAAAATACTGAAAATCCTGTTTTAAATTGAAAATAACTCAAGATACGGTCAAATAAACATCAGAATCGGTTTTTTCAGGTATAATAACGTATATATTGCTCATAACATCATATACGCTCAATATAATTTTTTTGAGAAATTGGCCTCCAACAAGTGTATAGTTACTTTTGCCCCACCCTGTATATCAGCCTAAAAGGCATAACTATACGGGATGTCAAGCATTGCGAGGGTGTGTATATGAATGGTGAGGGAACGATATTTGAATGGTGAATATAACATTAATGAATAACAACTGTACACAAAGAGAGAGGCATCGGACAATTACAGAAATAGGCGTCAGGCAATTATATTGTTTCTTGAAAATGTTTTGGGCTTTCCGTTTCATCAACTTCATGTAACACGTCATAGATTTTGTCCGACAACACGATTCGAGTCAACAAAGAAACATGAGCCCGTTTTCGAAAACAAACGGGTTGCAAAGAGGATGCTGTTTCTGTTTCGTGTTACAAAGTAAGGTGGAGTAACAGAATCATAGCATGAAATTGATAAATTGACAAAATCAAGAAGTATCTGAAAAACACGCAAACCAATAATAATCCAAGTCACAAAACCAGTCACCCCAAACATCAAAGCGTGAGCAAAGCCAAACCAAACTAACCCCATTCCCTTATTAACATGGAAACGTGTTTCCATCAATAGTCAGAAACCACACGAAATTAAAACAGGTTAACAGTGACAACAAACTTTCGTTGTATCTCACTCAATAGAAAAAAATGAATTACAATAAAAAGAAAAAAAACTCGGGTGTTTTATAAGTTATGAATGGTGAGCGTTTAGCGGGGGTTTATAATATAGTGGCATATTGTATGTTATATACTTTCCAATACGTGTAGTGTCTGTCATTCAAAGTCGTCAAACTTTATTCAATTTACATCTGAAGAGACCACAATGAAACAAATAGTTTTTTTTATTGAAGACAACGGTTACAAAACTGTAACAAATCAAATAAACTAGTAGCGCTGAGGCGATTGATGCAGAAAAAGCAACACGACTTGAACCAATCTATTTACATGAGAGTATCTCGGTAGAAAATAAATCGAACAAATTGAAAACGCATTAATCAACCCAACTAAAACAACTACATTCAGTACTAATTGTCAACTACAAAACGATCCAATAATATAGATATATGAAACTGATATACACAAACATGATGCGAAAATGTGAGCGTGAAAAACTTTGTAAGAAATTTTCAGTTGTTAATGAACATAGTCAGCGGGGGTTCCATTTTTTCAAAATGAGGTCAGTCAGCCAATCTAGCCGGTCTGACCAACCTGCCCACTCATTTCTTTGAGTGGGGTGGGGTTCGGTTGGGGAAAAACTCGAAAAAAGTACTAAAATAGAAAAACTGCCGCTTCTGTGAAAATCAAGTAGAAAAATAGTGCGCGCAAAAATTTAGACGAACAGCTTTTTTGAATGGGATTGTCGTAATTGCTCGTTTGGGTGCGTACCTGTTCTCGCACTCATGTAGTGGTGGTTTACACCCCCCCCCTTCCCCCGCTACCGTCGGGGGCCACCGCTGGACAATGGACATAGTTGAAAAGACGGATATAGAACGAAAAATATAATTAATGATGAATGATATTTGGAATCGGGACATCTGCATCTACATCTTTAGCATGAATCTTTCATTTAGCATAAACATTCCTTTTTGCCAATTCGAGATAATCCCAAGTCAACTCGATCAACCATTCATTACAATTTCCGTTTCCGCATTTCTATGCAGAGGTGTAATGAGACAACGGTGATAATAACGTAAATATTAACTGAAATATAAAAAGAACCTCATGTGTCACCAGGTTGTGTACGAACGGCACTTGAAGACGACAGAACAGCGAACATTGGCGCAAAAATCGTAACAATCATTCTAACATACAAAATCGAGTGTTAGTAAGATATATATATATATATATATAGTCAAAAACAGATAAGCGTAAGAAAGAATACTAAAATCAGTATGAAACACTACAAACCGAGCCGATTGGGAAAACAAGGGTAAAAAGTATGGAATTTACAAAGCACTGTACATCTTACATCAGCTTCTGAATCGGAAACCCATAAAGATTTATGTGCTCCGTTTGTATTTGTGCTTGATTGAGTCAGGGCCCCATTCTCATTGGTGATTGGCTGATGAACTGGCGGGCGCTGATTGGCTGGTGGAGGATGAGGAGGACGCCACCGGCTGGTCTGTCTGGTCGGAGGTGGTCGAGTCGGGCAGAGCTGATTGCGTCTGGCCCTAAACACACAAACATTATTATTATTGAAAAACAAAATCACAAGCAACTTCAAAAAGAATTCCAAGTTAAGAGCCCAATATTTCACTTGTTCGTTTTTTGCAAAAAATACCGGGGAACTAAAAAACGATGGAAAAAAGGTGAAAACAGATTGTTTTATTAGAGATTCGCTGAGTGTTAGCGGAGATTGTAATAAAGGGAGTAACCTGAGCAGTGGTGGGCAGCGACGCCCCCCCCCCCCCCCAAAAAAAACAGGGCGGGAGGGTGCCCTTGATCGATCGACCGTAAGAGAGATTTTCAGAATTGACCCATTGACCGTAACGGTCAAAACTTAACAGAATTTACTGTCAAAATGACCTAAAATTACACGAAATCTCCTAGTAAGTTTCCTCGAAAGTTTAAAAAAATCGACCAAAAATTGGTCGAAAACGTTTCAAGTTTAGAAAAATCGACCAAAAATCGGTCGAAAACGTTTCAAGTTTTAAATTCAGTGTTCGTTGGATACAATGAAATACTCAGTACTGAAATATCAACCAACACTGCGCGCCAATAGATACGTTTCTGATACAAATCAGTTGGCTAAATGCTTAAGTTTCGACGCTGTGCGCCACTCAACTTGTCAGTTTTCAGATGTTTCTAAAATACAAATCTGCGAGTCTCAAAATGCTAAAATTTCGGCGCTGCGCACCCCTCAGCCTATCACTTTTCAGATACGTTTCTAATAAAAATCAGCGGGCTTCAGATGTCAAAATTTCGGAGCTGCGCACCACTCAGCCTGTCAGTTTTCAGATACGTTTCTAATACAAATCAGCGCGCTTCAAATGCTGAAATTTCGGCGCTGCGCGCCAGTCAGCCGGTCAGTTTTCAGATATGTTTCTTATACAAATCGGCGGGCTTCAAAATGCTTAAATTTTGACGCTGTGCGCCACTCAGCCTGTTAGTTTTCAGATACGTTTCTAATCAGGGGTGGGCCGGGTTTTTTGGCGTTTTGCAGGGGGTGGGGGGTAGAATTTTGAAATCTCAGTTTACCCCCCCCCCCCCCGCCACGAAAAGTGGATGGGATAAGGTCGGGTAGGGGGTAGAAAATTTTTTTTCGCAAAAAAGCCTGGTTTTTTGCTTGTTTTTGCTAGAAAAAAATTTCTATTATAAGGTATAAACATCACATTTACCGGTTTTTTCAGGTTTTAACCAAGAAAATTGACCCAGAAAACGTGTTTGTTCAAAAAAAATTCTCACAGCCAAAATTTTTTGAAAAATGAGCTTGAAAACCGAGGTTTTGAGGCCGATTTTCTCAAAAATTTTGAGTAGGGGGGAGGTGGTAGGCGACCTAAACTTTTGTCTAGGGGGAGGGGGTAGGCTACCCGCCGACCCTGAAAAGTGGGGGTAACCCCCCTACCCCCCCCCCCCCCCCCAGCGGCCCACCTCTGTTTCTAATACTAATCAACGTGCTTCAAAATGCGAAAAAATGCTGCGCTACGCGCCTCTCAGCCTGTCAGGTTTCAGATATGTTTCTAATACAAATCAGCGGGCTTCAAAATGCCAAAATTCCGGCCCTGCGCGCACTCAGTCGGTCAATTTTCTATTATGTTTCTTGTACAAATCAGCGGCTTTCAAAATGCCGAAATTTCGGTCATTATTTCAAGCCATTACTGATGTTTTTGAGTAGAAAAATTCGACTTCATTTAATGTTGACCGTCATGCCCCCCCCCCAAAATCGAAAACCGGGAGGATGCCTGACCGTAAGACCGATTTTTGAAAAAGTGTATGACCGTAACGCCATTTTGGCCAAATTCGCTGCCCACCACTGAACCTGAGTGCTGCTGTCCACCTGACTGCTGCTGGTTGTGGCTGTGGACGTGACTCCAGTGAGCGCAACTGTCGACTGGTTGCTGTCGCTGTTTATGTAGTTGAGAAAGTCGTGCGATACTGAAATTAGCCAGAGTCATTGCTACATCAACGTACTTTTACGTATCGCTACACCATACTTACATTTACCCAGGTTTCTATTTCTATTGTATAACAACAACAGTCAATGCTGCCGAGTAATAAATTATTTGCTTAGTAAACCTTCAAGCAGCTGTTGTTCGTCGCATGTTGCGGCAGTGGATACGGCAGTGATAGCGCCCGTTGCAATCATGTTCTGCACGATGCACGCGTACTCCTCTTCCGTCACTGAAACACTTCGCTGCATAAAACACGACAACAAAATATTCCGTTTTTAGATCACCATGACAGGAAAAAGCAACCATTCCAAACATATGTTTATCAGAATATAAAGGAAGCGGTCCATGTGGGATACCCGAGTTCAATTTGGCTTTTTTTCAACATCTGAACTTTCATCTTTGACTAAAGTTGTGCCGGGGGACAACACTTCTGTGGTATTTGTCGGGTTTAGTAGACACAGGACTACAACACACCTGTTGAATTTTGAAGGAAACATGAAACTAAATGTTCCGGTTTTGTGAATGACTAGGTAAACTATTCGCAAAATGCAACCTGACAAAAACTACATTGTATTGTTCCCAATGCTCAAAATTATTAAAGAAATACTTTCCCACCAAGTACATGGTAGTAGATAAGCACAAGCTAGAGCCTGTTAAGAAGTCCACGATCGATGGCTCCATGGAATCTTCCCTGTCCTACACCGATCTGAACCGTATATATCAATGTAAAATAAAAAGAGGTATAAGGCGACCGACCAGTGCGACTGTTGGGTATGGGTGTTGTGCGGGGAGTTGTGAGGGGGCTGCTCAGTGTTGACAGGAACGTGCTCGGAGACACGAAACCGCTCACTGAAAACAATATTTATAATGATGAAGAAAAACATTGCCAGAACCCAGAGTTATTTAGTTCATATACAACAAGTAAACGATGTTTCGTTTGTTTAATCATATGCTATGGCCACTTAGTGTAATAAACGATGAACCAAAAAGTTACCACGTTTTTATTCTTTTCGGTATCATAAAAAGTACGTATTGTGCGGTGGAACAATAGGTAGCACCAGGGGCGGGCCGCCTGGGGGGGTACCCCCCCCACTTTTCAGGGTCGGCGGGTAGTAACCCCCCTAGACAAAAATTTAGGTCGCCTACCCCCTCCCCCCCTACTCGAAATTTTTGAGAAAATCGGCCTCAAAACCTCGATTTTGAGGCTCATTTTTCAAAAAATTTTGGCTGTGAGAATTTTTTTTCGAACAAACAAGTTTTCTGGGTCAATTTTCTTGGTTAAAACCTAAAAAAACCGGTACATGTGATGTTTATACCATATAATAGAAATTTTTTTAGCAAAAACAAGGCTTTTTTGCGAAAAAAATTTTTTCTACCCCCCTACCCGACCTTACCCTCCCCCCACTTTTCGGGGTGGGGGTAAACTGAGATTTAAAAATTCTACCCCCCCCCCCTGCAAAACGCCAAAAAACCCGGCCCACCCCTGGGTAGCACGTCTAGACGATACCAACCATTGGGACTGATACCAGGCGGCTGGGCATGTGGCAACATTGTGGTCGCGATCGACGTACTCGTGGCGGGCGTGACCACAGAGGACAGAGCCATCGAACCCGTGCTCGTCACTGTTATAGTGCAGGGCTGGGTGTGGTACAACACGTGCGACTGAAACCATAACAACTCAACTGTTTATAACCGCCGCCTATCACACAGCGTCTTCTTCTCCATCATTTACATAGTTTCTTTTCACGTGAACGACTGTTAAACGTGAGTTTAAGTAGGGCACTGGCGAACGAGCCATACCCCCAGATGAGGGTTGCCAAGTTCGCCAAAAACGGTTTCCGGGAAATTTTCAGTTTTGAGGCCGTTTTACAAAAAACCTTTTCAAAATCGCCAAATAAGGGTAAATTCCACTTTTCCCTGCCTGTCATCCTCACCCCTTTATGATGTAGGGTTTGCAGAAATAAGTTTGAGCAGCAAGAAACTTTAACCAAGCAACAACGTAACAACCAGAGAAGGGTTAGAGCCCTGCAAACTCACAAAAGCCACCAATGACTGATAGCAAGTTTGCTATACAATAATGAGCTGGAGCCACCCAAGAGCGCCAAGTAAAAGTAAATAGAAATAAGCGTAATAAATACAGAATAGCAATGTTTATAAACCACAGTTTAGGTCTGTGTATATAGAAAAATACATAAAAAAATCTTGCGGACAACAATTGCTACTACAGGCGTACCTTGCTGTGTGGCTGCAACATGCCGGCACCGCCGGTAACGACGACGGCGTGCACAGTGCCAGGTTCATTGGCAGTTGCTCGTTGGATGCTGACCCCACGTGGCAGTGCGTTGTGCGTGCCGGCCACCACTGGTCGTGGCACCACGATCGTCTAAAACAACACCATAATCAACAATCAACACAAGTGAATCGTGATCGTCTAATCGAAGGGTGTCAGAAACTATGATGCTAAAATATACAAATAGGTTGAATGATAGGTTTCATTTTCAAAATCAATTTCAAGCTGAACATTGAGCAATTGGTTTTGATCCAGGACACTATTCTTGGGTGAGAGTTTGTTGCTGCAGATGGCCTTGAGATTTATCATAAAACTAAGGGTCTAATAAAACGTAACATATTATAGTACTGATACTTGATAGTAATACAATACAGCATTAAATTAGTATTAAACCGCAAATACTGGACTCACCGATCCACCGGCAGGTACGGTGACAAAGTTTTTAATAGGCGACCTGACGCCATGCAACGACTGGTCGGCACCCGGTGCTACCTTGAGCGTTTCAAAGTCGGTGCTCTGTCGTTGTGCCACCGACTCCATCACGTTGCTGAAGCTGATCACCTGCAAAATCACCTTATTACAGTGAACAACACTTATTACGTAGTGAAAACATATGACCATAAAACATTGACGATTAAACTCGAGTTACAAAAACTTTAAACTCGAACCTGCCCTGTCGGTGTAGTGAACTTGGTCGGACTGGCATAACTACTGCGGCCGGCGGTCGCCCTGACGAACAGCTGCTTTTGCTGCTCGATCAACTGTTGTTGTTGAGGCACATTAGTGGTTGTTGTTGTTGTTGTGGCTGATGTTGTAGAGGGCAACTGAGTGGAGGGCGTCTTGGCGCTGCTGCCCCCTGAGCCGGCCGGTGGCGAGTTGGCATAGCGCTTACGACTAGCCATCGTCCCCAGCGTCGGACCAGAACCTCAAAAATAATAATCTTTACCTAACTGTGCTAAACTCACACTATTCACAACCACTTTTCAACGCACTTGTTACTTCGTAACTACAGTCGAACTCTTCATAAGAAATACAAAGGACGCCAATTTCAGCATCCTATTTTCATAAAAGCCTAAACCGCGTGAATGCCCCATGAATTTTCATTGAGCTCAATAAACATTTTCGGTCCTCTCGACCCCGAGATCCAAGCATGGTAATTTAATAAAATACTGACCAGGCAATCGATTTGGTTGATTCGAAAGTCGTTGTTGATTGGTGACATTGACCTGGTTGAGTGACGACGTGGAAGACGTCGTGTTCGGTGGCTGGTCTGATGGGGCTGCTTCTTTCGGTGCCATCACCGATGACAGCTCACTCACGCCTGAAACATTACGCCCATTTTATAAACACGTGATAGAATTCATCGTATTTTCGCACGGTAAGAAAATCTACCGGGAAGATTTACTAAATTGAGGAAAAATTTGTCTTTTTTCATCTCAAGTTGGGTGAAAATTTACGTTTTATTCATAAATTGCGTCTAACTGTGGGAGTTAACTTTTTTTATAAAAAAATAAACGTTGCCAACCCTGGGACGGCTGTTGATGCTGCTGCTGAGCACTGAACATGGGCGCCTGACCACCCGGTGGCACCCCAGAGCCCGTCACAACCGCCGATGACTGAAACCACAAACAATCAAGAACTCAGAGTTGAGCTACAGGAATTTTCCTAGGACGTTTTCCTACCTCACGAAATAATTGCAAATAAGCGTGATTGCGTTACCTGCAACGGTTGGAAGCTGGTGGTTGAGGGTGTGACATTGGACTGTCCAGTTGTGGCACCGGTGCCACTGCTGCCAGCACCCGTCTGCATCGGTGCACCGTCCATGCACGACAGATCGCGTTTGATCTGGTCGATGTTGATCGCGTCTGTAACATCAACCAATATGCATAGTTTCCAGTTGGTCCTTCACTAACCATGTCAAAAGAAAACACAATTCCAACATATTGTGAGGTGTCATGTCTACATCAATAAAAATCATTCAAAAAGCTTAATTATAACTATCACAAAGCGTCATGCAATCAATTGTGATACTGCCAGAAAAAGTGTGGCTTAATTATCAGAATGAGAATAAAACACTTAATAGTGGTTTAACCTTTCCATTTGGGAGTGCCAGTGCCCGAATTTGAGTCTTCATTGGCACCGGTCACCATTCTGATCTCCTCGTTGACCGAATCGCTGCTGTCGGCCGATGCGTGACGCATTCGGGGCTGCTGGCCGGGTGTCACTCCATGACGGGGCGTTTGCTGCAACATCAAAACATTATCTTCATTCATTATTATTGGGTATTTTCATATAACTTTCTTTAACGAACTAATCATAGTTCAGTGAGCAAATGTAAGCTGAGCCTATACGCAGCACCTATCAACCATTATCAAACTAACACACGAAATGCAGAAGCAGTTAAAGTTATTGAGACATTGAGCATAATAAAATACAGTGTTTAACCATTACAAAATGGAATTAGTAAAACAAGAACACTAATTGAACTACAGTACATTCAAATAGTTATTTCATTCAATCAAACAATAAAACTTGAAGAAATGCAATGAAAAAAGCAATAAAACTGACGTCGTGTTGTCCGGGCGTGGAGTAGAGCGAATGAGAACCCGTCGGCGTGTTCACTACTGGACTGTGCTGAAATAAAATTATTGCATTATCAAGTGTCTTATCGTTTTGAATTCATTTTTACAACGTTACGTATTCCCAATACATGCTTTGAAACTTTCAGTCTCTCCTGGGAACCTGTTGTTTGGTTTAAAAAAATTACGGTTGGGGTTCGAATAAAAATTTCATATTTGACCTGCGCAGTTAAACCTGACGCCCACTCAACAGACAACCATTAATATAATTCATTCCAAGTTTGCAAGTTAATCAATAGAATTAACGTGCACGTGCTCATATACAATACAGACTTGACTTGAATGAACCAACCTGTATGCCACCAACAGTACTCGTTCCACCGGGCGTAACCACCTGAGGCGGTGGTGTTGACACGGCTGATGTGCCACCAGGCGACAGCCACAATGATGAGTCCACCTCTTCTTTGGTGATGAGGCCCCGAGGCAAATGCAGCTGGCCATTAACCATTGTCAATATAGACGCTGCAATCAAACTGGGTGAGTGGATGCACTAAAACAAACCATAAAAGATAACGCATCTAGTCCTAACTATTTTCATGTTTGACGTACCACCAGAGGTGGGCCGCAGGGGGTTAGGGGGGGGTCCCCACTTTTCAGGGTCGGCGGGTAGCCTACCCCCTCCCCCTAGACAAAAATTTAGGTCGCCTACCCCCTCCCCCCTACTCCAAATTTTTGAGAAAATCGGCCTCAAAACCTCGATTTTGAGGCTCATTTTTTGAAATTTTCTGGCTGTGAGAATTTTTTTCCGAAGAAACACGTTTTCTTGGTCAATTTTCTTGGTTAAAACCTGAAAAAAAACGGCATATGTGATGTTTATACCTTATAATAGAAGATTTTTTTTTAGCAAAAACAAGCGTTTTTACAAAAAAAAATCTACCCCCCCTACCCGACCTTACCCCCCCCCCCACTTTTCGGGCAGGTCGGGTAGGATAGGATTTTCTGTCGGCTACCCCCCCTGCAAAACGCCAAAAAACCCGGCCCACCCCTACGTATCACAATTAATTCTTGGAAATGCCCAATTGAAATACAGGGTGGGCCAAAAAAAACTCCGCGATTTTGTGAGACCATAACTTTTGCAGTCGACGATGAATTTCTTTGAAATTTGCAGGTTATTTCAATAACATGTTAACTTAATTTTGTCTAAAATTTCAATGAGATATCTAACACACACCGGCCAAACCATCAGGATACATGAAAATTTCAGTTTTTCCTTTAAACCGCGTCATTGTTTTGAGGAGAAATCATGTGTATAAATTAGTTTTAGGTATTAATCTATTATTGAATTGAATGAGTGAACTAACTAGTAATACAAGGAAAAAAAGAAACTTGTTTAAAAAGCGATTCGGTCTAAATTTACTAATTTACAGTAGGATGCTTGCTTCTTGTTCCCTTGTCTGTTGTACAGCATTACCTTAGAGTTGGTTTTTATTGATGAATTTGAATGAAATTCTCAGAATATCTCATTGATTTAATACTTTTTTATCGTCTTGAAATTTCAAAGACATGCATTGCATGTAAGCATGAAACTTGCGAAATAAACAACCGCGGTAGGTATATAACTCCACATTTGCCATAACCAGCTTTCACAAGCTTGAACCGCGCCGACTAACGTTCCCCAAAAAATATTGACGTATGAACAGAACGAGCATGTTTTTCATAAATCTTGGACTTTTATTTATTGAACTTGAAGTTTTGAAAAAAAATTAACGTATTTGAAACGAAAATTTCGCTGAGGAGGAACGCAACAGCCGGTAACAGACATGAAAAACAGTTTAGCCACCGGAACTATCGCGTTATAAGAAGAAAGATTTTGAAATAAAACTTTTTTTACTAATTGACCAATTAACTTTTATTTCTTAAACCATTATTTAATTCACTCGCTCAATCCATAAACAAATTGATGCTTATAAGTTACGTATACACATGATTTCTCTTTAAAACAACGACGCGGTTTAAAGGAAAAATTGAAATTGTCATGTATCCTGATGGTGTGGCCGGTGCGTGTTAGATATCGCATTGAAAATTTAGAGAAAATTAAGTTAATATGTTATTGAAATAACCTGCAAATTTCAAGGAAATTCATGGTCCACTGCAAAAATTATGGTCTCACAAAATCGCAGAGTTTTTTTTGGCCCACCCTGTATATTCATCAAACGGACGTTTTTTGAGTTTTTTTGGTTTGAGTGATTTTTTTTCATTCCCGAAAATGCGGATGCGAAATTTATATTTGCTTGGAAAAAAGTCACCAACGTCTGGTCAGCGTTTTCAACTCGAACGCCGTGAAGACGCCCGTGCCCCAGATGCCCTCGCTCGCTGGTAGGCTGTCTGAAATCATACAAATGATAGAACTCAGATAAAATTTTAGATAAAAAATAAAAATGTGAGTGACATGACATTGATATTTTATATATCTAATATAATAACTGATGTTGCTGACCTCGGCTGGCTGATTCGTCATCTTCATGTGACACCTGCGCTGGATCGCTCGTGTGAATAAAATTGGCGAGAAACAGATCGAGCTCGCGAACTGCAATGCTGATGTGGTAGGGATTGACACACAGACTCGGGTGCATGCACTCCACACACTTCTCCAGACGTTCACCGTCCGTTGACTCCAATGGAATGCCCTGCAATACAACAGTTCAGTAGTAACAACGCCTAATGAGTTATTTTCTGCGCCTGATAGTACTGTTTGTACATATAGCAGTCTAGTTTAAAAAAATTCAATAGCATTTCCTGTAACATACAAAAAAATCATTGATAAATTGAAACCAAAATAAAAACGACACAAACCTTGAACAAGATGACCATAACCAGATCAAGTCGCCATACTTTATCGGCTTGTCGCAAACAGTCAATGCGGCGCATTTTGCCCTTTTGATCGGGATTTGATAAAACACAAACGGCTGGTTGTTGACCTCAAAACAAAGTAATTATCAACAATATATAAACCAAACAAAAAAAAGTAAAGTACTCTTTTTTACTCGGTTGATACCGGACAGCGGTCACCCGAAGAAGACGTATTTATTCGTTCTTAATTTGGTATTGTCATATAGTTGAAATGAATATTATTGAAAACTTACCAGTTACGGAGAGCACGAAATGTTCCCTGAACTGTGGTTGTATGTCTTTCCTGAGTTTGCCCAACAGTCGGCCAGCCCATCGCTGCTTCAGCTCAGGTCGCTCATTCTGCAACGATAAGCGCTTGATATGAATCGATAGCTTTCACTTGCCTAATACCTAGGCCTAGCCTATGAGACTAAAAGTATAACTTGTGAAATGAAACATATGGCCACGATAATGTGTGACACTCAATTCACCCATTCTGGTTACACATGTTACCAGCTTTGAAGGACATCAAAATTGCACCGACAGCGAGCGACAGGTATGTTATATAGATTGTGTAACGTCATGTTTAGTAAACTGGTGACATGATTGGGTAACTTTTTAGTACAAAAAACTATGAAGTAAACAGTTTTTATCTTTGCAGATTACTATTTTGTCAATAAAACACTTTAATTTCAATCAATTATCAGCCGACATAAGAAACTTTTGTTTTCATGAAGTGGGGAGGTAGGCAGCATTACCATCACAGGAAAACTCAAACGGCCAGTCGGTCGCAGCCAGCCATCGGTTTAAACCCGATATATGGCTCCATTCCTGTTAAAAACCAACCATCAATTCTTCCTTGACGGTGCGTTCTTCATCGACAGTCATGCGTTTCTCATGTCGTTTAAAGAATTTTCGTTTCGCCGCCTGTAGATTGAACCAAACGTACGAGAACTCCTTGACATACGGTAACAAAGCCTCGACGAACGGATGAAATTCATCCTGCATTAAGACAGTAACAATTAGGAGGACATAACATCATTATGGAGACAGCAAGCGTGTTCGCTTCGTTTCTATCATCGGTCTAACCTCCATGGACATCGCACCGTTGTCCACCTTGACGAGTTTCTGGGGGGTTTTGAGCTGATGAAAAATTTCCGATGAGCCAAATTTCAATTGAACCTAATCTGGAAGAAATCATAGATATACCTACAAGTTATAATAAAGTATAGTGGTTAAAATATAATTATACAGTTAGTTTCTTTTCTTCTTTTTCTAAATCATGTGGTTGACAAATAAAACAGAATCTAAAATAAAAGTTTCCGAATCTAAAATAAATTTATTTAATTATGGATTTGTGAGAACAAAATGCAATATTACAGTTCGGTAAAATTTCAATTTCAATCAGTTCTTCAGGGATTGGGTTCAGTTCTTAAGGGATTGGGTTCAGTTCTTCAGGGATTGAGTTCAGTTCAGTGTGCATTACATCATTGAGGAAGATGTTCTCTCACTTATCATAGTCATGTCCAAGTTCATGGTCTGGTTTACATATATTGTCTCAATTACATTACTCAACTTTCTAGAGCATTGCCAATGTTTGTATGTTAAAAGTGCAAACATCACACTTTGGTTGTGTATCGCGGTCGAGGGCAGTACGCCAAGGACACTGATTGGACAGACAAAACTCAGTTTGTTATTACTTTGTTGCCCTAACCATCTAACGCATACAAACACAAAACACGGTGTACTAAAAAATCAACTGCATACGTACTCATCATAAAATCATAAAATCATGGAAGCCTGTAAACTGCATAATTATTCAACCACGTTGTCTTGTATGGTTACATTCGTAAGACAAATTCACTGTCGGTAATGACTGGTTCAGGTTAGCTTTTTCATTAATTCGATGGAATGTGATAGGCGGCCGCCTTGTATTACATACAAATTCATGTTCGCTGTTATCACTTCACTTTCAAACGTCTTGCAGTTTCTGGCGGAGTTGTTTCCTAAGCGACATGAGATTGTCTGCAGCATTGATCACTTAGCATGGTTTCCTATTTGCAGCAGTCTTCTATAAATACATAAATGTTTTTCATCCATGCTCAATCTACATATTCTGTTGCAGTTATGATTAATAACAGAAATTACCGCCAATTTTGTCGTCAGCATGTGCTAGATATAATTTATCCTCACCATATCCGTAGAATTATTTGTTTATTGGATACTGAAATAATGGATGAGTTTCTGCAAAGTGAAATCAATTTTATACGTTTCTATGCACCTACATCCTTTGTATAAAAAAAATTTGCCTTTTCAATTTCGTGATTTGAATTTTTTTATTGAACAAACATATACGAATGGTGCGCAGAAATGTTGTTCGAGAATATCACTGTGCATTAACTCATCGTGGACTATAGTTGAAATGTAATTTGGACTCGAATTCATCAGCACGTAGTGGATTATGGCACAGATTCAAGTTGTTATGGTAACGGCCTCGTTTCATCAGCTTTCGCATGGCATCGTAATTACAGCTGTATTGTTCCACTCCACTACCTTAGTTAAAGTTACATGTGTTGTAAACTTGACTATAACTAATAATGTTTCCAGTTTGGCATATTTTCTAACATGACCACTGGCGGACGAGCTACAGGGAGGGGAATTGTATCAAAGAAGGGGAATTAGCAGAAATTAGTTCGTTTTACCTACACCTTAGGGAACAAATTTTACTTTTTGAATTTCTCCCACCCCTTCTCGTCCGCTAGTGATCCATGACACCAGTTTTCAATAACAATAACATGAGTATAATACCAATGGATAAAACTCGCTATTGTTGTTTTTCCTGTTTCCATTGTTTTTTATTTGTGAATGTAGAAGCTTACTAATCCTTGTCATTTCCGGCATCGCAACATGTAGTAAAAACAACTTATTTTACGCATTAGCCTTTGTGTGCTCAATTGCATAAACAGTAAAAAATTACGCAAGTTTCATATTTTACAGGCACGTAAGGGATTCCTGTGCTTACATAATTTTTTGTTCTCCTGCACAAACAAAATAAGTTACTACGGCCAAGTTTGAGGCAAACTGGAAGTCGACGGTTTAGCGTCACCCTTTATAAGGAACAACGATCAACGCACGTCAGATGCGCACGTCAAATCGGATGTTTGCCATTCCACTGTTATAGGCAACCTGTTTGTTTATTCTGACCGTTGTGGTAGTCTACACACTGCGACAAATTTCTTTATTATTGTGAATCTGCTCAATCTGGTCACCCATATTCTGATCAACGCTGTTATGTTTTGCAACTACTGTAATAGTAAACTTATCCTATTTGTTGCATTTTTAATTTTACCCAAGTTCTCCAACACTTTTCTTGTACGAAAATATCCGCAAAATAACAGTTACATATATGTAAAACTATTTAGAAATAATGAGTCAGAATAGTATTTTTTGCCGTATGTTCATAATGTTGTTCATCATATTCAGAAAGCTTATCAGTTATATTTTTATTAGTCATTGTACCCAAAACAACGTAAAAAATCAGATGTATTCACTATCGCTAAAATTGTGTACATCTTTAGTTTCAGTTGTTAACTGTGTTTTCTCTTTGCATTTAACGATTCAATTGCGTTTCGCAGAAAAAAAACGGTTTTCGAGAAGGCCCATTTTTGTGCCACAAATTATTCCTTGAAATGGCCACCAGTAATGAAATATTGTGGATCATTTTGCCCCTGGCCATCTTAGCCGTACTGATTGCTGTGTGCCTCGTATTGCCCGTCATACTGCACAGGTTATTGTTGTTGTTGTTGTTGTTGTTGTTGTTGTTGTTGTTGTTGTTGTTGTTGTTGTTGTTGTTGTTGTTGTTGTTGTTGTTGTTGTTGTTGTTGTTGTTGTTGTTGTTGTTGTTGTTGTTGTTGTTGTTGTTGTTGTTGTTGTTGTTGTTGTTGATGATGTTGTTGTTGATGTTGTTGTTGTTGTTCTTGTTGTTAAGTATATGTTTTGCAGGTATTGCAATGAATGTATGCAACAGGATGCATGTTGTGGCGTCTACTACAACATGTTGCAACGCAGCATGGGTAGAGACGAGGTGCGAACGCCGGTTCGTTACGTTGGTGCATGCTTCTATACTTTCATCATTATGCACTTACATCATCATCACACCTTTCTTTCCAGTACTATACTAACTGTTCACCTCTTGTTCACAACACTGCACACTTAAAAAATACAGGTCCATGACTTGTTCCAACTGAATGAACCCCACTGTATTGGGTCAGTTCATCTTGCCTCGTTCTGAAAAAGTTATCAATCACAGTAACACATACAATCCCTATTAATAAGAAACACATAGTACAGAATCTCCATACTTCTCAGAGCTGTAACCTGCAGTACAATGAGCAACCAAGTTGCTCCTCCAAGTCATCCTTTCCCTGAAATCCATCATTTGATACTGAAACTAAAATATGGTTACACAAAGTTAGCCATTTCAGGCAGCAGGTACCCGAATGACCGTAGACGATGCCAACAATCTGTGGCATATTAACAAGACAACATCACACCAAAAACTCTACAATCCACACCAACCATTATATCAGGTCAGCAAGGCAGATATAAAGCACAATTATTTTGTTATTACTTATGACGGTGGTCTACTTGTTCTGTTTTTTCTTAATTTGATTGTATAACATACATGATTTTGATGATAAAGTTTGCTTCACTTTTACTTGTTTATTAACAAAACTGTTCAAGTTCGTGTTTTCAGTATCCGTACACAACCGGGGAGTTAGAACACCAACAATCACAACATAACTATGCTGTTCAAGATGGCAGTTTGTCAGGATACGGGCAACAACATACTTTAACCAAGTTGGCAATTATAATATTTTACTCACTCACTCACTCACCAAGTTGACAATTATAATGTTTCACTCACTCACTCACTCACTCCATCACCAAGTTGGCAATTATGATATCTCACTCACTCACTCACTCACTCACTCACTCACTCACTCACTCACTCACTCACTCACTCACTCACTCACTCACTCACTCACTCACTCACTCACTCACTCACTCACTCACTCACTCACTCACTCACTCACTCACTCACTCACTCACTCACTCACTCACTCACTCACTCACTCACTCACTCACTCACTCACTCACTCACTCACTCACTCACTCACTCACTCACTCACTCACTCACTCACTCACTCGCTCACTCACTCACTCACTCACTCACTCACTCACTCAATCACTCACTCACTCACTCACTCACTCACTCACTCACTCACTCACTCACTCACTCACTCACTCACTAACTCACTCACTCACTCACCCACAATTCACTCACTCACTCAATAGCCCACTCACTCACTCACTCTCTGCCAACTGCAGGAAAGCGGCTTTCAGTACCCTATGCCAGCCATCGGCTTCCAGCCAGGTACCGTATGTGGATCCTGCCGATGTGTCTGTGTTTGATCACCAGAATTACTTTCAACAACAACAGCAACAACAACAACAACAACAACAACAACAACAACAAAATGAATCACAACCGTACTATATTTATCCTCCCCAACAACAAGAAACAGTACATCAACAGTATCAGCCGTCACAGTCACAAGTGGAACAGCAATTAGCAGAGCAACCATATCGCCCGCTACAACAAACACAACAACATTACGAACAGCAACAACCTGAACACCTGCAGCAGCAACAGCAGAGTTATTATCCTAATCAGCCACAACAACAATATGAAGCTCAACAACAACCGTTTCCTCCAACAAGCCATAACCAAATTTATTATTGCAAAGAGGTCAAACAAACAGAGGTTGTCACTAATTGGGTTCCAGCCAGTTCGCAATATATGTGATCGCAATACAGTCTGTGTTTCACACAAATAAAAATAAAACTGCCATGAATTTACTCAGGTTAACATTGTTCATTGCCACACGTTACTGTACAAAAATACATTTAGTGTTTGTTACATACATAAAAATTTGTACTCAAAGTATGATACTTTTTTGTTTCGTGTTTTCTAGCTTCCCGCATAGACCGCATAATTTATTATCATTGTATAAGTATAAGTACTGAATATGTACATTCGGAACAATTTTCAAACATAACTGTGACTTCAATAAAATATTTGTAAATGAGTAAAAAAATCTAATACTAAGCGTACGTGATTAATTTCAACTCTACAGAATCTTTGTGAGAAATGCACCGCAATATACGGGGAATCATGCTTCGTTGTCTGAACCATCTCATTCTGGAAATCAGCCGTGAATTTGAGAATGATTTATACAAAAATGGATTCCCCGTGTTCAGAGGAGGATACGGTAATATTGGCAGTGAACGAATCGTTGTCTCCTATCCGGTAGTCACTATCGTCCATTGATGGAGTCTTGTGCGAAATGAGCTGGGATGTTGAGTTCTTGCAGCAGAATTGATTGGGTGGAATGATGGTCAGACGGATGTCCTGAATCAGCTGGCATTCACCTTTTGATTGGGGAATGAACAAGTGCAAACTGGTTTACAATTCTGAATAAACTAAGCTTAATTTTGTTTTTTTTACCATTGATGAAAGCTAAACTGAAAAGCATACTAAGCTTTTTTTAATTAACCGAAAGTTTTGTGGTGTACAGATTCTCTAGGTTAGCCACTGTGACACGCTCCCTCATTTTTGATTGCTCCCTGGTGTTGGCATCGAGTGACTGCAACAGTGAAGCACATGTAGTAGCAGGAGCAGTATCGAATGACTGAACGAATCAACCATAATTCACTCACTCACTCACTCACTCACTCACTCACTCACTCACTCACTCACTCACTCACTCACTCACTCACTCACTCACTCACTCACTCACTCACTCACTCACTCACTCACTCACTCACTCACTCACTCACTCACTCACTCACTCACTCACTCACTCACTCACTCACTCACTCACTCACTCACTCACTCACTCACTCACTCACTCACTCACTCACTCACTCACTCACTCACTCACTCACTCAGTCCCTCACTCACTCACTCACTCACTCACTCATTCACTCACCGTGAATGCTCCGGTTGATAATTGACTTATATATTCAGGCTGAAGTCGGTATTTGTTTCGTTCTCTACCGCCATAAAGACAGATCACTGATTCGACAAAGTCGGCGAACTGCTGAGCATCGATTTCACCATGAAAATCCGGATCCATTAAATGCATCACAAACTCCGTATAGGATTCAGGCGTGTGTTGGGAAAGTTCCCATAATACCATTATCATATCCTGCGTGTTTGTGAGCGAGTGAGTGAGTGAGTGAGTGAGTGAGTGAGTGAGTGAGTGAGTGAGTGAGTGAGTGAGTGAGTGAGTGAGTGAGTGAGTGAGTGAGTGAGTGAGTGAGTGAGTGAGTGAGTGAGTGAGTGAGTGAGTGAGTGAATGAGTGATGGAGGATCACCTCGTAAGTAATCATTTCTTGTGCACTCCTATCGAACGCCATGAACATCCGTCTTCCATACGAATCGCCAACGCTATACGGGAATAATTCACGAAATATCGTCATGAAGTCCGATTCGTACATTTTACCGGACGGACAGCGCTGAAATCGGCAT
>OZ038445.1:12333987-12388987 GCA_964036265.1 Daptonema setosum
GTAACGGTGACAATCGGCAGTATTTGTGTCAGATTACCTACAACCACTAGCAGACAAGCAAACAACGAAAAAGTGGGATACCCCCAGTTTTTGGCAGTTTGAAGTAAGGGGTTCTGGTCGACTAAGACTAAGACATGTGTCATACTACTCCATGATGAGTCCATGCTCCGTCAGAAAAGGCGTCGGATGACTATGGACGAAACGCCTTAGGATATTTTATTATTATTTTTTGAAAATATGCTCTTGAGAAGTTAGCAAGATAACAACATTAAGTTATAACTTTACTATTTCAATGTGCTATATATTTTTATGTTACTTTTATTTCATACACATCATGTGTCTTGTGTGTGTGTGTGTGTGTCATGTGTGAGTCACTGAGTGACACTGTGAATTCCGATTTCGGCGGTTATTTTGTGCATTGAATTAAGAAATCAACTTTTCAAATACTGATTTTTGGATAATTGGTTTCTTAAGGTGTGTGGGATGGCCGCAGAACCGCTAATTCCCCCTTTTTAGAAAAAGTTGCTTTCTTTTGAAGGATGCCCACACCACGCACGATACATTCTACATTACGCCCGAGTCTCCACCTCCAGGCCGAATGTCTGCCACTCACGTTTTTTATGTTCCCAACCACGGCTGATGAAAATCTCGTTTTTCGTCTGGGTCAAACCCTCAACAGGAAATGCCGGATGCCCATTTTTCCGGCGATGTGAACTCTGGTTGGACAACAAATGATGTATTGCCATGTGGGAATACGGGTTACGGTAGAAGGCGGGTAACTTGGCCTATACCGCTCGTCAAATCATATGATCCACTCTTCTGTTGTAAGGCGGCATATTCATTTTGCGTACTCATTTTTTTAGCTGGAGACTTTTGTTCACTATCTGCTTAATGTGTTTGAACACGTGAAACTCACGTGAATATTGACAGATACATGTACCCCGGAGAACCTGTGTCTTACAGTAAATCAAATGGGCTTAGTTTTCTTTTAGAGACAAACTCACTCGCTTGCACCCTAAAAAACGAATTTGGCAAACTACAATTAGTACTGTGCAGTTGTTTTATATACCGGTACGAAAATATATTTATGTACAAAGCGTGTGTACAGAATAAATCTCACAAATTAAACAATATAAAAACTAATACAGTAAGTTGATTATATTTCATGAAAATCGAGTACTGAAAGAAATACAACAACATGCAGTAAGGAATCGGCGTAAATTAACGCTCGGTGTAAAACCCAACAATAGCAGCAATGAGCCTTATTTGATCACGGTTCAAATATAACAAAGTTATATAGCTTACTACTTAATGACTAAACCTATTATGTATCTGAATCAGGAACGCATCCAATCCAAATCGTTAAGACCAAGCCCACTACCACGTCATCGTTTCTGGTGAGATTTCAATGCATTAAACCCATATAAAAAATAATTTAACTGTCATTCTAATTATAAGTATGTGCAGGGTAATGTTAGAATTTCAGAATGTTAGGAAGCGTTTACTATTTTGTTTAATCTACATGTATGGTTTCGATTTTCAAGATGAATTATAAACATGTATTACTAGATACATAATCACAATTCTCTATTAAAAACATGAATCAACCCATGATACAACCCATGATACAAAAATACACGAATAAAACGATAATTGCATTATCGAAAACAATGAGTCAGTAAAGAGCTTCTTGAGTTTCAAGTGAAAAATTGACACGTTAACGTGTTCAACCCAATGTAACACCCACTGAACATGATGATTGCATGTTATAGCATACAGCTGTTGGGTTGAGTTGAGTCGGACAGCCGACTATTGTGCATCATCTTCTCTTACATTTGATGCAGCTACATAAGTGCATCACAAGTTGGAATAGTTAACACTACAACTTTTCACTTGAATCCCAGGCAGCCCTTTAACGTTGCATGCATGTCAGTAACGTTGCATGCATGTCAGTAACGGCATGTCAGTAACGGCATGTCAGTAACGGCATGTCAGTAACAGCATGTCAGTAAAGTTGCATGCATTTCAGTAACGGCAAGTCAGTAACGGCATGTCAGTAACGGCATGTCAGTAACAGCATGTCAGTAAAGTTGCATGCATGTCAGTAACGGCATGTCAGTAAAGTTGCATGCATGTCAGTAACGGCATGTCAGTAACAGCATGTCAGTAAAGTTACATGCATGTCAGTAACGGCATGTCAATAACATGCAGGCATTTCAGTGATGCACTTCCTTGACGATGAATGCAATTCTCATCCCAAACGCAGTAAAAGTTAGTGAATGAGCGCGATCGAAGTTCTAATGAAGCTTTAATATTCGACATTAAAAAAAATACAGTTTGGTCGAAATTTCTTGACGCTTAAATGTTTTCTGTAATTTTTTTCATATTCAGATATATGATAACTAAAAAACGTAAGCAGGTCATTTCACATAAATTTTTCTCAAAGGTTGTTGATTAAACTTCTGACAGGATACTCAGACCAAACTACAGTAATACATAATACAGTAAATTACAGTAAACATTATTAATCTTCTTCCTCTTCCTCTTCTTCTTCCTCTTCGTCATAGCCGTAGTCGACCTCGAAGTCAGCCCACAAACTCTGTTGTAACTTAGCAATGGCTTCCTCACGTTCAGCCACTGTCATATCTCTGCCCTCGTTCATTTCGCGCAGGAGGTCTGCCATTTCCGCTTCTCCCTGCCAGCAAGGTAATTATTTAGCCAGTTTAATTTTACATCATTTATTGATTCACTCACCCACTGACACACTAACTCACTCACTCACTCACTCACTCACTCACTCACTCACTCACTCACTCACTTTTTTCACGCGTCTTGCAATAGCCCGTTCCCTTTTTCTTTCTTCCCTCATTTCGCGTTCACGCTGTTCGATTTCGTACTCCTTTCTCATCTGAGCTAATCGTTGCTGTTCAATCCATTTCTTCTCATCCTCTTCTTTACGTTTTTTCTGCTCCTCCAACGACTTCTTTCGGTCAACGAAGTCTTGACGGAACTGAAGAGTGAGTGAATGATTGAGTGAGTTAGTGAGTGAGTGAGTGAGTGAGTGAGTGAGTGAGTGAGTGAGTGAGTGAGTGAGTGAGTGAGTGAGTGAGTGAGTGAGTGAGTGAGTGAGTGAGTGAGTGAGTGAGTGAGTGAGTGAGTGAGTGAGTGAGTGAGCGAGTGAGTGAGTGAGTTAGTAAGTGAGTGAGTGAGTGAGTGAGTGAGTGAGTGAGTGAGTGAGTGAGTGAGTGAGTGAGTGAGTGAGTGAGTGAGTGAGTGAGTGAGTGAGTGAGTGAGTGAGTGAGTGAGTGAGTGAGTGAGTGAGTGAGTGAGTGAGTGAGTGAGTGAGTGAGTGAGTGAGTGAGTGAGTGAGTGAGTGAGTGAGTGAGTGAGTGAGTGAGTGAGTGAGTGAGTGAGTGAGTGAGTGAGTGAGTGAGTGAGTGAGTGAGTGAGTGAGTGAGTGAGTGAGTGAGTGAGTGAGTGAGTGAATGAGTGAGTACGTGTAGAGTACCAACAAGTTGTTTCTTCATAGTATTTCGTACTTCAATTTCTTCAGCTGTGACTTCTTCTTCGAGTTTAATCGGTGCATTTTGTAAGCTCATCGCTTTGAACATGCCGAACGCCTTTCGCCTGCAATAGGCTGGCTTAAGTTACGTCGCAACCAGATGCATTCACTTGTAGTAATATTCTATGCTAACAATACATGGATGGTAAAAGAAATTAAATTGATAAATAATTAGACCAACTTGTTAGCAGATGTATTAGGTGCAGGTCTCGGTGCTGGTGACGGGCTGTGATCGCCTCCACCAATGTCTTCACTCACCGACTTCAGTTTTTCCGTGGCTATTCGCCGTTTTTCAGATACGTTGGCTTTTCGTAGCTTCTGCAATGCAAAACAACTGATCACAGGTAGTAAAATTAGAGTAGATAATTACATACATCGTTCCCTCATCAGTAAAAGGTGTTTCCATAAATCATCACCACTAAGTCTGTACATACATAACTCAAATGATACAGCAAAATTATTTATCCCAATTTATTTCACCATCTTTCAAGCAAACCTCCATCTCATGATCGTTGAATGTCTTTTCCACGTTGGTGTTCTCTGATTTCTGTTTCAGCCGTTCGGCGGCCATTCTGCGTTTCTCCGATAGCGGCACCCGCGTCAATCGCTGCAAATTAGAAATTAGAAATTAGAGAAATAACTCGGCATTTCTGCTCTTCTAGAATATTTCTCAAAGATTTACCAAAGAAGAAAACTTCAATACAGAGCTTGATAATCGGACAGTCAGTTTTGTGTTGATGTGGTACCAATAATTGTATGTAATATTAGTGAGACAATCAGTTCGGTTGAGTCTGTGGCAAATGTAGTTTTGTAATGCGTTAATTGGGTAGTTAGTCGGTCAGTTAGTTAGTTAGTTAGTTAGTTAGTTAGTTAGTTAGTTAGTTAGTTAGTTAGTTAGTTAGTTAGTTAGTTAGTTAGTTAGTTAGTTAGTTAGTTAGTTAGTTAGTTAGTTAGTTAGTTAGTTAGTTAGTTAGTTAGTTAGTTAGTTAGTTAGTTAGTTAGTTAGTTAATTAGTTAGTTAGTTAGTTAGTTAGTTAGTTAGTTAGTTAGTTAGTTAGTTAGTTAGTTAGTTAGTTAGTTAGTTAGTTAGTTAGTTAGTTAGTTAGTTAGTTAGTTAGTTAGTTAGTTAGTAGGTTGCTTACAAAGTGTTAGGTTAGTCATTCACAAACCTGTATCTCCTCGTTGTTGCCGTATTTGCGTTGTTCCATTGATGATTTGTAGCTGCCTGTGCGCGACAGTTCAGAGCCGTCAGACGACTCACCCATGCCCGAGTCCTCATCGATGCTCTCGTATTGCTGCAACCGTTTCAATACAATCAATAACTCTTGATATAGTAATGATTTGTCACTCAAACGGTCAATATGTATTGAAGTCTGCGATACAGTCAATATGTATGGAAGTCTGCGATACAGTCAATATGTAAAGAAGTCTGTGATAAAGTCGATATGTACATATGCAAGTCTGCGATACAACCACTATGTAAGGAAGTCTGCGATACAGTCAGTATGTAAGGAAGTCTGCGATGCAGTCAGTATGTAAGGAAGTCTGCGTTACAGTCAACATGTAAAGAAGTCTGCGATACAGTCAATGTGCATGCAAGTCTGCGATACAGTCAATATGTATGTATGCAAGTCTCCGATAAAGTCAGTATGTGAGGAAGTCTGCGATACAGTCAATAAGTAAAGAAGTCTGCGATACAGTCAATATGTAAGGAATTCTGCGATACAGTCAATATGTGAAGAAGTCTGTGATACAGTCAGTATGTAAGGAAGTCTGCGATACAGTCAGTATGTAAAAAAATGTCTGCTATACAGTCAATATGTAAAGAAATCTGCGATACAGTCAATATGCAAGGAAGTCTGCGATACAGTCAATATGTGAAGAAGTCTGCGTTACAGTCAGTATGTAAGGAAGTCTGAGATACAGTCAGTATGTAAGGAAATCTGCGATACAATCAATATGTAAAAAAGTCTGCGATACAGTCAATATGTATGCAAGTCTGCGATACAGTCAATATGTAAGGAAGTCTGCGATACAGTCAATATGTACATATGTAAGTCTGCGATACAGTCAATATGTAAGGAAGTTTGCGATACAGTCATTTTGTATGTAAGACAGTACATACTACGAATATGTAAAGTAACTCACCAGCAGCTTTCGCGCAATCATCTTTCGGTAATTTACCAGCCGTATAAGTAGAATAAGCCTGGATTTGAGCCACACAATTGGTTGATACAAATAATTGTAGATTACGATTTATTGCTAGAGTGGATTTTATCAAACAATATTGTTAGGTTTAATTAGTGAAAACTATCTGAAATTCAGAAATTGAGAGTCGACGAGTGTTTCAGGTAAATACATACTGTTCATACATAACTGGTACTTTATATCGTCAGTGCATGAGTTTTTTTCAGCTGTTTCGTTTTTCAAAACGGTTTTGATCACTGATTCTTTTAATCTTAGAAGTTGCTTTTCTGGCAACTTCAAATGGTCACAACTCAATCGTGAATCGTGATAGATCAGAGCTGAATGACCTGGAACGACATGGTGGAATGCCTTAAATACGGTAGCCAACAGCTGCACGCGTCTGACTGCGAGCAACCTGGGCTTGTTTAGAGTTATGCGCTACTGGCCCAATCACAATTTCATAGAATATTAAACACCTTTGTAAGTGTGGATGCAGTGTTCATGGTGATTTGAAAGCAAATGAAAGAGTGAGTGAGTGAGAGAGTGAGTGTGTAGTGAGTGAGTGAGTGAGTGAGTGAGTGAGTGAGTGAGTGAGTGAGTGAGTGAGTGAGTGAAGTGAGTGAGTGAAGTGAGTGAGTGAGTGAGTGAGTGAGTGAGTGAGTGAGTGTGAGTGAGTGAGTGAGTGACGTGAGTGAGTGAGTGAGTGAGTGAGTGAGTGAGTGAGTGAGTGAGTGAGTGAGTGATTGAGTGATTGAGTGAGTGAGTGGGTGAGTGAGTGAGTGAGTGAGTGAATGAGTGAGTGAGTGAGTAAGTTTGTTGTAAAACGCATTGCCGTATGCAGTTGTGATGTGTTGTTGGTCAACATCGTGTCACCGCTTAACCGGGTCAAAAGACAACAAATATCCATTAAGACAAGCGAACTGGACATGTGGGTACATATGTACATATGTATGTATGTAGGAGTGGGTCACATTGAATGTCATTTATTCGATTCAGTAAGGGTGGGCGGATGCGCCATTTCCAGACATAATTGAGGGCACATCGTAAGGCCAGATTCTCAGTCGAATAAACTTTTGATGATCATAAAAGGGGTGACTTTGAAGCGTGGTGAGAAAATTTTGATGAAAATTGAATACATACAGGGTGGGTCAAAAAAACCACACAAATTTGAGGGTTCATAAATCATAGATATCCTAATAATCGGATCAATTTACGGTGTGCGTCATTTCAATCGGTATATCTTTGTTACCTCTGTTTTCAATTAAAAAGTTAATGCAATCAAAAGTTATCCAACAACTTTTTGAAAACAGAATTTTTCCAACCGCGCGGCGGACCGGCTTAACTTAGATTAGGGTTCAATAGCCGTTTTGTTATTATTTTATACGGTTAAGTAGAACTTTTTTGGTTTCTTTAGCGTTGTTTAGGGTTTTATTGGCCCACCCTGTATTTAAGACTGTCTGACCCATGCGTGGTATTTTATAAAGTCATTCATTCCCAATAACATTCACCTTTGGCAGTGAACAACCACAGATATCTCGCGTTTTTTTTACTTCAACCATTCATTAGATCTTTCAGTAGTACATGTATGTAGGACCATACTCGATTTTTATCTGCATTCTTTGTACATTCATGTTCAACAATTGGATTCACACGGCCATGTCTGTTAGCACATTTCAGCACATACATAACTCTTACAACCACCATAAACCACAACCACAACACTTCATTATTTCCAAGATTCGGTGAACTCCAAATTCTAGGTATTGTTGATTTCTATCGGCAGACTCGCCAAGGCCCACCGGAAAGAGCATTCCAGGCCAAATATCTTGCTTTTTTTGGCAGAAAAAAGGCCTTTTTTCCAACGCAATTAATGTTGTCTTATGAACTGGCAGGAAAAAAAAACAGTTCACATCTGCTATGAAACAACAGACTATTGCTGTGTAGGGTGCCACGTATTTAAACACACGATTCATCTGTTAGTCATAATGAAGATTGAGATGATATATTCTAATATAAGTCTGTATCGTATGTATGTACTTACAGTAACACCTGTTCACACCGATAAATCTGTTAAATGTATGTATAAATCGATCAGGCCCACGATAATCGTTCAAATAAACCCTATATTTTTATCTCTCACATGCACCCATCCGATCCACATTTGCTGACCTTCTTGTATTCCAGGTACAAATACAAGGTATTCCGGATACTCCGATTGTTTTGCTAAGTGCCAAATTAATTTGTTGAAGAGTGAATGTTTGTCGATCGACCACTCATTGGTCACTGACCAAACCCGACGTCTGTTGGCCGATGAAATATGGCAGTCTGATATTCGGGTACAAAGTTCAGTCCATTCAGGCGTCCGCAGGCCATATTGAAAAATATATGTAAATTTATATGTACATACAGTAGTTTGAGTTGACGCATATGGTACATATAAAAAACTAAACCCATATGGAACTTAACTAAAACTAAACACAATGGAAACTTACCTTATGATGCTTACGGTAGATGGTTATGATTGATGCATACGATCCATAGCAAAGCCTAAGTGAAAACATATTGTGTGAAATATGACTCAAAATGATGAAAAGAAGCATTACGGATTAATGGAGATTTTGCATTCAGTTTATGTACACGGTTTCTATATATGAGCCTGTTAAGCTTGAACCACACAAAGTACAACACTTTGACAACCAACGTCTTTATTTTACTCCCATATACATACATAATTGTGATTGCACGATCGCAGGCCATCGAGTTCGATTTGGCCCGCCCTTCTGATTGAAATTTATTAAAGGGACAATTTTCGCAATAACTCAACCAACACCGGAAGTTTCGAAATGATTTCACCGAGTATCGTACGCAGCGCAGTCGCTGTCAACAACCATAAATCACCCATCTACCTACATCTACACAACCACATAAACTAACAACTTTGACATGTTTGAACTTTTTTTAATAGTTGCGGTATGAAGACGACGAGATACAAAACACCTTGTCACACCAGCTGATTTCACGTTTGCAGTAATTCACATGTTTTGATATCTCAGCATGTACACATCTACATACATATCAACATATACAGTTTTATATGAAAAAGAAACTGAGATTAAACTAAAAAAATATAACATGAAACAAAACTAACGCAAGTAAAATGAAATGAATATCTACACCCTAGATCAGTTTTCAAGTAACTTACGGCTTCAAAAAAGCTTTTTTAGATTTTAGCGAACAGTTCCGATCCACCTCGGAATGTCTGTATTTCTCTTGTGACTAGGAATTTCTTGTGGCCAATATGGTGAGCATCCTGAATAACATTTGGAACCTAAAAACTTGCATGTTAATCCAGGTATGTCGATTGGTTGAGTTAAGTCGAACAACCGACCATCAAGCGCACAATATAACAATCATCACGTTCAGTTCATGCGACCACTAGCGGACGAGAAAACAACGAAAACGTGAGATTCCGTCTCTTTGGGGAGTTCCGAAAGCATAATTTGTGTTACTCAATGTGTAGGTCGATGGCCTCACAACTGAAATTCCCCTTCCTTTGGCTCGTCCGCCCTGCATGCGACTATATATAATAATGTTTCAAACTTATTGAGTTTTAAAGCCCTATGTTGTTTCTTTCCTACAAGCAAACATGTCGCCCAAACGTCTGATAATGAAACATCAGTAGCCTCAACTCAACTCGGCTGACACCATAGTTCAACACAGTATAGGATGGGGTGATGATGATTGATGTGCGTGTTAACACTGATTGTCAAATGTTTCATTATCAGATATTTTCGACACCATTTTTGCTTGCAGAAACAACATACGGGCTTTATCATTTCAACTTCATGCGGGCTTCACTTGAATCAGGGGTTGATAGACTGCCTGGTGACTGTTGATGAACCAAACGAACGACGGGAACTACAGGGTGGTCCAAAAAAATTACAACAATTTGAAGCTGAATAACTCCTGGCATAGAAATCAGATTTAATTGAAATTTTCAGGTTTTATCATCAACATACTAACTTAGAAAGATATAAAAAAACCAAGTCGATCGGAAAATCACAGCGGCCACCACGCATTCATGTTTGCAAAAATACGCATGGGTCAAAAACCGCCTTATCGTACATCGCCTAATTCAAGGGATGATAACCACGTAACAAATGAAACATTTGATTTTGCTAGCCATTAGTAAAAATTTTACGTTTAAATATATTTTATCGTTGGTTTGTAAGCATTTAGTTCAATTGGTTTTCATTTTTTTGTTTTAAATTAGCTGATTAAGCGCTATTTCAATGTCAGATCAAGATATTTTACACGTAGTTTGCACCTCTGAAAAAATATTTTATCGAATGAACAATAAAATACAAAAAATGTAAACAACAAATGATTCAGAAAGAGTAAAAAAGACTCTTGATTGATTACAGGCTAAAATAACCGAGTTTATTGTTTCACAAGTCCCAAGTTAACCATGTCCTGAATGTTCATGTACGATTAGGTGGTTTTTGACCCATGCGCATTTTCGCAAACATTATTGAGTGGTGGCCGCTGTGATTGTCCGATCGATTTGGTTTTATACAATTTTCTAAGTTAGTATGTTGATGATATTACCTGAAAATTTCCATCAAATCTGATTCTTGTGCCGAGAGTTATTCAACTTCAAAGTAATGACTAAATTAAAGACTCACTTCCAATCTTAGTCGATCAAGGCAGAGAACTCGTATCCGATCAGGAAAAAAGCTAACCATTTATCAAACCACTTTTCCAAGATTTACTCACAGAGCACAACCAAAATTTGCCAAGACAATGGAAACAACATTCAGAAAACCAAACCAAAACTTTTTTCTACCCGTTTTTATTCCTGAACAAGTCAGCGAAACCATAAGATCACTGAAAAATAATAATGCATCCAGCTTCGACAAAATACCAAACATCTTTTTGAAAAAACTAAACCGATCAATAAGCTTTCCACTGGCTAAAATATTCAACGTATCTTATTATACTTCGTGCTTTCCTACACCATGGAAGCATGCGAAAATAATTCCAATTCATAAAAAAGACAACAAATCTTTAGCTTCGAATTACAGACCAATATCTCTAAACGCAACTATATCAAAAGTGTTCGAAAAAATTATAAAAAAAGCTGTCCTGAACTGCTGTCTTGCCAATAATTTAATAACTCCTGCTCAATACGGTTTTATACCTGGTAAATCTGTCGAAAGTCAACTTTTGAGGTGTCATTATGACTGGGCTACCAGCAAAGATGCCGGTAACTGCACTGATATAATATACTTAGACCTCACAAAAGCTTTCGATCTTGTGCCACATAATATACTTATACAAAAATTAAGAAACTTGAAGCTGGCAGAACATTTTATTGATTTCGTAATTTCTTATTTGGACAACAGAACTCAATCGGTTTGCATTAAAAATGCTAGATCCAAACAAACCTCAGTAACTATGGGTGTACCGCAAGGCTCTGTGTTAGGCCCCCTTCTGTTTATCCTATTTATGAACGACCTACCACTTGTCGTAAAACATTCAAAAATAGTCCTATATGCTGATGACATAAAACTATACTCAGAAATAAAAAGCAATAAAGACATCGAAAATTTACAGTCCGATTTAACGTGCATTCAAAAACGGATCTCAAACAATGGCTTAAAAATCTCTGCTCCAAAATCAGCAGTTTTGAGAATAGGGAAATCAAAATTAAAAGGAACCTATCAAATTAATGGAGACAAAATTCCAGAAAATGATGTTTTTCGTGACCTAGGCGTTTTAGTCGACTCCAATTTAACCTTCTCTAATCAAGTAGAAAAACTTTGCCAAACAGCCGGAAAGCGATCTAAAGTCATTAGCAGATGTTTCTTCTCAAAAAATCCCAACTTTAATATACAGATGTTCTCAACCTTCACCCTTTCAACTTTGGATTTTTGTTCTTGCATATGGTCGCCATACAAATGGGGAGACAAAGAATCGATTGAATCTATTCAAAAAGATTTCACTCGATACTTACCGGATGCCATGACATTGTCGTACAGAAACCGTTGCAGTAAATTCAATCTATTGCCACTAATCGTAAGACTGATAGTAAATGACCTGGTGGTGCTCCATAAGCTTATTAACAAGAAGTTCAGGGACTTGGATCCCACTGATTTCATTTCATTTAATAAATCCAGCACCCGAGGACACTCTTTCAAAATTGCAAAAACTCATACAGGAGCCTCATTGAGAAACCATTTAGTATATAGATCTTTGAATATCTGGAATGATCTTCCTCAGGAGTTGGTCGAAATACGATGTTCTGCTGTTTTTAGAAGAAAATTTGTTGATTCAAACTTTGTCTATAAATACGTCGAAAATATAAAACCTACCTTCTTAGATAGCCGATATGCCTAAAACACAGAACTATAGTTTAAGATGCGATGCACGTAAAAGTCAGCCAAAATTTGGACCAAAATGAAAATTTGAAAAAAATTAGATTAGGATACAAAACGACTCACTTGACTCCCGTGAACTCAAAAATGTCCTTGCTTCACGTTAAAACCACGTAAACAGGCCAAAATTCGCATCACTAAATGGTGCACCCTAATTTCCCTATACAAATTAGGCAAAACTTTAAGACCGATTTTCTCATGTACTTCCGAAAAGATCGGAAAACCAAATACCTCAGGTTGAAGCTGAGAATTTTATCTACAAAACCTGTCTAACTAGCCAATGCAATTTTGACTTTTTTTTCAACTACCGTAATCCCAAACAACAATTATTTTCCAACTACCGTAATCCCTGTGTCGTCATAAACGAAACATTAGGTTTTGCCATCAAAAATTAGTTCCGTGTGGATCATCAGAAAACAATTATTTTTTTAGTCGATGATGAATAACTGACTGTATCACGAAAAACGCGCGAAAAACTCTAATTTGATGTTTCACACTGAATTCCAATGTCGATGCAGCACTGGCATTCGACGAAATGTTCGTTTCTCCTATTTGGTTTTCGAGCTGTACTGGACCAATTTTTTAAAAGTTAACACCAATTGAAAGAGAAAATTATTCTCTTTCGTTTGCACAAAAAAATTCCTGAACACAGCCCAAATCACAGAATTGCGAATAAAAACTAATTTAGGGTCGACTGACATTTTTTCATCGACAAGCTAAAGCACGGTAAATCATTAGGATGTTTATCGAGAATTCACGCACTTTTTTGGAACAGTAATTCATTATCGACTATACTGCAAAACTACTAAAATATGATTCTGTCCAATAATAGTAATCAGAGGCGGGCCGCTGGGGGGAGGGAGTTTACCCCCCCCCCCACTTTTCAGGGTCGGCGTGTAGCCTACCCCCTCGCCCCTAGACAAAAATTTAGGTCGCCTACCCCCTTCCCCCCCCCTCCCGACTCAATTTTTTTTAGAAAATCGGCTTCAAAACCTCGATTTTAAAGCTCATTTTTCAAAAAGTTTTGGCTGTGAAATTTTTTTTTGAACAAACACGTTTTCTGGGTTAATTTTTTTGGTTAAAACCTGTAAAAACCGGTTTATGTGATGTTCATACCTCATAATAAAAGATTTTTTTAGCAAAAAACGGGGCTTTTTTGCGGAATTTTTTTTTCTGCCCCCCCCCCTCCCCCCCTCTTACCCGGCTTTATTCCCCCCACTTTTCGGACTGGGCGGATAGGATGGGATTTTCTGTCGAATCATAACTAGTATTTTTGTAGTAAAAATATTTGTTTTCTGATGATCCACACGGAACTAATTTTTGATGGCAAAACCTAATGTTTCGTTAATGATGGCACAGGGATTACGGTAGTTGAAAAATAATTGTTGTTTGGAATTACGGTAGTTGAAAAAAAAGTCGAAATTGCATTGGCTAGTTAGACAGGTTTTGTAGAGAAAATTCTCAGCTTCAACCTGAGGTGTTTGGTTTTCCGATCTTTTCGGAAGTACATGAGAAAATCGGTTTTAAAGTTTTGCCTAATTTGTATAGGGAAATTAGGGTGCACCATTTAGTGATGCGAATTTTGGCCTGTTTACGTGGTTTTAACGTGAAGCAAGGACATTTTTGAGTTCACGGGAGTCAAGTGAGTCGTTTTGTATTCAAATCTAATTTTTTTCAAATTTTCATTTTGTCCCAATTTTCATGATGTTTTGGTCGTCGCTTACGTGCATCGCATCTTAATATATATCACCTATATGCCATATTTCCTTTACCGTTATCACACATTCCATCATCCAGCTGAATCTCTATTTGTCAAATTGAATTTATTTTGTATTAGTATAAACAAATTGTTGTTATTCCTCTCCTTAAACCCTTAAGGTTTTCGATATGTCCATTAGGACAATTTCCGTATATGTCGTGTCATATTTCTCTTCGTTATATAATACTTTCATTTTCCGTAAACTTATTACATCTATTTTATTTTATATATATACCCTTCACGTAAATTCAGTGTAACTTGTAATTTGTAAGACCGATTATATGCGAGTCAGCCCAATGAAATCTGATGAAATCTGATCTAATGTCATTTTTTGGACCACCCTGTACATATTTTTACCAACGAATGTCATTGTGCACATGGGCTTACATAAGCCTTATATATCTATTTGTTTTATATAAATTTCGGTCATTGTCGTATGCATCGGTGAAACGTGGCACCATCTACAGGGTGGGGCAAAAGTAACTATACACTTGTTGACGCAAAATTTCTCCAAAAAATTATATTGCATCAATATGATTAAACAATTCAAACAGATGCTAAAACACCTGAAAATTTTGATTCTGATATTTATTTTAACTTAAAACAATTTATTTCATGAGTTACGCGTCATTTTCTCGAAATTCGCCATATTTTCGGTTTTTTCAGTGATTTTTGTCAGTTATCTCGCAGTATAAATATCAACTGTTATTTGACGAAAATTGATGTTGGTATGTAATATAGAATGTAGAAAAAAATTCTTTAACGTTTAACAGGAGAGTAAGTTTACTTTCATCCATAATAAATAGTATAATTGCTTCTTTTTCCACGAAAATCACCGATTTCAGTCTGAAAATGGTAAAATTCAAAAATCTTATTTTTCAGCTTAAAACAACTAAAAACAATATATTTCAGGTTTATTGACTTATTCTAGTACCATAGGGTCCATTAAAACATTTAACTTGAACTGTTTGTCAATAATCCAAAAACCGCGAAAATTGGTTCAGGCATCTTGAACACGGGCCTTACCATATTATCCGTATCAGTTTGAACCATAGGGTTATTCTGAAGTTGAAATCTTTTGATTCTCATTCAGATACATCAAGTGAAACGTTTTATACACTTCTTATCCTTTATTAAGGATTTTGATCAGACCATGAGGTCACTTAAAGACGTTAAAAAAGGAAAAACCATGAAATTACTGAAAATCCTGTTTTAAATTGAAAATAACTCAAGATACGGTCAAATAGACATCAGAATCGGTTTTTTCAGGTATAATAACGTATATATTGCTCATAACATCATACACACTCAATATAATTTTTTTGAGAAATCGGCCTCCAACAAGTGTATAGTTACTTTTGCCCCACCCTGTATTTAATCACAGTTTAGAAAAAGCTAAAAATCATACCTTTTGACCTAAACTTACCCGAGTGTTAATCTTTTCCTGCGCTGAAATGAGAAGTTTTCGAGCTCAAAGTTTCTGGGAAAACATCGTCACCGATAGGTAATTAGATAAGATAATTGATGATTAGATAAAACTACAAGATTACAGTAATATGAATAAGTATAAACATAAAAACTAATAAACATACAAATTGTGTGAAAAACAAAATCCTGTCGACTGATAAATCGTTGTCTTTATTCAACTTTAGTTGACTGTTTACAAATACAGTCTTTATTGTGACGTTCCGCATTGCGTAATGCGGGTGCGTTGTGTTAACGATATCGGTGTGTTGGAAGGTGTTTACAGTTCGGGACAAATGACGAGACAAATTGAAAAAATTGTACTTAGGAAAAACACTATCGTCAAAAACAAGTTTATTTACAAAGCATTTAGTTTACACTGTCTGATACAGTTGAAAGTTCTCTGATAGGTGTTACCAACATTCTTCATGTCTCTGTCACACAGTGATCACACAAAACTCACTCACTCACTCACTCACTCACTCACTCACTCACTCACTCACTCACTCACTCACTCACTCACTGTTTCACTCACTCACTTAGTCGCTCAATAATTCAATCATTCGTTGCATCACTCACTCGCTCACTTATTCACTAGCTCACTCATTCAATCACTCAATCACTGACTCACTGACTCACTCACTCAATCACTCACTCACTCACTCACTCACTCACTCACTCACTCACTCACTCACTCACTCACTCATTCACTCACTCACTCACTCTGTCACTCACTCACTTACTCGCTCCCTCATTAAATAACCTTCTCACTCACTCGCACTCTCACACATCGTCCCACTGTTTCACTTACTCACTCACAGGCCCTGTGCACGTATAGTCTATCCTAGGTTTCTTGTTACTCAAAATGGTTTTGGCGCGCAGTTTGAATTCAAATCTGCTTTTTGCGCGCTCTCAAAATTTCGAGAATTAAATACTTTTGCACATAACATTTGGACAACATACACAAGTTGCGCTGATCCTTTGCACACGTGTGAAACCGATCCACAAAATTATTCTTTGATAACAAGAAACCCTGATCAAACTATATAAGCTTTGGGCTTATAATTATATGCCCAGTTCTTATAAAATAAGCGGTAGTGGACAGTGTTAATTGATGGACCTCGGCTTATTTATAAGCCCAGGGCTTATTTTCGATCATACTTTAACACGTAAAAATCATTAGCCATGGGCTTTTAATTATACGTGCACAAGGCTACAGTGTCACTCACTCACTCACTCACTCACTCACTCACTCACTCACTCACTCACTCCCTCACTCACTCACTGACTAACTCACTTACTCGATACCTTACTCACTCACTCTCTCACTCAATCACTCACTCACATAGTCTCACTTGTTCACTCACTCACTCACAGTCTTTCTCACCAACAAAATTACTTGCACACTCACTCACTCATCTAATCACTCAATAACTTAATCCTTAGTCCACTCACTCACTCGCTCACTTGCTCCCTCACTTATTCACTCACCCATTCTCTTACTCACTGACACTCTAAATCATACACTCAATCACCCATTCACTCACTTACTACATAACTCGCTAACTTGATCATTCACTCCCTCATTCACTCACTCAGTCAAACATTCACTCATTTAATCACTCTCTACCTCACTTAATCACTCACTCACTCATTCACTCACTCATTCACTCACTCACTCACTCACTCACTGACTCACTACCTCATTTACCCAATCCTCACTCATTTATTCACTCACTTTCTCATTCACTCACTCACTCGCTTCCGCATTCCCTCACTCACTCACTCACTCACCCGATCCCCTATGCTCACTCATTCATTCACCCACTTACTCACTCACTCACTTGCTTCCGCATTCACTCACTCACTCACTTGGTCACTTACTCACTCACTCATTCACTCAGTCACTCACTCACTCACTCAAGTATTATCTCATTCACTTTTGAACTCCTTTATTCAAAATGAATCTTTTTTTAATTATCATTTCAAATTTATCATTACAGTAGTGGTTTATCCTGTCAGCTGTCACTATAAAAATTTAAATTTTTGAATTTTGGATTCAACAGTTTGTATGGCACGATATGACACGCTTTATTTTGGATTCTTAGTTTGTATGGCACGATATGACGGTGTACCCATATCTACGGGACTGTATAAAAGGGATCGTTCGTTTGCGGAAGTTTATTAGCGGAAGTCTTTTCTCCGGAACTGTTATGTGCGGATTGTTTGTTAGCGGAACTGTATGGATCGGATTTTTTTTCATCGGAACTGTTAAAATCGGATTTATTATAAGCAGAAGTTTTGCCATCGGAAGTTTATTTGCGGATATTTTGTTTCCGGAACCGTTCTTTGCGGATGTGTTTTGAGCGGAACTTACAACAGCGGAACCTTAAATTCCGGAAATTGGTTTTGCGGAACTCGGTGAAGTAAATATTTTTTGCTATTAACATTTGGAGGGCCTATTTCATTGTTTATAAGGCTTCGGCTTAGTCATTAGCACAGGCTGTTCGTTCTAAGCGAGATCGCCGAGTATGAGGCTAAGAGTTAGTTTTCAGTTTAGGCTTAGGATTAGGCTTAGGATTTGGGAAGGGCTTGGGCGCGTATCGCCCGAGCCCTTCTCTAAAGGCTAAGCCTAAGCCTAAGCCTACACTGAAACCTAAGTTTTATGCCCCCGCCTTGGACCGTTAGCACCGCGAAGCGGAGGTGTCCAGCGTGGTTTTCCACTCATGAAGGGCGCTTTTATAACAGTTCCGCTTTTGACGGTTCCGCTTTTTAAAGTTCCGCTTTTGACGTTTCCGATTTTAACAGTTCCGATTTTTATACTTCCGATTTTATACTTTGAAATATCCGGAAATGAAAAAATCCGCTGGGTACAGTTCCGCTAAAAAACGATCCGGTCTATAAAAATCCGATTTTTACGGATCCGCTCATAACAATTCCGCTGGGTATGGATCCCCACTTAACGGTTCCGATGCGAACAGTTCCGCTAATATAGTTCCGCAAATGAACGGTGCGCTTTTAAGAGTTCCGCTCCGTAGGCGCGATCGATATGACAACGTATTTTGTATGGCACGATATGACACCCATCATTAACACAAAACGCCGTAATGCGTTTGCAATGGTATTTAGAACTGTGATTACCTTTACACTTTTAACACTTCACCGTAACCCAAAAAGATTACGGTAATCAATTTATATTTTATTGTTAGTAGGGATAAGTTTAATTTTTTACAAACACTTTATGCGAATTCTTTTGTTCGAACGCATCGTTGTAATCCAAATTTACTTGTCGTTTTTACTCGAATTCGAATTAGGGGAATCAATCACTTTTATAACTCACTCACTCACTCACTCTTTCACTAACTCACTCACTCACTGACGCATGATTACAAACCCCACAGATTTTTCGAATTTGGTTTTTCTCGAGCAACATTACTATTCCATGTAAAGTTTTACTGTCTGCGAGCCCCCGATAAGCTAACGTAAGGCTGGCTTGTCCGAGCGGAGCGAGGACAAGCGCGATAGGCCCCGCAGGGGAGATTTCAATATTTCCTCCTGCACGTGTTGTAGCATAGCTACGTGCTGTAGAGAGCATGCGAGCGTAGCGAGCCAGTTATAGTGGGGTATATGCAGTTTAGTTGCATCGGCTCAGTAGCACAGTGCAAGAGCGCTTGCCTAGCATGCGAGTGGCCCGGGGTTCGTTTCCCAGATTTTTGATAAAAAATGTGAACTTTCAAAAAATCTGTGGGGTTTGGAAAATTGCCTCACTCACTCACTCATTCACTCACTAATTCACCCACTAACTCGCTCACTCACTGACTCACTCGCTTACTCACTCACTTAAACATTCAATCACTCACTTATTAACCCACTCACTTATTCGCTCGCTTGCTCACTCACTCACTCAATCATTCACTCATTCACCCGCTCGTTCTCTCGCTTGCTCATTCATTCACTGACTGATTGACTGACTCAATCATTCAATCTCTTATTCACTCACTCACTCACTCACTCACTCACTCACTCACTCACTCACTCACTCACTCACTCACTCACTCCATTGCTCATTCACTCACTCACTCATTCACTCACTCACTAACTCTCTCACTCACGCGCTCACTCAATCTCTAGTTAACTGACTGGCTGATGGATTCATTCACTCAATCCTTTATTCACCCATTCATTGACTCACTTACTCGCTCATTCACTCATTCATTCACTCACTCATTCAGTCAGTCAGTCAGTCACTCCCTCACTCACTCATTCAGTCACTCACACCGTCACTCTGTCACTCATTCACTAACTCACTCACTCACTCACTTACTCACTCACTCACTTGTTCACTCACTCACTCACTCACTCCTTCACTCACTCACAGCCTCACTCACTCACTCACTTTTTCACTCCCTAACTCACTCATTCATTCACTCTCTCACTCAATCACTCACTCAGTCACTCTGTCACTCAGTCACTCAATCACTCACTCACTCAATAAACAGCTTTCTCAGTCACCTACTTAAACACTTAACCTCTCACGTATTCATTGCCTTACTCAATCATTCAATAGATCATTCATTCGTTCATTCACTGTCTCACCCACTCACTCACTCTCTTATTCAGTCAATAAGTCAGTTAGTCAGTCAGTCAGTCAGTCAGTTAGTCAGTCAGTCAGTCAGTCAGTCAGTGAGTCAGTCAGTCAGTCCAAATCAGTACGAGTGAGTAAGTGAGTAAGTGAGTGAGTGAGTGAGTGAGTGCGTGTGTGAGTGAGTGAGTGAGTGAGTGAGTGAGTGAGTTAGTGAGTGAGTCAGCGAGTGAGTCAGTCAGTCACACGGTCCGTGAGTCACTGCCTCATTCACTAACTCAGTATTCATGGTCATACCATACCTTTGTCATGTGTACATATGCTTTCGTATGTCATGGGCCTCGCCCTAATGAAATGAACAAAGAATGATGTTAGTCAGTCAGTCAGTCACTAACTCACTCACCCAACAAACAGTCACTTTCTCACTCACTTAATCAATTACTTTGAACTCTCACTTATTCATTCAATTGATCACTCACCCATTCACTCACTCTCTCACTCACTGTCTCAATCACTCACTCATTCACTCACATATTCATTAAGTCACTCACTCACTCATCTAATTACTCACTTACCTGACTTGCAACTTATTCTTGTTTTCCAATTGTGCTTATCGAACGAACAGTTCGCACAAATGTGTTTTGCAAATCAGTTAACTTTTTTTCCCAACACCATTTCACAAGGTTTGCAAGGCGCAGACAGTGATCGCTATCGGACGAAACGGAACGAAACGAAATTTTCAAATTCATTCCGGAATGGTTTCGGAACGAAATTCTTTCTTTCCGTTCCGAATGATTTCGGAACGAAATTTCTTCATTCCGTTTCGGACCATTTCGGAATAATTCCGAAATCATTCCGAAATTATTCCGAAGTCGTTAGGCCCAATTCACCGCGTGGTGTGTGCTTAGCACATGCATCACAAGTGTAAAACTGTATATAAATGTTGTGATAAGTTCATGAAACGTGAACTATTTCTTAGCGACTAATCCTATCGGCGGTGTCACTATCAGAAGATAAAGAAAGGAAAAAGTGGGATTGTTCCTCATTGACGGTTTCCAAAAGTAAAATTTGTGTCTTCAAACAGTTTCAGTATCCTAAATGACCTAATTTTTGTCAATTCCCCTCTCTTTGGAAAGATTCCCCTTTCTGTGGGCGGGGGTGGCTGTCGTTGGTTTCGAAACGATTTCGGAATTCCGATAAGAGATTTCGAATCGGAATCGATTTCGGAATATTCCGAAATCATTCCGAAATGATTTCGGAATTCCGAATTTCGTTCCGAAATATTCGGAACGAAATCCGGAATTCCGAAAGGAAAATTCGTTCCGAAGATTCCGGAATACTTCGTTTCGATAGCGATCACTGGCGCAAATGCAGAAGCTGATGTTTCAATTTTTGTATTTCCATGTTAATTTACACTTTGGAATCGTATGTAAACTACCGTAACCTTTGTATCGGATTCCAATGTGTGATTAATCAGATTTCTAAGAACCTTTGCAATGCGGAATCGCGGCTTTGCATGTGCTGCCGCCCACTTCTGCAGCCTAAAGAGATGAATAAAAAAACAAATAAATAATAAATTAATAATCAATTTCCAGGTTTTTCTTGTAACGATCGAGAATGGCATCGCTATTCTCCTCTGCACTTAATCTGATCAACAATGCCACTGCCTCGGCGGCACCGGCAGCCAACGCAGCGGCCGGCGGATCGGGTCCGAGGACCGATCACGAGCTCGTCGGCACCAACGCCGAAATCGGCGGGCTCAAACTCAGAATTCGATATCTGATCGCTGAAGGTTAGTTTTTTTTCGACCATTTTTTTTACTTGGATTTCTTCATTAACTGAAGCCATAAGGCACACTAATACCATATCAGAATGGTGTTTTCGTAGTGGCCGGAGAGTTGAATAAACTGACGGGCAACGGCAGAAACCCCAGAGCAACGCGTCAGGATCTGTGTCTCAAGTCAGGTTTCGAACTTAGGACCGCCGGTTTTCGAGGCCGGCGCCCTACGCACTAGACTAGACAGGCGACATTGACGATACTGACGTCAGAATGTTATTTAGACAAGGAAAGCTATATCCTCTGAAGTGGATCAGCGAGATATATACGACTATTATATAGTTATAATACTTTATACTATACTTGTTCAGGGTCTAACGCCTTTACGGACATTATAACTTTGAACAGAACAATTTCAAATATATCCACAGGGGTGGGCCGGGTTTTTTGGCGTTTTGCAGGAGGTGGGGGGGGGGTAGAATTTTGAAACCTCAGTTTACCCCCCCCCCCCGCCCCGAAAAGTGGGGGGTAAGGTCGGGTAGAGGGGGGGTTAGAAAAAAAATTTTCCGCAAAAAAACCTTGTTTTTTGCTTGTTTTTGCTAAAAAAATCTCCTATTATAAGGTATAAACATCACATGTACCGGTTTTTTCAGGTTTTAACCAAGAAAATTGACCCAGAAAACGTGTTTGTTCGAAAAAAAATTCTCACAACCAAAATTTTTTGAAAAATGAGCCTCAAAATCGAGGTTTTGAGGCCGATTTTCTCAAAAATTTCGAGTAGGGGGGGGAGGGGGTAGGCGACCTAAATTTTTGTCTAGGGGGGGGGTGCTACCCGCCGACCCTGAAAAGTGGGGGGGTAACCCCCTACCCCCCCACAGCGGCCCACCTCTGTCCACCGGTACACTCAGCGACCAGCGTATATTAACAATTAAACGCTCCTCCTTCGCCGATTCGCTTTACCCTAACTGGAAATATTTATCTAACATCACATCATCTTACTTTGTTAACGTACACCCGTCCGCATCAAATTGCGGTTTTCATGCAGGTGGTTTTGCGCATGTGTTTGCTGCCACGGATTCGTCCGGCTATTGGTACGCCATCAAACGGTTGTTGGCTGCCGACAAACAGATGGCCGATGCCATCCTGCTCGAGATACGATTCCTCCGTCAACTCACCGGACATCCCGCCATTATTCAGTATATTCAGGTCAGTCAGGCTGACCTTGTTGTCTGTCTCACCTGCAGTTGTTTTTTTTCAGTACTTTTTTGTTATATTATTGATTTGTATTTATAATTCAGGCGGCCTCGCTGAGTCCACAGGAGTCTGGCCATGGGCGTGCCGAGTTTCTGGTACTCACCGAACTCTGTACAGGTTGGTGGGTGTCCTGACCTCGTAACATGTAATGTCATGTCACTATTCATTGTAGCCGATTCTTAATTGTTTACACCTGGGGCGAAGGTGGAGAGCAGGTGTTTCAAATTTATGCAGTTGTCATGCCAGAATAGTCAACAGATTGAATGCGAAATCCAAAATATTTTAGGAGGTCAGATCGTGGACGCACTACGTCGACAGGCATTCAACCCGTACCACGTGTGTCGGGTCTTTAGTGCCGCTTGTCGGGCTGTAAAACACATGCATTCCAAGACACCGCCCATCATACATCGCGATTTAAAGGTAACGCATCACATCGACGCATTTCATATTTATACATGCTTCTGGCCTGGACTTATTTGATTTATTGTTAACATACATATCTTCCATATGATTTCTTGTTTACTATTGTCTATTGTTGTAGTTATAGTTTAAAAAGTATTCAATTATTTAGATTGAAAACAATCAGATTGACTCCTATCATTGTTTTGTTTGTTTCTCTATTGCTAGATTGAAAACCTGCTGCTGGATGATCACGGTTTTACAAAGCTGTGTGATTTTGGGAGTGCAACAACACAACAGTTCATACCGGACGACACGTGGTCTGTGGCCAAACGACAACAAGTTTGTTCATACACTTTATTCATGTCATGAAAATCTGGTAAGTTTTCGCGTTTAATATTTACTAGTGTAGTGTTTATTCTAATCTTTCAACAACCATAAAGAGGTCATATTCATTATCATTTTAATAGTCGGATGGATAAGAGTAAATTTTTTGATCGTCGACACCTGACGTCACCCCCTCCCCTGTCTTCTTTTGGGTCAAAAGCGCGGCCCACTTCTAGAATTTACATTCTATTTTGTGTGACAGATTACTTTGAGAAAAAACTGGACAGATAAATAAAGATAACAATTCTAGATCGAAGAAGAAATGGCTCGTCATACGACGCCCATGTACCGGTCACCCGAAATGCTTGATCTCTGGCTCGATTATCCCATTGGACCAGCGCTCGATGTTTGGGTTCGTTGCTTTGCGTACGTTTGAAACCTATGAGCGATATTTACCTTTTTAATTACCAATGTTTTAAATTACTTTTGTACTTTCCCCATCCCCATATATGAAAAAAATGGTAGGAGCTTATTGCTTAACACATACTGTATACATACAGGCACTTGGTTGTGTCCTGTACTACCTGTGCTACCGTACCCATCCGTTCGAAGACAGTGCCAAACTGCGTATCATCAACGCCAAGTACACGTTGCCCGAAGACGAAACACCATTCACCGTCTACCATCCCATTATTGGTAAGTGGTTTCTATTTTAAATTGCTGTCAGTTACAATATCAAATTGCGTAGTGAAATATTTGCTTCTTACCATTACCTAGGAACGCTCTGGGTCGTATTGGATTTACTTAAAAGAATAAATGCGATTGTTTTACTTCATTAACCTGACCTTTGTGTTTTATTGAAAGTTCACCACCTTATCAGATTGAAAAACATGAGCTCATCAATAATTGTGTTATTTTTCAGAATCGTGCCTTCAAATCGATCCGAGTCAACGGCCGTTAATCGGTGACCTTTGTGAACGCATTGAGGCCGTTGCCGGTGCCATTGACTGCGATCTGGCAAAACCCTGTATTGATTTGATGCCCGCTGGTTGGTACATTTTTAAAAGTTACAGTATTTAGTTATAATTAAAACAGTTTACCTCATCCCGTTTCTCGTATGGCTTTATCATCTTCTGCGACAGGTCACGGCCGTCTCACATACAAATATAGATTTTTGTAATAATGCAATGTTTTCTTTAAATTACACTGGATATTCTCAATTTTCACGTTTGTCGGTCAGTTCTGAAATGCTTCAGGTCATCAACCGCAATCCAAATCCGGTCCGAACACTGAACAAGCTCATCATCAGATACCAGCGGCGCCACAGCGACCTTCGTCTGGTGGCCCTCCTTCACGACCGCCACCACCTGTCGCTGCTCCACAGGTTAAATTGAAAAGTAATAGTTTTTATTTAAATAATTGAATGGAGAAAACAACGTGTAGTTTTTATACAGTTTTTAACTTTTGTTATCGTCCCTATACATCATTGTATAAGATGTTCAAGTTTGTATAACTTTTTTGCAGGATGGTGGTGCTTCATCTGGGATGATGTTCTCGCTGCAGAACAGGGCTGGATCGCTGTTCAAGAACATTAAAGAAACCAGCCGACAGGTGGCACAAACTGTTCAGGTTAAAACACTGTCAACCAAATTTACGAAATTTTTCTGTTGTCTATTTTTACTGATGTTGTTTTAGTCGGTTTTTATCATAAATAAAAAGTTTTCATGTGGTGGTTCAGCTAGTGCTGAATTGTTAACGATGTGTTGCTCGTGAAGTCATTAGAATTCAAATGATCTGATGCCGACAACAGGAGTGGGACGAAAGACTGCTAGAAAGACTTGACGAGATTATTGGATTAAAGACAGGAGTTGGCACTCGTCAAGTCGACTTTGTGTACGTGACTTCCCGCGTGCTCGTGATCCCGATGCCAGAAGGTGTGCCCGAGTCATTACTTGGTCCGGTCGAGGACAACGTCAGACAGATGCTCGAGACACGACACCGGGCACATTATGCCGTTTACAATCTATCTAATCGGTTAGCTACCTTGATACAGTGTGTCCGAGTGAGGATGCATAGTTTTTTCAACCATCACAACACATATATCACGCGGAAAAGTACTTTGACTTGACCTTGTTAGTTTTTAGCTTCTTTCCCACGTGTTGGATGAACCTCAATCAGAGTAATAACTGCGGACATCAAGTCATGCGATTAAAATGAATAATTGTGTCAGCAAAAAAGCATTCATCACACTTTAGTGAACTGCAACAATAAGAATAAATATGTTTAGCTTTTTGAAATAAAGTCTAGTATTACGTACACTTGCACAATCTCTTCAAATAAGGGTTCCATTTCTATGCAACCACGAACCACTTAACATGAAGTTGGCCTGTATTCAGGCATATGAAGCACGGATACGATGGTCGTTTATCTGACGTGCCCCTGCCGCCTTCCAACCGCCCGCCCACCCTCAACGCCCTGTTCGCCATCTGTGCCAATATGTCCGGATTTCTCAAGCAGTCCACGAGCAATGTGGTTGTACTATGCGGCAGTGAAGGTTATTAGCTCATCATTTAATCACGTTCACACTGCTTTAATCGCCGTTTCATCTTTAAAAAATTTTATTTCTAAACAAACGGCGGTAATGTTTGTTCAGCACAATGCGCAATGGTGTGTTCGTCTCTGTTGCTGTACAGTCGACTGGCCCATCGACCATTGACGGCACTCGAGCTGTTCATGGCCAAGTCGAATCGCAGCCAAGCGTTGGAGCTCTCACCGTCGGTACATCGGTACCTGGATTACACCTGCAAGATAATCACCACCAAACAAAATGTGAGTTACAGATGATTTAACAAAGTGTTGTATATTGGCATAAACAGAGATGGGCCGCTGGGTGGGGGGAGGGGTTTACCCCCCCCCCCACTTTTCAGGGTCGGCGGGTAGCGTACCCCTCCCTCCTAGACAAAAATTTAGGTCGCCTACACCCGACCTTAAATTTGGACGTAAAATAAAAGATGTATATATTTTATTTCGTAAATAAGACGAAATGAATAGGGCACACTAAATGAATAAGTGACTACCCACTTACCCGTACTGTACCGTAGTACTGTGGTTTACACGTGTTTAGCTGCACCGTCACCCGATCCGTCTGCGTGCCGTGACGTGCCACGGCATTCCACTATTCAACAAAATGCACAACGGATGTCGACCGTTCGTTGATGTCTGGTCGAGTGGTCACAAGGTGTTCTCCACCGCACAGCAAACCATCGAACAGATCAGGTATGTCGCATGTTCTCCATTTGAGAAACTTTGTCGTTACAGAAGTCGCCCCTCTAAATATAATCTGATCAGCGAGTTCTAGGAAACAATACAGAGCTGCTACCGTTTTCGACAATTTTCAACATGTTGGGTAGGTTTCAAATTTCGAGTGAAATTTTTTCCAGAGAATATACGACGGCGGAATCGGACGAATTCGCAATTGATCTCAACCAAGAAGTATTTGAAGACGTTACCGTATGCCTGTTCCATGCCCGTTCTACTCTCGGTTGGTGTGGTTTTCGTTCACATGATGATACCTTAACCTTTGCGTAGTGGGTCGGTCGGTTCATTTCAAGAACTCTGATGTAGCTAATGGACAAGTCTTCAAGTTCATTGCCATTGCCTCCCAACCACTCATCAAGCAAATGAGCAAGCTAGAACAGACAATAAGTCTTAAATGTGGCTAGTGGCTGACTACGAATAAAAGGAAAACGGTTCGGACAATTGATTCTTGTCAAATTTCTCCCACCGAATGGTTCACCGTCAATATGATTACAGGCGCCAAAGTTCAGGGCAAGTTCGCTGGGCTTCCGATCGCCCGAGTGTCGTTCCACACTTCGTTCGTTTCGATTGAACATGACAGCGGAGTACTGCTCTACCCGTTGGGCGATCTGGATGAAACCGATCAAAATGCTAAATATCCTGCCGCGTTCAGGTTGGTCTTTTTGTCAAATTGAGTACAATACAATACAACTAGCAGTACTATATTTCAAGCAACAACCGTCAATTATCGTTCTCATAGTGGGTTTGATGATAGTTTTGTGGCCAGCAGCTACTTTAAAATGACCAAAATTTACTTCAGTAGCTGGATGAAACAACACTTGTTATCTCCACAATGCTGTTAAACTATTTCAAGGTTGATGATAAGTGTGTTGTACTGTTGTTATTATGCAGAGTGCAACTCGATTACACGGTTTCACCTCAAGCCCGTCCCGTGGGTCAACTGGCACCTGCTTACCTCACCTACGATCCCAAGGCCACCAGTTCTCGTCATGTGGTCACTGATAAACAGGAAAAAGGTAAGTACCTTGCCGTATGTTGGACTGGCGGCAAGCAAAATGTATATAGTGTTGTTTTCAAATGTAACAGCAGTCAGGACGTTCTCTCTCTACTGTGCTCGACACTGGTTGATCTACCGAATTCTGCACTATCATTCTATTGAAACGTTCATTTATTGGAAAAAACTATCATAAACATTGTCAGTTATCATTATTAAAAAGCGCAAAACTTTTAAGAACAACTGGAGCAGTTGATCGGTGCTTCGATGGTGGTTGACCGACCGTCAGCAGGTGGCCCCTCTGCCCCACCGGCACCCAGGTCCGTCTCACCACGTCCTCATGTACCCCCTCCAATACATCAGCATCCTCCACCACCACCTCGGTCACCGAGACCCCCACCTCCGAGTAAACCACCGGCGAAGCCTGACCCACCACAAGACCCACCTGCGAGAAAAGATCCGCCCGTTACAGACTTTTTCGGAACATTGGACTGGGGCTCAGCGCCAAGTGTACCTGGTTGGTATGGTTTGGCGGCTGTTTGTTGTGGTTATTTTGTATATTTTTTATTTTTATACATCCTAAAAATTAGTAAAAGTTTAATATGAATATGAAATTTTAACTCGAAGACAAAGACATTTTGGTAGGAATGATGTATGGTGTGATAAATTTAAACACCATAGCTCAAAGTTGTGAAACGCCGGATGTGCCATGTTCATGTTCGGTTGATGACTGTCGGCGTACATGCTTTATTCTTTTTTTCTTATCCCCAGATGCACAACAACAACAATCAGAGCCCGATTTCTTCAAAGACGACGATCCACCGCCTGCAGCACCTGCCAACTCACAAAGACGTTCTTCGACTCCACCCAGCCCACCGAATCAACGGAGTCCCGAACCCACAAGACCTCAGGGTGCCACTGGCGGCAAACCCAAAATGGGCATGGATGCTGCTGAAGCGTATGAAAGACAATACGGTTAGTTGGTTTTGGTCGTGACTTGAGTACCGATTATTAGGAACATTCTTTCACTGTTGAGCGACAGTGATTCTGGAGAAATTAGTAGCTTCCATTCTTAGATGGAAATATGGGGTTTGGTCGAAAACCATGTCTCTCTTAATCTTTACATTAAAATAATTACAATAATTATCATTAAAAAAACATAATCTTTTGGGGTTACTGGTTACCACTACTTTCAGAACACTGGCGGACGGGAAAGCTGGGAAAAGTGGAAATCCTCCTCTTTTAAAAGTTTTTTAAAAGTATACTGAGTGGTTTACTGGTCTGAAACCGTACTCGCTGACGAAATACCCCTCCCTTTTGAGGATTAGCTGGTCCGCCGGTGTTTCCGAATGATTTTGTTTTCAATGTTCAGGTATTCGAGTGAGATCAGATGCTGATGAGGACGCGTGTGAGCCCGAGTACATCGACCCGCTGGCCAGGATGGCACAGCAAAAGGCAGATAAAGCCCGTCAGATGGAGGAGGAGTCCGGCACTGATGCCGGCGTGCATGACTTGCTCGGTGATTTCAATGGTGGGTGGGTACCACTGTCTAGTCTAGTGTGTAGTGCGCCAGCCTCGAAAACTGGTGGACCCGGTTCGAAAACTGACTTGAGACACAAAACATGCCCGGACGCACATGTTACTCTTGGTTTTCTGCCATTGCCCGTAGAGTTATTGCACCTTTCTCTGGCTACGAAAAAATCATCCTGATAGGGTATTAGTGTGCTTTGATGGATTAAGTAATGAGGAAGTCCATATGAAAAACTGTCCAAGTCAAGTTGTCTTAATCAGAGCTTATTCAGACTCTTGTCACTGACATCTCACGCTAAAAACAGTTACCGCCCTAAGCATTCCTGTGGTTTTAAAGTTACAAATCAAAGCCGTATATTGTATTTGCAGACCTGTCCACGACACCATCACAAACCGTCTCATCAACATCGCAGTCGGGCGCGGTGGCGCCGAGTTCTGACGAGTTTCTGGCCGATTTCCTGGCGCCCCATTCGAATAAAGTGGCATCGTCGACGGCCACACCGCATCCGACACCAGTACCATCGAGTGCCCATCTAGACGATATGGACATGTTCGGGTCGGGTACTGCCCAGACAACCAACGGTTATGCTTCGTCGCACTTTAATGACTAGCATACATACATATTTATATTATTGAAGTCATATTCAGCATGACACTGCTTGATAATTTTTATAGTCCTCTACTAATCATCAGTTATATCTGCAAGTTACTCTAGTGCAATCTTGCCAAAATTATTTCTCATCAAAGTATAGCCTGTGAAATTAGGGATGATGTGACATTGTGTTTACAGAGACCAACAACAAAGCAGACAACTCGGGCCCGGATTTGTTGCAGGATTGGAGTGACACCCTTTTTGATAATGGTTATTGGAGGAAACCTGTTTTATTGGCTGTTAATTGGTTGCTTTATATGAAAATTTGAAAACGTTATCACCATTTGTTTTTGATTTGCAGTGAAATCGGGCTCGTCAAGTTCAATGAGCCGAAATCAGAGCACTCCCGCGTTCAAGTTGGTTATCTGATTAGTAGTGGGATATAAAGGGTTTGCCAGAAGGGATATTGGGTACTCAATTCGGAAATTTTTGCTCCTCACTTCAAGCATGCACATGCACATGCGATTTTCTAAACCAGTGATTAATGTACTTACTGTAAATTGAGCATTATTTACGTGTAGCGTGCAACGGGCCAAAGCAGCGCCATCCAAGCCGGCAGCGTTCGACCCTTTTGGTGATCTGGGCAGTTTGACGTCATCGTCGTCCACATCTAACGTCAGCAACACAAAACCCAAACAAATGGCCAACGGTCAGCCATTTTGCGCTGAAATCACTCATTGCATTGTCCTGTTTATAAGAAAATAAGTGATTTAATAGTATAGTTGGTTATAATGTTATGTTGGTTTAATATTATAATTGTAAAATGAAAAGTTAATTATTTTTTTATGCGTTCCATTTCCAGCGCGATCAAACGCGAACAGCCCGGCCGGTTGGATGCCTCCGAGCAGTGCCGCTGCATCCAATACACTCGGAGGTTAATAACTACGTGCAATCGTTAAACTAAGCCATACTTAAGTTAATTTACATTTTACTCAGCTTAGCTTATTTATCTGTTAGTATTTGTGTTTGCAGGTTCCACCGGTCAGTCCATAAATCACATGTCTGGTCGTTCCACACCCAACTACTCGAGCTCTAACTTTGCCGATCTCAACAAAGGTTTGCCTCGCAGATTTTTTCAATGTATAGTCGTTAATGATGAACCTTATCTATTTGGTATGTGTAGGACAAAAAAAGAAATAGCGTAGCGCCGACTTTTTTTACAACATTGTATGGCGTAAAAGTTTATCCAAACAAGTGTAAACGTACGTCGAATGATTACTGCAGGCTCCGGAGGCTACGCAGCGCCACGTAAGGTGGCCGAAAATGCATTTGATGACATTCTGTCGTCCTCTGGATTCACGGCCAGCCAACGGGAAAAAGCAAACGCCACGATGGGTAACATGAGGAGGGATGAAGAAGTCAAGAATTTGGATCCGTTGCAGATCAAGGTTGTCACTATACAAATAAAATATATACTTGTGACTTAGAATAAAATTATAAATCAATTTGAAGTCTCACATTTGAACAATTGAACAGCAAATATATCAGATGGATGTTCTTCAGTTGGGATGAAACATTTTTATAATAGGTTTTCATAGTAATCTGAATGCAAATGATTTGCTGATTGTAATCATGCCGTGTGATGCTCATCTCAGATCCGTGACTGGACCCGCGGCAAGGAGCGCAACATCCGCGCGTTGCTGGGTTCGTTGCACGACGTTGTGTGGGACGAAGCTAAGGACAAGTGGGAACCGGTGGCCATGTCCCAGTTGCTGTCGGCGCCCCAGATTAAGAAAACCTACAGGAAAGCATGTCTGCTCGTACATCCTGATAAGGTTGGTTGCGTTGCTATAAGCTGAATTGTTCATGTTGCATGTTAGGATGCCGAGTTGTTCATGTGATCATTTAGTTTCTTCTATCTTCTCTTTATTAAACTATCAGTTTAATTAGTGGCTTTGGTCGGCAGAATATACTGATCAAAAACGGTCATATGCAAACGAATTGGGCGTTGGGCATGAATCATGTTACACTACAATATTTATTGTTGCAGCAAACTGGTACTCCACACGAGGCACTGGCCCGAGCCATTTTCACCGAACTGAATGACGCGTGGAATGACTTTGAGGAAGCCGGCATGCAGTCACTTGGTTGATGTTCCCTTGATCTGATCACATACACTCATATTATCGATTCCCTCTCCATTGCTTATTCACATGTTACATGATTCTATCATATAATCTTCTCTATGTTACTAGGTAACCTTCATTCGTTGTTGCACTACATCTGTAAAAATTGTTAAACGTTTCCAGTTTTTTTTTCAATCGAATCTGTACATGGATCGTTAGCAATTTTATATCGAGATGAAAATCATAGCGAGAATTATCCACAAATCAAATTAACTAGAATATATTATACTTTTCAACCTTACGCCGGCAATGATATTCACTTTTTTCAGATTTCATATTCAGATGACAAGTTTTAATCAATAATTGTACTTGTCCATTAATTAAGAGAATTGTTATTGAGGTTGTGTGAGCGAAAACGTGAATTTAACTAGTTGATTATAACGGAATGTTGTTATAACTGAATGTTGTGATGAGTTAAGGTAGACTACACTGTATGCCACAACACAGTTAACAAGTATATTCTCTGAAGTGTGGTATAATGTGATATATCGAACATAACGGTTTGCGGAATTTGATCGTTGTAGTTACATTTTTAGATTAATTTTTATGTCAATAATTCGCTATTAGACAGTACTGTGATCATATATTCTGTGTTGTCCTAATTCTACATTATTACCGTGATTGACATTGGCTTGATATCACTTTATAATAATTTATAAATGTCACTGTATTACTATCAGTTTTATCCTCTACAATGCTCCATAAAATTTTCGTGTGCTCAGTAGCAAGAATTTTATGAGTGTATGAATATACATGAAATAACTTGAGCCACTCTCGAAACCGAATATCTCTCTTTAATCGGTATTTTACTTTACTGTGGTAGTTGTCATCCATCTTCCATCCTATTCCATCGATGCGCCATTCATTTGCCCTATTTTATTCAATTGTTATCTTAAAGGCAAATAGTTCCCTGATCTTAATATATTTTACATAAATATCTCATGTATGGATAACTTAGTTAGTATTTATTATTTCGTATCGTGAATCTGAATCTCTCACGAGTGAACATTGACATGCATGCACAATGAAAGGAATGATGTGCGTGTGTTGCAATGTTGGCAATAATAATATGGTTTCAATTATAACTGTCAGTCAGGTAATAAAAGGAGGAAAAATGCGGCTATTTTTATCTCTTTCAACAAATACGCTAGTATTACCTTGTAATCAAAATATGTACGATCCTTCAATTCACAAATGAATATAAAACATAATCAATTAACCGCATTTTTGTTCATCTGGCCTGCCGTTATGTTTGAGTGATAACTTGATAACATTAATTAACTTGGTGTGATAGTGATAAGATAAAATGCTCTTGTTATAATCATGCAAACTAAAGTTGCACATTACTCAACTCAACTACGTATAACTAGACAATAAATAGATTGAATACGATGATAAGTTTGAATGAATCATCCAGGTAATCATAAATAACAAGAAAAAAAAACATATTTACACCATTTAATCACAATGCGACGTAAGATAGTGTGGATATAATAAAACGAGTAAAAGTGAAACGAGCGACCAACAACCAGTGTACAGATGCCGGCGTTTCTGAAAACGGGAATGTTAATTTCGATGTCGTCGTGAAATCTGGTTGGTTGTTGGTTAACACTTTTCGACATTGATCACACATCTTTTGGTAATACGTCGTTGGTTATCAGCTGAATTTGCGCCAGTACAGGCTCCAGCTGAAATAAATACTTTTTAAAAATGAATCTATGACAGAGAAACACAACAAAGCGGCAGTCGAGTCGAACCTTTGATGATAAGGCCAGCAGCATCTGAGTGTTGGCCTGGGCTGTGGCCACCATGGTTACGGTAAGAGGGGGACAGTTGAGCAGCACCAGTTGGTAGTTGGAGTAGCTGAAATACGTTACACTCAATTAATACAACACATTCAATCACAAATTATGATGCTACAACGACAGCTTATTCACAGCTTCATTGCAACGCATGATAACTAGGATTTCCGAGTTAACGCTTATTCAGTCAGTTTCATCCATTTGCTTTTCTGTAGAAGACTGTCAGTCTGTACTGGTTAAGAAAAAGTTTGCTGAATTATTTTCAGTAAAAACAGTTTGATCGAATACGGTCGATGTTCAAAATAGAACAACCAACCAGCAGACCATGCTCTTCTGCTGTCCGAACTGGAGTTTGTTGATTTGTTCGATGGCGGCGGGATAGGCGGCCAGCAGCTGAGGTTTGACGTGCGAGTCGCTGCAGGACGGACTGTGCACGTTCAGGACTGGGATGCCATCCCGATCCGTTATGAACACGTGCGACAGACCATCCACACTGCAAACCAACTGCAGCACACTCGCCTAAAAAAACCACACATTCGCTGTATCATTTTTGTTTTCGTAAAAAACAGTCATGAGAAAAATTATTTTTTTCAAATCATATTATGGGAATAGGAGAAAGAATTTCCGATTGCTTCTCAGAAGTGAGTTAATGGAAATTTACTGAATGCAACAACCACGTGAGTCATTTCAATGAACATAAAATTTCCGTAGACGCCTGATATAATCTCAAGAAAAGTGTAACGAACCTTGAGTGGGTGTTGAGAGTTGTCGATCACCATGAGGGAAATACAATGCGGTTTTACTTAACACCTGCAATAACATTCATACTGTATTATTGAAGCGTTTAACATGAAAAAATATATCAGATAACTATAGTCAGATGCGTTGCACTGAATTCATCATAATTTATTCATAACAAACCAGACTATAAAGCTCACCGCAATCAATGCTTTTATCTGTTTATCAAACCATAAAATGCCGCAACAAATGCAAACTGATAATGACATGACAAATGTACGAAAATCACATGAGAATTCGAATCCAATGGAGATGCTAAATGACCAGAATATGCCAAATAAACCCATCACAACAATTGTTGCATATCATGAAAATGACCCGATTAAGAACATCTAAATCACTGATCCTTGTTTTTGATGCGAACACCGTGAATGAAGGGCAGTCCACTGGGGACTTTGAGTTTGTAGTCAACGTAGTCTTCACCAAAGAAACTGATCAACAGCATCTCTTCTTCGTGTACACGCTCGACAAAGAACTGCCATGCGACGAGTGCACTGCCCACCGTGCAGATCGGGTTAACCAGCATTATCGAAAATTTAATGATCAATAATAATGTCCCTAAATTTGAGAAATGATGGCAAAAACTATGCTCATGAATCAATATTTATTTTTTTATTTTTTTATAGTTGGGTTGTCTCATTCGGATCAATTCGATATATGGCTTAATGCCTGCATTTCATAACTGTGAACAGTAATATTTTATTCTGCAAAATGAAAGACGAATGATGAATGCGCTGAACCTGACTGCCGACGGACCAAGCCATCCAACCAGCATAGCCGGGATGTCTGCAATAGGCGTATATGCCACTCGTTACGAGTTGGTGCTCGGGTTGACGTTGCCACGATATTAGATGTGTGAATCCACGACCTGCCGTGTACATTCCCGACTTGCGAACGACCTCGCCCATAACCAACAGAAGCAGGCCAATACCCGACACAACACACCAGCGTTTGTAATCTGTAACCAACATTTGCTAACCGGCGTAAACTACTGTGATATTACAAATAATCGTGTAGGCTGTAGAATCCATTTTATTGTCAACAAACGTGCAACGTCAGCATTAAACTTAACGAAATCGCCATAATGAAGGCTGCAAATTACTACTAGTACTATGGTAATTAGAAAATGGTGCGGATTGATTATCTATTCATGTTATCGGAAAATCTTCATTTGTGCTGCGATTTGGGGATATAAAAACTGTCTTTATACACAAACATTCAGTACTACACTACAATAAAACCTTACCTTAACACCCTTAACACACTACACACAAACGGTGAAACCTGAGAAGAAGAAGTGCTGAATGGCGAATTCGATGCAAGTGGCTGCAGCAGCTATGGCATACGCAACTGAGTGATTGAGCAAGAAAGAATCCCAGGAGAGCACCGGTGGATCCTGCCAAGGGTACTCACGATTCTCCTGCAATTAAATCTGATCTTCCAAAGAGTTTACCATCTCATGTCGAGGTCGGAATCAACAATGAAGTTGCAGACTTCATAACAACACTAAAAAATACCCGTTTTAATGACTGTTCAAAACACTTGGTGGCCTCTGAAAAAAGCTAGAAGACGAAAAAACGAGAATTTACACTTTTCAGGTTATTAGGCCTTTTGACGTTTTTAACCAATTTATAATCATACATGAAGAATGAAAATCCTTTGGAGATTCCGGTGGTACAGAATTAAACTATTTTTTCAGCGACTGTGCTTGCTCCTAATAGCAACAATACACACGACGAAGCAAAACAAATAACAAGAAAAACGATGAAACGAAGAATATGGACAAACGGTGGTATTGCGTGTGCCGACATGATGATTGGTAGCGGTGAGCAGGTACTCGGACCAGTGGAACGCTGCCATCACCATCGTGTACAACACCAATAACGTCGGGTACCTTAATCAAAGATACATACATTCATGACAATTGACAAAACATAAAATTTTTCAGTTTTCACTATAACAATACATATATTTTTTCACTATGACATGAAATTTTCTCATAAATAAAACTGGTCACCTGAGTCGTGGTTGCAATTCATCGAACCCGCAGATATCACAGATAATTAGCAAGGCACCGCAGATAAACATCAACGAGAGATAATACGATGTGAAAATGATCTGCAATGCTGAATGAACAATTAAGAGGCTTATTCTATTCAATTAAGAAAGAAAGAGTTAGTTCAAATAAAAGTTGATATGAAAAGGGGAATAAAACACTATCTAAAAGCCTTAAAAACACTATGAAAAATATGCATATATACAAATTAAAATCTCACCTGATATCGATTATTTGAGTATTGTTCGCAATATAGGACAGTCGCACCAATAATGATTAGAATTAGCCAAAACAAAAAGAAATGGAATGCCATAAGCAGCCATATTGGTACGAGTATCGGGGTCAGACAAGCCGCACTCAAGCCAGTCAGCGCGTATTTCACACTCATTACAGAGTAAATCTAGAAATACACGGTTTTACAATTCGACTTGAAAAAGGCTAAAATCCATATTGATTCTCAAGATCAAGACACCTACAGATTGAAAGAACTTGAAGAAAATGCATCCGAATGCTAGTAAAGCACGGATTATTTTCAATAATAGTTTTACGTTTTAATATATAATATAAAACCGATGTGTCTGTTCCATTCAGCTGAAATTGTAAGAATAAGCCCATGAATAATATGTTATGTATAGTATACAAGCTGGTGCAGGGCATGGACCATTCTCCAACGAATCAAATGAACATCAAACCGACGCATGAAGCTTCTCTTATTCTCATTCATTCAAGATAGCCTCTAGTAGCAATGACAAGTACAATCGACATGGATCACCGTTAGTTTCGATCGTGATTAGAATGAAATGTTGAATAAATTCACCGTATCATCAAGCCTATGTAAGTACACGTTTCACACAATAAAAATATTGTTAGTAATTTACAAACTTCGAAACAATCTAATACGAATTTCTAATGGTATGATGAACGAAGCATAAATTCACAATCATATTCATGCTTTGAAATGCAGCAGCCCGCCAGTACATCTGAGATGAAGGAATTTAAACCATACAACCTAGGTTAAGTGTATTTTTCAAAACATTTGGCGGCAGGTTACCTTATGAGGCAGAATCAAACTTTGCTCGATCAGGTGCCATCATCTGCACGGTCTGGTACAGGGCAGCCGCTTCCTTGACTCCGCTGAAGTTGATGCAGAACGCTTGCAGTTCGATGAATAAATCCTGCGTACAATCATAACCCAGTGCGCTTAACATAAAAATATGACAAGTTCTAACATGATCACAATGTGTTTAGTTACTCTTTATTATAATACCCAAACTTTTTAGAAAACTTGAAAAACTTAGCGAGTGAGCAAGTCGAAGCCAGCTACCTTCATTTTGATATTGAAAAAAAAATCTGATGTTAACCTGAACATTGATGAGTTTATTTCGAATGAGACTGCTGAGAAAGACGCACACCATGCGGACGAGTCGATTCTGCGTGAACGGCGAGTCTTTGATGTTCTCACATGCGGCTATGCACTCCGTAACATACACGTTTAGGAACTCCTCCGGCACGTCGACCATCTAAAAATTATGCTGCATCAATTTTATAGTCAGTTATGATATCCTTTCCAAATTTGTTATGGAATATTCTACCAGCAGCATTAAAAACTTATAAATTTTCCTTCCGTCGTCGTGTTTGAAATATGTGGGATAAAAGTTTAAACCAACAAAAATTTTAGGAGAAAAAACGGATTTTTTTCAACTTCTAACCCCATTCTTCAAAAATGTTAAAGAACCAATTCTCTGTGTGTCTGTACATAAAATTCTTAACACCTTTTTTGAAAGCGTCATCATAACCGTTCGGCGTTGATAACCAAGCTGAAAATGCACCAAAAATAAAAACAAAACGTACGGATGTCAATCGATTGACCACTTCCATACCGTGCACCGACAGCTCCATATTGATCAGCACTTCGAAGTACCTGCAAAACATGCAAATGTTCATGTCATAAAACAACATAATATAATGATATCATTTACTGATTACATATGTTGTGATAAAAAAAAATTCCCGATTTGTGACCAACTCGGTTATCTGCTTGGAGGGCAAAAGGAACAGCAGCACTTCGACGGCCACCATCGGGTTGTCTTCCACTAGTTTTGGTAGCTAAACACAATTGGTTGGAAGAATAATAATGGTACGGTCGTTTCACTGGTGCAACTTCAAGAGTAATTTTCCGACTCTTGATAAAAAAATTAATGACAAATAGTTCGAAAACTCGATTTACTCAGTCCTGTTATTCTCTTGCATTCGCAATAGTGAGTAGTTGAGTACCCACATAACGCCTTCCTAAAACAGAATTTTTACTATCATTATCAACTACCTTATCGGGCGTGAATCCGACACGATGCACAATCTGACCGTCTTTCTTGAGCTGATCGATCAGCCACTGAGATTCGTGCAACTGCAGCTGGCCAGTGAGCGCGCGCCGCATTGAGCTTACAACGTCGTACTCACCTTAATCACATTGGGTTATAGTTGAAGGTAGCCGTTTACGGGAACGGGACAACCAGTAACGACAACAACTTGATCCAACAACAATGTCAACGTGTATCGCTTTAAACCAAATGAATATCGTTTTCCAACACTCTACTCAAAACTTTATATTTCAGTTCGATCGATTTCCACGGCTACAAACTTTTAGAAAAAAACAATTGCAGTTTGTGACTTAGTTAGATTTAAAAAAAATGCGAACCATAGTTATATATGATTGAAATCAATGAACTTGCAACTTGCCTTTGCGAACCATAGTTATATATAATTGAATTGAAATCAATAAACTTCCTACTTGTTAACCAAAGGTTCTAACCGGTTTCCACGGGTGTTTCGTTCGATGAAGGTGTCGTGACGCTGGTGGACTCGGCAGACGTGCTGGTCGTCGTGGGCAACTGCTTCTCCGGTGAGTTCTGATCAAACAAACCAATACTTAACAGAAATGTAGTGCATCAATCGTTAACCAATCAACGATACAGGTTATGGATCTACTAAAATCATGACTTGTCATTAACTAGTCTGACAAGTAGCTTATATCATTTTGTGAAATGATAAAATGTTCAGATTTCACGCGTATACTGATGACAGTAAAAAAATAACCACGAGCGGATGAGAAAAGGATGGAAAATAAAATTCCCCCCGATTTTGACGTTTTCAAAAATCTAATTTGTTCTCTAAGGTCTAAGGTGTAGATAAAATGGCCTGAAAACTGTGAATTTCCCTCTTTTTGACATTTTCACAAATGAAATTTGTTTCTTTAAGGTGTAGGTAAAATGGCCTGAAAACTGCCAATTCCCCCCTCTTTTGACGCTTTCAAAAAGTGGTTTTTTTCTAAGGGCTAGGCTAAATGGCCTGAAAATTGTCTATTCCCCGTCTTTGACGAAATTTCATTCCCTTTGGAAAATTAGCTCGTCTGCCAGTGATAATAACCATCAACGAACCGAAGCGGAGTTGCGCGAGGACGAAGCCGTCGTGTTGGATGGTTCGGTTGTGGTTGAGGACGACGAAGATGATGCGGTCGTCGTGTCGTCACTGGCAGACACATCCGATGTCGACCAGATGGGTGTGGCCCAAGACACATCACTGCCACCAAGCCAGATGTACTGCAAATACACATGAAACTGGTGAAAACGAAAACAATAAAAACACTACTGAGATCAGAGATAAAGCTACCATCTCGTCAATTTAGGAAAAAAGCGAGTTTTCAAGTTGTCATATTCCTTTTGACGTTGTTCACCGGCGTAAAAACAAATGCGAACCACTTTGGTTTGCTTAATTCCGTATGTTGAAACAACACAAAAGAGAGCTAAACTCTGAGACGGACCACTATTCATGCTGTATGTGTATCACCTTTTCAACTTGAGACGGTTTACAATTTGATTAAATTCAAACGCGCCCAAAAAATCCGAAATGAGGCTGAAAATACGCCTGTATGTAAAATTGTATTGTTCTTGGTACACGCTGGTTTGAACTTAACGTTGAGCCCACACCGAAGTAAAACAACGTTAAAAATACCAACATCATTGTTTGTAGAATGCAATGGTGGCATGAGTCGGACAAACTGCGGTTTGACGGGTTTGCACAGCGGGGCATCGTTGTCAACCAACAGCTCCTGCATGGTTCGCAAGCGCGATTCATTGCTGAAAACCAATTTATCATCAGAGCGCGTCACTGAATTTCGCTCAAGATTTTATTTTCATGAAAGAAAGTTCAATGAAAAAGCTTTAATCGTTGAATATTAAGGGGTTGACTAATCAACGCATTCCCATGTTCATATCATCATGGTGGTGGTGAGGTGATGCAAAACTCGATTATAATTCGAAGCAAAATGATGACGTGGGAAACACCTACTAACGGGTCGGCATCTGTAGTCAACGGGGCTCGCAGAGCCGGCTTGAACGAGCATTTGGTAGTGAGTGGCAGTCGAGCCTGTTGTTCATTATATGCCGTTTGTATAGGACCAACGTCAGGCATCGTCAATCGATCAACATCCAGATCAAGTATTTGCTGCGGAGTTTTACGCAAAACCTGAAGAATAATTAGTGACCAAGAATAAGGAAAAATGTATTATCAGTCACACTTTGTCTGACCAAAACTTTAGACGTTCTAAAATTGATTCATTTACTAAACATAATCAGATGGTATTGAAAGCTTATTGAAGATTTCAGCCATATTGGCTGGTTCACAGGTTGAATTGAACTGATATACAGTAAAGTACATTGTACAACTCAAATACGGGGCCGTCAACATCGGTACAAAAGGATGGGACACACCGTACTTGTGTTGACTTTAACACACGATGATCCAGTTGTTGTTTGTTCAACTGATGAATTAACCTCACGATTTTTGTTGAGAAGAGTAGATGCGACAAAGTACTGTTCTTGTGGTGTTAACTGAGGCAGCGGACAAATGAGCTCCGTTTTGCTGGGTGGCACGTCCGTGCGGTTCGTCTGAAACAACTATCACATGAAATGAACCATTCAACCCAATTACACAAAAAACATTGCATTACACTACGACAAACTTGTTAGTTATTTCGAGCCCTCTCTTAACTTTAAAGAAAAAATATACTGAAACATTAACATAAACTGACCGATCTAACCCGAACCAACCAAAAGCGGATAGAGCACGCACAGATATGGATTGGTGGACAGCGCACTCGGGTCCACCTTGCACAGGGTGGACAACAGGTGGCAGATTACGAGTCGGTGCCACGGCTTTTCTAGCAGCGAGTGTTCGTAGAGGAGAACTGATAAAGGCACACCTGAAAGTTGGAGGTGTGAGTGAAATATACACTGAATCAGGGTTACCTACCCATCCAATTTTTTGCTAGGTTTATGATTTTTACTAAAAAGAGGCACATGAAAAAAATTCACGTTTAAAAGAACCGGTTTTCAAAATTGTCGTGCGCAAAATATGTTTCTAAGCAAAGTGCCTGTCGACAGACAACCGGCCCATGAGAGAGGAGGGCCTTAGAGCCGGAATTTTTGGCTGACCCTCTCCCTTCCAACAACCGAAAAAATCAAACACTCAATTTTTTTTACTTTACTTGGACTTCTTCATTAACTGAAGCCATAAGGCACACTAATACCACATCAGAATGATGTTTTCGTAGTGGCCGGAGAGTTGAATAAACTGACGGGCAATGGCAGAAACCCCAGAGCAACGCGTCAGGATCTGTGTCTCAAGTCAGGTTTCGAACTTAGGACCGCCGGTTTTCGAGACCGGCGCCCTACGCACTAGACTAGACAGGCGACAAAGACAATTGCTGCTGAGAATTATTTAAATTTGTGAGAGACGTTCTTATCAATTGATATTACTTAGCTTAATGCTTGTTAAGATGGATATTTAACCGCACTCAAAAGGCAATAAGAAAATATACCAAATTAAAATTCAACTAATATATGAACAATGAACGTACCGAGTCGCATGTAGTCGTCTTTAGCAAACTGCTGGCTGAAAGACGCACTGATCTGCTCAAACGTCTCGTTTTCGCTACCCGTCAGAACACTGAATGAATCATGAAGAAGTAACACGTTACGTGTAGTGTGGTACCAAAAATCGGCTGGATTGCACTTTTGGGATCCGAACCCCTATTTGACCAGACCCCTATTTGACCAGTCAAATAGGGGTCCGGACCCTTATTTGACCATGGTCAAATAGGGGTCTATTGTCCTCTTGGACCCTTATTTGACTAGTCAAATAGGGGTCTGGTCAAATAGGGGTCGGTCAAATAGGGGTCGGTCAAATAGGGGTTCGGATCCCAAAAGTGCAATCCAGCCCAAAAATCTTATGTTGCTATTTCATTTTTCAAGAATAGTCGTACTTTTGGAAACTTCTTGATGGCTGGTACTCTGATAAAATACTTATTCAGCTGACAAGTGGCTGGCTGAAAAACTGTTTTCGGTCGTTAATTCTAAATTACCGTCTAATCTGATCCACAATTTCACTGAAACCTGTTGAAAATGGCGAAATCCTTGGCAGTAAATCCGGGCCCTGTCGACGACGTCCTATCGCCCGCACGCTCCTTCATAATAACAACCCTTAATTTACCGGATTTTCCTGAAATGAAATATAATATTGCACAGCGAAATCACGGAACAAGAAAAACAACAACTTACACGAGTATTTACACGTTTTAAATAATTGTTTTCTATTGATTATGATTTCTTCTTCAAGGAATTAAAATTGAATGAAGTGAGGTCGACATTTTTTGAAAAAAAACTCTTTAACATTTTTCTATGCACAAAAAAACTTTCAAATCGAGTGTAGTGTAGAGAAGTGAGTGATTGAGTGAGTGAGTGAGTGAGTGAGTGAGTGAGTGAGTGAGTGAGTGAGTGAGTGAGTGAGTGAGTGAGTGAGTGAGTGAGTGAGTGAGTGAGTGAGTAAGTGAGTGAGTGAGTGAGTGAGTGAGTGAGTGAGTGAATGAGTGAGTGAGTGAGTGAGTGAGTGAGTGAGTGAGTGAGTGAGTGAGTGAGTGAGTGAGTGAGTGAGTGAGTGAGTGAGTGAGTGAGTGAGTGAGTGAGTGAGTGAGTGAGTGAGTGAGTGAGTGAGTGAGTGAGTGAGTGAGTGAGTGAGTGAGTGAGTGAGTGAGTGAGTGAGTGAGTGAGTGAGTGAGTGAGTGAGTGAGTGAGTGAGTGAGTGAGTGACTCTTTGATGCCTTGACTTGCTGATATAAACATGGGTCTCGCCGCGATACCCATTGATAAATTGACGCCTTTAATATCATTGATAAATTGACGCCTTTACTCACTGATATTATACATGATGCAATGACACACTGATAAAATATATAAATACCTGATAAAATATCTTGACAAACGAATACAATACAGTACATTGACGCCTTGACTCCCTGAACCTTTGATGCTTTGACTCAGTAATACATTGTTGCCTTCTCTCACTGATATTATAACTGTTGTTTTGACTATTATCCTTACTGCCTAGCCTCACTGATACGTCAATGACTTCACTCACTGATACATGATGCATTGACTCACTGAATCAATTACAGGGTGGGGCAAAAGTAACTATACACTTGTTGACGCAAAATTTCTCCAAAAAAATATATTGCATCAATATGATTAAACAATCTAAACAGATGCTAAAACACCTGAAAATTTTGATTCTGCTATTTATTTTAACTTACAACAATTTATTTCATGAGTTATGCGTCTTTTTTCTCGAAATTCGCCATACTTTCGGTTGTTTTCAGTGATTTTTGTCAGTTATCTCGCCATATCAACTGTTATTTGACGAAAATTTTTGTTGGTATATAATATAGAATATAGAAAAAATTTCTTAACGTTTAACAGGAGAGTTAGTTTTAATCCATGCATAATAAATAAAATAATTGCCTCTTTTTCTATGAAAATCACTGATTTTAGTCTGAAACTGGTAAAATTCAAAATTCTTATTTTTCAGCTCAAAGCAATTAAAAACAATAAATTTCATGTTTATTAACTTATTTTAGTATCATAGGGTCCATAAAAATATTTAACTTGAACTGTTTTGTCAATAATCCAAAAACCGCGAAAAGTGGTTCAGGCATCTTACACGCGCCTTACCATATTATAATATCAGTATCGAATTGAACCATAGAGATATTCTGAAGATGAAATCATTCGATTCTCATTCAGATACATCAAGTGAAACGTTTTATACACTTTTTATCCTTTATTGAGGATTTTGATTAGACCATGAGGTCACTTAAAGACGTTAAAAAGGGAAAAACCATGAAAATACTGAAAATCCTGTTTAAAATTGGAAATAACTCAAGATACGGTCAAATAGACATCAGAATCGGTTTTTTCAGGTATAATAACGTATATATTGCTCACAACATCATATACACTCAATAAATTTTTTTTGAGAAATTGGCCTCCAACAAGTGTATAGTTACTTTTGCCCCACCCTGTATTCTTTTAACTCACTAATTTAGCTTGAACTTCAAAAAAATATTGCAATTAGCAACCATATTTCAGAACGAACAGATGTTCAATTTATAACAGGCCACAATTTACAATATAACGCATTTACTGGGCACGAAAAACTCACTTTACTCGCAGATAAGTTACTTGTGAAGCCCGTATTATATGTTGCTTCTGCAAGCAAATATATTGTTTTTTTATAATCAAACATCACTATCCTCAACTCAACTAGGTTGACTCCATAGTTTACCTCAGTATAGCATGGGGTGATGATGATTGATGTGCGTGTTAACCCTGATTGTCCGATGTTTCATTATCAGACGTTTGGGAAAACATTTTGCTTGTATAAAAAACATACGGGCTTTAGTTTAGCATCCAAATTAGCGGCCGCTTGCATTTTACACGATTGTGCAACGCCCATCCCAACGTCGACGCAGATGTATGTAAACATAGTACATTCATTTTATTATTATACATGTGGCTGGATGTGTGTTTATTAGCGTCAGATACGAATATTATGTGGACGTATGCACTATATCAGCAAACGTATTTTTCTTCTTCTATCCGTCCGTTTGCTTTTCATAATATTCTTTGAGATCTTTTGTGTTAATTTCATGGGACTTTTTTGCTTTATGGAGCATTCAATGTAAAAAATAATTTTTTGATGCTCTGTAACAGAGCTGAAATTTTTTCATACATCGGTTGAATTCAAGTAGGATCTATGTATTCATATTTCTATAAAAAAACAGTTTATATACTTGTATTCATTCGTATATTTTATTTCGTTCTGATAGAGAGAATGCATGGATAACCTCCATCTTTCTTTAGCATGTATTCAAGATTAAAATGAATTATTATTTGCGTTCTCATTAACTTATATTCTCTGGCCTTATGTACCGATATCTCGTGTTATATCTCGTTCATATGACAGGCTGGCGGAACCAATAATGTCAGTTCCTTGTTGAAATGTCCAAATAAAATACGAGATTTCTATATGAAAAATATTTTCATGGTGTGAGATGAAAAGATCAGTAAGATAAAAAATTCTTATGGCTATCGATGTTTGACTGTACTTATCAATATCGTCTTTTATGATCAACTAACATCCCCTACTTAGTGCAATATGAAAACCGCCGACAGTGCTAATCAAAGCAGCCTGTTCTCTGTATATGTACTATGTAGTACATACTTCCGATTGTATGCCATGGCATCCGACCATTCATATAGAATACCATACCACCATCTGGTACAGTACATAGAACATTAAACGTGTGGGAGATTTTATGAACTACATATTTTCTATGGGTGAACTTTTACTACCCGATTTAACCCATTATTTGCGTCAATGAAAAACGGTGAATAGTTTGTTCCCAGTTAAAACTAAACATAAAATATACAATAATTACAATAGTTTCACAGAAATAGAGAAACACTTTTATGGTCTATTCATCACTTGATTAGTGGCACGGCACATCAGTACCCTACCCAGTAATCCAGCACTGCACTAGCGGACGAGAACAACAGTCAATACTCAAACATTCACTCCACGTAAGCTTATCACTCTGTAAATGAAGTCGCTTCATAAAGATTCCTAATTTTTCTACCTTTTGCGGTGTTTCGAACATTTTGCTTGTGTGGCAAACCAGTATAATCCATCCAGTACATAACCAGTTCATCTAGCATCTGACATGGATGTAGTGGCACGCACGCACATGCATACATACAGTACATAGGATACATACTGTATGTACTGTACTGTGACTGTGAGTATGTTTGTGGCACATGACAGCCATATTTGTAATGGCAGCCATCATGTTGGTGATATGACATAAGCAAACATAAAAAAGTATTTTCAATAACACCTTCAAAACACCAGCAAAACCGTACGCGGTGTCATGATGACTTTAGAGAACATGAAACTACAATTGCGTTGGTTAACTTTTTATTTATTGTCCAAACTAGGTTTCAAGTAAATTTGATTTAAATGTTTATATAAAATTGTTCAGTGACCTAAGTGTAGTCAGATTTTGAACTCATTTCATCACTGGCATATTTAATCACTACAAAAAGCAGACATTTTTATCGACCGGCCAATGTTGTGGACAACTTTCCCCCGCAGCACATCTTATCAGTAAATGACGTTTGTTTGTGCCCTGTTTCGTGGTAGTTCCCTTAATGATTGTATTGTTGCATTCTACTGGTTTCTACATACATACATACATACATATATGTGACATACATATACATACATGTGCAATGTGTATTCCTATAGCGATCGGACTGACGGTGACCGCTTGTTGCGGGTCAATAGCCAACAAAATGCACCTGAGCAGGAAGACCCAGTTGACGTACGGCACCGTGCTCACATTTGTCATTACTTACATCAGGTTACGTTTATCTGGCTAACCAACTACATATCAATTTTCTTTTTTAGTAGCGTTAATTTGAACCGTTTTTATGGAATAGATTCAGTTCAGTGGAGAGGAAATGGTTTATTTTTGCATTGCCCAGAAGTGCGTTCATTACCGTTTTAATGTACTTCTCTAAAACCCTGTTTTGATGAACGTTTGGCCGAAAATTGAAAAAATCCATGAATCTCTTATGTTAGCACCGTGTTTGCAATAATTATGGCCGCCAATTCTTGAAAATGAATAATAGATAATGAACTGAGGAATTTATTTTTTTTAAGTTTATCCTAATGTTTGTCTCCTAAGATATTTGATTCCAGCTATACGCTCAACCATTGCCAGCGAAAAACCCTAAGCGAAGTGAAATCGTCTATGGTGCTGACATGGGTCAGCAATCACACCACCGATTTATATCCCAAAAAAGTCAGTTATGTATGTGTCGATGTTGTTGTTGTTGTTGTTGTTGTTGTTGTTGTTGTTGTTGTTGTTGTCGTTGTTTTTGTTGTTGTTAATGTTGTTGTTGTTGTTGTTGTTGTTGTTGTTGTTGTTGTTGTTGTTGTTGTTGTTGTTGTTGTTGTTGTTGTTGTTGTTGTTGTTGTTTTTGTTGTTGTTGTTGTTGTTGTTGTTGTTGTTGTTGTTGTTGTTGTTGTTGTTGTTGTTGTTGTTGTTGTTGTTGTTGTTGTTGTTGTTGTTGTTGTTGTTGTTGTTGTTATTTTTGTTGTTTTTCTTGAAATTTTTGATGGGATAAACGTTTTGCAGATTTGGGATCCAGACGTCAACATCGGTTCAACCGTTTTCGATAGCGAAAAGTCAGCTGAAGACTTTCTGGGTCTTTTAGATGCCATTTTCATGTTTGCGTATGCGTTTGTAAGTTATCAATTCATTTTATACTTCTACATATATTCAATCACTTGTTGTTTAAGGAAATCTGTTCACATACATACAGGATGGGCGAAAAAATGCCCACAACTTCGGAAACTATGTAATTAGCTCAGTGAGTGAGGGTCAGTCAAAGACACACCATTTTTAAAATGATGCAAACCGTAGTTAGTCCGATTATTGATACAATCGCATTCTTGGTCACTGAGTTTTTAAATGCCGATGCTGTGAGGGTTTCATTGGTTTCACCCTTTATGTACAAACGTGGGGAAAGTGTATATAATTTTGGCTCTCAAGAATTAGGTTTTAATATGAATATTTTCAATGCATGGTTTTCATGTTCAGGGTCTGTTCGTTAGCGGCTATATGACAGATCGAAATGACCCCAGGATACTGTTGTCAATCAGTATGTTAGGATCGGGCATATCGGTTAGAGTGTGTTGGGTTAACTACATAGTTCAACTAAACTATTCGGTTCTAAAATGTTTTAACCAATGTTTATAACTGATTTCTAATATTTCAGCTGATCATCTTTGGATGCATATCGGAATGGGCCGGCTTCTACAACGTGTACTATTACGTGTTCTGGTACATTGTGTTCGGCCTGTTCCAGAGTCTGAGCTTAACCAATTGTGTAAGTATACATACATAGTTACTGTTTCTAGAGTCAATTGGCAGTCAAATTGTTGAAATCAAACTGTTATTATCAAAACCAATATTGCCTAAACCTATATTGGAAACTGCTGGTGCCAAGTTCGAAGTCTGACTTGAGACAGAGATTCTGACGCGTTGCTACATACATATGTGGTTTCTACATACCATTGCCCTACCCATCAGTTTATTCAACCTCTTTCTTGCCACTACGAAAACACCATTCTGATATGGTACATTTTAGTGTGTCCGTTGGCTTCAGTAAATAAAAGAATCTCAGAGAAAAAAACGTATAAGATTTTGAAACAGATTTAGTGTGAATTACATAGACTCTATCTCAACTAGTCTAATATATATTATAATATAAATATTTTAGATGGCAATTATGGCCAACTGGATGTCACCAGAGAAACGTGGTCTGTTGCTCGGCCTCTGGTCGACGTGCCAGAGTGCCGGCAATATACTGGGTGCCGCCTTGTCCGCTCTCGTCGTCGAAACCGGGTATCAGGTTAAAACCCTTTTACTTAATCAATTAATTTGTATAAATAATTGACTCAGATGTTGTGTATAGTTTGAATGGTTGGTGGATTAGGTAGGAATGTATCTACATTGAAACTCGCTTGCCATCAACACAATGTACCGATCGATGCGACAAATTTGTTCTGATGTTCTAATGTCTCGTCGGATTTACTCTTGTGAATCTCTCCGGGTTATGCACCAAAACTGATACATACTTGTATTAAGTGCCTAGTTTAATACAGTAGGTAATGCCGGGTGTTTTATCAGTGATTCACTTCATTCAGAACACATTCCTTCTGACATCGGCTTTGATCATCGCCGGCTCCGTCGTCGCATTCTTTTCGATTGTCTCGGATCCTATAGAATTAGAGGGTTGGTTTTTTCTAAACACCCGGTAATCAGTTTATTATTCACTAATGAGTCAAACAGTCAGTCAATTGGTCAGTCGTCGGTCATTCAATCAATCACTCAGTCAAACAGCTCGTCAGTCAACCAGTCCATCAGTCAGTCAATCATTCAATCAATCGGTCAGTGAATATGTTTCAGTATCAGCGTATGATGAGCTAGGTGACGACGAGGCAGTGAGCTCGATGCCCCAGGCTCACCCCAACCTGGAGCGTCTGTTGTCACGGGACGCGGCTAACGATGGGCACGACCACCCCGTCACATTCATACAAGCTATCCTCCTACCAGCCGTTCTTGCCGTCAGTTGAAAAATTGTTACACGTTTAAATTGAAAAACATTAAGTTGTGAAACGTAAAGTTGTCCAACGTTGAATTGTGAAACGTAAATTTGTCAAACGAAAAGTTGTCAAACGTTAAATATGTATGACTGAACTGCCGCATAGGCAATATTTTTTCGTAATTTCAGTACAGCATTTGCGTACTGTGTCTCAAATTTGTGAACTACGCGTTCTTCTTCTGGCTGCCGTTCTACATGCACGACGCGCTGCACATGTCCGATGCTGAAGGCGATCGCGTGTCGACCATGTTCGATGTCGGTGCCATCGTGGGTACCATAATTGCTGGATTCGTTACCGTAAGTTATTTTCAATTAAACAAAATTGAAATAAAGCGAAATCAAATTTTTATTTTATTTTCTTTAATACGGTTAGCATGTTCGCTGCCGGATTCTTTGATATACGTTCCACTTTCACGATCACATTTCAGGATTTGCTCAAAGTACGCAGTCCAATTGTTTTTGTGCTACTGCTCATTTCACTACCGTTTTTATGGATATATCCAGGCTAGTTTTACACCAGAATCGTTGAATTTGACTATCATAATTTGTTTTTCGAATTCTATCGATTTTTGATTTCGAATTAAAGTTTTTGAAATTTTAATTTGATTTCAACTAAAACTTGCTTTAGTGATCTCTAAAATCTCAATGCTGATGAACGTGTTCGGCATGCTCGTACTCGGATTCACGATTGGCGGCTGCTACAATCTTATTATTACCACTGTTGCTACGGATTTAGGTTGGTTAACTAACTAGTTCAGTAGTTAGATTATTCAACTACATTAGCACTAGTTTGCTAGTCAACTACATTGGTACTAGTTTGCTTAGTCAACCGATTGTACTGTAGGTCGTCAACCAGCACTGAACGGCAACCTTTATGCAGTGGGTATGGTGACTGGCATAATCGACGGCACGGGTAGTGTGGGCAGTGGGCTCGGTCAACTCGTCATTGCACCCATCAACCACACTCTCGGATGGGGCGCCGTGTTCGCGCTATTCTTTATTATGGTTGGTTATTTGCTGAAAGTACATTGTGGTGAGTGAGTGAGTGAGTGAGTTGTGAGTGAGTGAGTGAGTGAGTGAGTGAGTGAGTGAGTGAGTGAGTGAGTGAGTGAGTGAGTGAGTGAGTGAGTGAGTGTAACACGATATGTAGGTGTGTCTTGTTAAGGACGTTCACTATAGAACCGAGTATGTATCCGATTGTGTTGACTTATAATAATAGTTTTATTGCGCGTAGTGTAATTCATTTTCTGATAAGAAAAAATTCATTTTAAGATTTGCATAAGCGGGCTGTGTCTGTTGAAAATCGTTGTTTTTGACACACGGCAACTTATATCACGATACAGAGAACAACGAGGCGAAAATCAGCCGCTACTGGCAGGTTGGCATTTTTTTTGATACTGCTTTTTCCCGTTTCCATAGGTTTTTCACAGTTTTAACTTTTCAATTATTTTTTTCAGAAGCGCAGTGATCGTCGCCGATGTAAAAATGTATGTATACAATGATGGTTTGCATATATTTTTGTAACAATGGTAACTAAAAAACGTATAGTCGATCCGGTTTGCATATTTCCAGAAACTACAAAAAAAAGTTTCGGCAGTAAGACTTTTCCCTGAATGGATGGATGGTTTCGAACAAGTGAACAAATAAAAAATTTTTCTCGAAAATATCTTTAAAAAAAATTAATTTTTTTGTTGGAATTTTATTGTCATAAAATTAAGCTTGCTTTGCTGATTTTTTCATGTATTTTTCATGGAAATACGTTGATTATTGAATGGTTAAAATAACGTTCAAAGTTAGAATTAAATTTCACAACTTTTCGATAATCAACGTATTTCCATGAAAAATACATGTTATAAAAAAGAAAAAAAACGTTTTTCAGTCATAAAATTTTCCGTTCACTTGTGCGAAACCATAGTTTTGAGAAAAGTTTTACTGGTGACAATTTTTTTTGTAGTTTCTGTAAATATGCGTCCGGCGGTTTCCGGGTGATTGTATTGATACCTGTATGCAGTGCTAGACTATGAATTTATATACATGTAAAAAAGTATGTACTGTATGTATGTATGTATGTACGTATATGGATACCGATAAATCGCTAGACTTCTTTGTCATGTAATATAATTAAGGAAAAATGTATATTGTCACGTGTATATTGTCATCAGATAAAAGTCAAATGAATCATATGGAGTTTCTCAGTTTTATGCGGTGAGCGGTGATAATGGTTATTTTGTTCATTATTAAAAATATTGCATTGAAAGTTAATAATTGCAATTCAACACACTGCATGGCTGGAAATCGAGTGTTTTCTGATACCGGTTTTCCATTACATGCGATCTACATTTTATCCACCTGGTTTGTACGACCGTGTGAAACATCGGGTTATGAGCAGAATTTTGACAACATGATCGAGTGTTTTCGATGAATTATTCATCATCGTATTGCCATATCATCAGCAGTAACAACCAAGCACACACGTTTGTATATTTATTCTGTGTTTATGTTATGTTATGTATTATGGCAACGCAGCATGTCGCACCTTTTCACGATGAAAATTTGTTGCGTAACTCGACTATACGTTCAGAGTGTGTTTTGAACTTTTTCAATACATGTACACTAGGGGACCACCCGTGGAACAGTTGAGACGGAGTCGAACAAGAGTAGGGCAGGAGTTTAAGATTTTAATCGAAAGACCCGGGAAAGAGGATGCATGTAGTTGGGCCCGTAAGCAATTGAGAGCTCAAGAAAATCCAAAGCATTTTATTAATTTTGTTTTTTTTTGTTTTTGATTAAAGGGACATCATTTTGTTATTTTGATATGGTGTCCCTTTTTGAAGAAAGGGACAATATAACGTCAACATCAAGATATCCAATTCTGGTATTCTTTGTTTCTTAAGCTTTATTGCAAAAGTGTCTGTTGGTATTATTATTATTTGTGATGCTGCTGCTGTTGTTTTTATTTCGTTGTTGTTGTTGTTGTTGTTGTTGTTGTTGTTGTTGTTGTTGTTGTTGTTGTTTTTGTTTAATAGGTTATTTTTTTATTTTTTTAAATCATCCCCATTTTTTATGTTATTAACAGTATATATATTTTTAGAAGCTGTAACATTCATAAGATGTACTATATAAAAGTAAATATAGTTATATATATATAAATAATCACAATAACGAAGCAATATGGTAGTATATAATAAACAATTATGTGAAAATGAAATGAAATTATCTGTGAAATTAAGCGAAATATTTTTTTTCCGAACATTTTCAAACAGTGTCGTTATTATGCAAGATTTTAAGTGTCTTCAAGTAACTTTAAAACATTTAATAGCATATCACGATAAAAAATAATAATGTATAGTTATTATCTGAACATATATGAAGAGTAAAAGAAAACACGTACAATATGTGATATGATAACATGTGTTTGGATAGAACCCAAGGAAGGAAAGCATCCGGAATGGCAATCATTGGTATGCGTCCGAACCCGTTTAACCAGCGTCCGAACTTGTTTAACCAGCGTCCGAACCTGTTTAACCAGCGTCCGAACCCGTTTAACCAGCGTCCGAACCTGTTTAACCAGCGTCCGAACCTTTTTAACCAGCGTCCGAACCTGTTTAACCAGCGTCCGAACCCGTTTAACCAGCGTCCGAACCTGTTAACCAGCGTCCGAACCTGTTTAACCAGCGTCCGTACCTGTTTAACCAGCGTCCGAACCTGTTTAACCAGCGTCCGAACCCGTTTAACCAGCGTCCGAACCTGTCTAACCAGCGTCCGAACCCGTTTAACCAGCGTCCGAACCTGTTTAACCAGCGTCCGAACCCGTTTAACCAGCGTCCGAACCTGCTTAACCAGCGTCCGAACCTGTTTAACCAGCGTCCGAACCCGTTAAACCAGCATCCGAACCTGTTTAACCAGCGTCCGAACCTGTTTAACCGGCGTCCGAAAATGTTTAACAAGCGTCCGAACCTGTTTAACTTGCGTCCGAACCTGTTCAACCAGCGTCCGAACCCGTTTAACCAGCGTCCGAACTTGTTTAACCAGCGTCCGAACCCGTTTAATCAGCGTCCGAACCCGTTTAACCAGCATCCGAAACTGTGTAATCAGCTTCCGAACCTGTTTAACCAGCGTCCGGACCGCAAGTCTTCTAACTGCACTACTCTGAGAATCCAAAATTCAACACGTGTAGTGAATGCAACCAACGCGTGCTTCTACCGTCATATGTTGAGACCAGCATTTATTACATGTCAACCAAAGCCAGTATGGCCTGGTGGTTAGGGTGTTGACCTCACATGCGAGAGGTTCTGGGTTCGAAACCTTTTGTAAATTTTTTGTAAAATGCTGGCCGCACACGAGTTTTTTCGAA
>OZ038445.1:12393987-12401487 GCA_964036265.1 Daptonema setosum
CATTCGAAAGCTGTGGCGTTTGGCTCCGATCGCTGCTGGAAATCTCAACAGAGTGTTACACTGCTGAGAAGTGCTGCACTTTTCTCAGTGTACACACTGCAGTCGGTGAACTTCACAACCGCTGAAACATTGCTTCTGCATTGTCTTATACTCAGCTGAACCTTAGTTTAATAAAATTGTAATAATTTAACGTGATTGAACTGATATCCTGCTGTTTAAAAGATTTTATTTTTTTCAGAACAGAATAAAAATGAGTCGCGTATATACAATAAACGATTTAACAGACGAGATGTTGTCGCATATCATGCAATACGTACAGGACCCGAAAGAGAAAATGGCTGACAGAACCGTTTGCTCCAAGTTTTGTATGGCGATTGACATGTGCACAGCGTGGACGGGCATTTATGGTAAGTCATATAAAGGTCACAAATACCACCAATTTTAAACAACAAAGTATTGAAAATTTCATTTTTGAGGAAATAAATGACTATGATGTATCTGTTCTATCTTATACATGCACTTTTCATTAAAAGCCGCATTGAAATGAGTGAAAATTTACTATTTTTCAATAGGCCTTTTTATGCGATCTCTTCAAAAAGTACATACATATAATACAGTATCTATCATTTGGTGAATGATATGGTCATTTTTCATGTCATATTGAGTGAGTGAGTGAGTGAGTGAGTGAGTGAGTGAGTGAGTGAGTGAGTGAGTGAGTGAGTGAGTGAGTGAGTGAGTGAGTGAGTGAGTGAGTGAGTGAGTAAGTTAGTGAGTGAGTGAGTGAGTGAGTGAGTGAGTGAGTGAGTGAGTGAGTAAGTGAGTGAGTGAGTGAGTGAGTGAGTGAGTGAGTGAGTGAGTGAGTGAGTGAGTGAGTGAGTGAGTGAGTGAGTGAGTGAGTGAGTGAGTGAGTGAGTGAGTGAGTGAGTGAGTGAGTGAGTGAGTGAGTGAGTGAGTGAGTGAGTGAGTGAGTGAGTGAGTGAGTGAGTGAGTGAGTGAGTGAGTGAGTGAGTGAGTGAGTGAGTGAGTGAGTGAGTGAGTTATGGTTGAGTGATTTAATTTGCAGAAACGGAGCTGCACTGGGACGGGTACGGCGGCGACGTGCTGACCAACTTCCAGCGCAGCAACACCATGGAACGGGACAAGTATTTCGACTTTCTTGACTACTATCTGCCCAAGATATCTTCCATCAGAAAGCTCGTCATCAAATCCAACGTGCAGCAGGTCAAACGTAAACTCACTAAAGCTCACTCGCTGTCGATGCAGGTTAGGCTCACTCGATATGTCTAAGATCAGCATGTATAGCAACAAGCATTTTTGATTTACCTATTGAAAATTAGCATCCCTTTTCCAAATAATGCATTGAGAACGGAGACCAGAATGTAAATAAATGCTTGTTGCCCCAGAAGCCTTCATACCAAGTCGATGGCGAAGTGAGGCGCATAAATCGGTGTTATATAATAGCTTGGTTTATTACTGATTTGACGATTAAACTTCAATGCACGTCACTTTTTGGTTTTAATATCCTTACGAAAAAAAGTGTTCTTGAAAATAAAACGTATTAACGCCTTCATTAACTATACTAATTCCAGTTTGATTTTGAAGAATACAATGCATTTTCTAATCTCCAAATCTGGTTGAAAAAAAGGTCAGGTATATCAGCTTGCCACTGATTACAGGCGGATACGGAGCGGTTGCAATTTCTGCAGGACTGGAGTGAGATGAAGTTGAAAGAGAGACCACAACCTGACTTTACACAAAAATTGTTTCCCAATCAAGTTTTTTACGCACGAACCCTGATAAACTAGAGATTACGTTGCAAAGTCTTACGAACCACGCCATATTAAATAATTTAGTGTTCAAACAACAACTCTGGTGAATCAAGCTAGCGTATTCGGTCTGTCTAATAATTTTCGGGAAACAGAAAGCTGTCGCTGCTGGAACATCACTATGTATGGCCGATTATTGTCACTTAATTTCACTTTTCCCACACCTTCCCGTCCATCCGCTAACGCGTTCAGTAAGTATCAAACGGTTTCAGAAATCGGAGACATTCGTGCAATGGCTTCACGAACAATGGCTGCCGTCTGATGACTTCTGGCAGTTGATCGTGGAACACTTCGAATGTTGCCCGTTTAGTCGGCTGCAACTCGTCGAGATTGACGTCGGACGACTCGGTATACCCGCCGATATCAACTTTATATCCAGATCTACCGTCAGATTCAAGTTAGCAGACTCAACTTGTGGTGTGGAACGTATAACTGGCGTCTCTGTATAAAAAATACACATAATAAGTAATGGGACTTATTTCATTGGTATTATTTGGTATTTTATATTTTTGGACTCGTATGGGTGATAAAAAAGACCGTTTTACTAAATACACATCATTGACTGATTTCATAAAATACGATTTATTCCTAACGAATATTCCTCTCACAAAATTGTAAAAAAATTCATAACTTTGGTGTGAAAAAAGTTTTGAATTCATTTGAAAAAACACGTTCCGATCTTTAAATTGATTTCTCAATTTAGTTATATGTATGGAAAATTAATGTTAGTGATTATTGCAGAAACGTTTTGCAAACATTCGAGATCACGATTGTGTGGAATCAGTTTGGCGGAATGGACAACTTCAAACAGTTGCTGTCTGGCATTGAACACACCACAAATCTACATCATTTAAAGTTGTATATAAGGTTGCGAAACTTGTAAAAAGTGCAGTGTAAAAATTAAAACACCATTACTACATAAAGGTATGTGGTAGAAAAACCATTTCACAAAAATATCAAGATTGCATTTTATTCTTTCTTTTTCGCCATAAATAAAACCATGCAAACGTAGATAATGTTCATGAACTGGACAAGATACACCAATACACAATAAAATATTGCTATTGTATGATCAGTCGAAATTCCAGCAAAATGTGGAAGAACGAAGAAGAAACAGATTCGAATTCAATTTACAACGAATTGAAAAGTGTTCTTGAAAACAAATGTCTGAAATCTTTGGCCATCAAAACCGAATTCACACCTGATTACGATTGGTTGGTCATGGTAATGCATGTTTGATACTGATTGTGGCACTGGATAGACAGACTGACTATGTATGTAACTGACTGACTGACTAACTGAATGCCTAACTGGCTGACTGACTGACTGACTGACTGTCTGACTGACTGACTGACTGACTGACTGACTGACTAACTAACTGACTGACTGATTGACTGACTGACTGACTGACTGAATGACTGAATGACTGACTGACTGACTGAATGACTGACTGACTGACTGACTGACTGACTGACTGACTGACTGACTGACTGACTGACTGACTGACTGACTGACTGACTGACTGACTGACTGACTGACTGAGTGACTGACTGACTGACTGATTGTTCACGAACAATGCAACAGTTTTCAGCGTAACCTCGCTACTGAATGCGCTGGCACCGGATCATCTGGAAACACTCAGTCTGAACATACCAAATGGCGAGGGTATCGACTACCTCAAATTCATGTTAACACTATTCCAATGAATCAAACCCACAAGTTTATCGTTTGTTATCGATTTTAACGTTGAATCAAGTTCAATAAAACAATCCATTATCTTGATAGAAATAGAGATTCTAAATTTGAAAAAAGTCCATTACTTTGAATAAATTTTTTTGTCTTTTAGGGATCACCTGAATCCCACGGTGTTTTCCAATCTAACAGAGTGCGAGCTCAATCTACGAATACTGCCCGGTCTGACTGGCGAATGGCTGAGTCGAGTGCCCCCACTTATGCCAAGGCTCAAGTTTATGAGGACCGATTACGTTATGCATTCACCATTGGATGCCGGTGTTTGTCACGATTGTTGTTGTTGTTGTTGTTGTTGTTGTTGTTGTTGTTGTTGTTGTTGTTGTTGTTGTTGTTGTTGTTGTTGTTAACTGGCATGATGTTTGCAGGATCTGCGTGAGAGCATAACCGAATGGTTCTTTTCCCTGGGCAACAACCAGCCCAACGTCTACTGGTGGCCAGTCAGCAAGGCACTTGACCTTCGATCGGTCATGTGGCCGTTGGACGAGGTTATGTGTCTCCCACTATACCAAATACTGAAAATAAGAAGTATGTTGATAGAGTCCATTAAAGTCTATATTTTATATTTCCGTGACTAATCTGATATTTCAGATGATGAAGATCATCATAACGGAGGAAATCGGGTCGAATCTTGTGTGGGTGGTGGTCAAGTCGATCATACCCGGTGAAAATCGTTATCTCAATCTGTGTTTGAAGCGTTGCTAATATGCTCTTCACTTCGGTTAACACGTGTTTTTGTTCCCAAATTTGGGAACCATACTGAATGGGTTTTAGTCGAACTTCGAATCACCCACTATTCCCTGGGTTCTATAGTATTGGTTCATTCGGCGAACTTACTCCAACATTTGTTTTCATCGCATTGTACACTTATGATCATGGCATGCAGTACTGCACTGTCACAGTTGGAGTGGTTTTGATTTTACCTAAAACGAATGTTTATGTTGCGATGTTGATTGTCAAACTGACATTTGTCTAGTTTCCTGCTCATGTTGGTTGGTAAGAAAAATCGCAAAAACTCCAAGAGAGCTTTTTATACGATTCTGAATCTGTGAGCTACATGAGCTGGACTGCATTCAGAAAGGTAAACATAACTTTTCAGAAAATAATTTAGTTTTTGTTGTTCAAGTAAGATAAAAATTATGACACAAGTGTTATGGTTTCATGCCACCACATTTTCTGTACATAATATTCATGCGCCCACGTGATTGTTTCAACCACCGGTATACATATAAAAAATTATTTATGTATGTATGTACCTACGTTCACTTGAAATAAAATAATACAGTTATGAAAGTGAGATTATAATAAAAATGGACCAACGTGTACCAAAAGCAGTATCAAAATGGGTACATATGTACATCTATTTTTAAGTTTGGAACATAAAACAAAAAAAACTGGTTCGGTGCGAAACCAGATACGTATGAAAAAATAAATGAACTCAGAAATGAGAATCAAGCAACCAAAAAATCTCATCGCAATTAAATTCAATACTGAGACAAAAAAAACGCATTATTATCAAATTTATCCGTGATCAAATACTATGTATCATCCCCTGTCTTAGCGTATTTAATTTTATATTGTGGTACGTGAGGGTGAGCCGTACGTGTGGTTTGACTGCGTTCAAGTTGCCTGTAACGAATGAGTGAGTGAGTGAGTGAGTGAGTGAGTGAGTGAGTGAGTGAGTGAGTGAGTGAGTGAGTGAGTGAGTGAGTGAGTGAGTGAGTGAGTGAGTGAGTGAGTGAGTGAGTGAGTGAGTGAGTGAGTGAGTGAGTGAGTGAGTGAGTGAGTGAGTGAGTGAGTGAGTGAGTGAGTGAGTGAGTGAGTGAGTGAGTGAGTGAGTGAGTGAGTGAGTGAGTGAGTGAGTGAGTGAGTGAGTGAGTGAGTGAGTGAGTGAGTGAGTGAGTGAGTGATTGAGTGAGTGAGTGAGTGAGTGAGTGAGTGAGTGAGTGAGTGAGTGAGTGAGTGAGTGAGTGAGTGAGTGAGTGAGTGAGTGAGTGAGTGAGTGAGTGAGTGAGAGAGAGAGTGAGTGAGTGAGAATACCTGGCAGCTCTCATCGGCATAGGTGATGCATTGGGTTTATTGTTTATGTTGTTAAGGTTATTGTTACTGTATGTGGACAGGCCAGTGGGGATCGTAGACTGATCATCCAAACTTGAATGCATAAAAGCCATCTGAAAATAAAGCTCTCGTTGTATGGCCATATACATATTTATAGAATTCCTTTGAAACATATCATATGTACTTTTGTTACATATAATGCCGTATAGGTTTCATCAATGCCAAGACTTTGTATTACCAATTATCAAAGAAGTATTTTCGACTTCCAAATATCAAGCAAATTTTTTTCAAACATCATTGACAAAAATGTTTATCTTTTCATATGTCCCAGGCTGAGGTTGGGTTAAACGGCAAGGTACAACATTCTTATCTCTTACCGAACCATTCGTATCAAATTTTCGATAAACATTTATGTTTATGTACTTATGTATTTGTGCGATCTGACCTTGGCGAACAGATGGGCGGTGACTTTACGGTACTGTGAATTGAACCAGCAGTAAACGAGTATGCTCGACGCTGAGTTGAGGGCGACGAGGATGTTGCCGAGCTCGCATGACACGTTGAACTGTGATTACATTAAACTGATAAAGGCTATGAGCGAACTGAACAGGTGAACAATCGCAAAAGTTATTGTTAAGTGTATACTGTAAGACTGTTACAAGTATTCTGTACTGAAACAACATCGCTATAGAAATGAATACCTACTCCTAAGGATTTACCCAATTAACGGCTGTCGGTTCATCGTTTAGTATCAATATATATATTTGTTAGCCAATGGTTACCGTGCTTCCTGGTTAGCTCTTCTCTGGGCAATCATGTGTTAGTAACTCTTGAACAATATAAAAGTAGGCGAACTGACCGACTGGTTCAGGAACGAACCCATAAACTAAGAACAATCTGGCGATGCATACCCGTCAGATGGCCAAAGATCTCGGCAATGTTATTGAAGAATGCCACTGAATTGCACAGCAGAAACAACTGAAAATTCAACAAAAAAGTTATGGACCTGTTTGGAAACGAGCAGAAAACACATACACAAATGCGATTTCAAATCTAACTTCCATGTTTAATCATAACCTAACTTTTTTAATGTTCATTCGTGTGACAAAAGATTCTCAATCACGGTAAAAAGGCTAGGTCGCAGAATGGTAGAGCGTAAGTGTATTTTTTGATTTATGCACTTGAAACAGTACATACGTCTGACCAACCAGAACAATGACGACCATCATTTTGGTGATACTGCGATCCCGTTGACGACGCTTGGCCTGCAGCTCACGAGGATCGCTGCAACGAATATTTTTCATGGTCTGAACCATTTTGTTGAAACTACTTCATGGCATGAACCGTTTCGTTGAAACTACATATTTCAAGGTCTGAACCATTTTGTTGAAACTACTTCATGGTATGAACCGTTTTGTTGTACGTATTTCATGGTCTGAGTCATTTTTTTGAAACTACTTCATGGTCTGAACCATTTTGTTGAAATTAAATAATTCATGGTCTGAACCATTTTGTTGAAACTAGTTCATGGTAAGAACCGTTTTGTTGAAAATGTTTCATGGTCTGAACCATTTTGTTGAAACTAATATATATTCTTGCATTGATTCCCTGAATCGGATATGCGAGAACATAGCTAGTGAAAGATAAACTTCAAAAAAATACAATTATTCAAATCTGACAGTCTGTTCCTGGTTATGGTTTCGGTTCGTTGGATGGCAATCCGTCGGAATGAGGGACTGTTAATGCGCGCTGACACGACCGGCTCAGGCTTCTGAAAACCCAGCTGAATGTATGTATTTAGTCTAAATCAATCTAAAATTAAACGATCTTAGATCAACACACGTTGTGAAAAAGACGTTTTTAGTTA
>OZ038445.1:12403987-12428987 GCA_964036265.1 Daptonema setosum
CTCAACGTCCTTTGTGTAACTGTCCTTTGTGAAGCTTTTGGATATTTCTCGCGAATGACCATCTTTTCAGGGTTGTTTCCCGTGGCACAGACGATCAAAGCATCTAGTACACCGTCCACATGAATAATCCATACAATAATTGCAGTGGACTGTACCGAGGATTCTACATGCTCTACTGACCTCAAATCACTCCGTGTAAATTACAAAAAAAAATCTCCTGAATTTTTTCAAATTCTTACTTCAGCTGGACGGAATCCAACGGGTTTAGAAGTGAGTAAACACTATATTTATGCTTTAGGTATTTGTATTTTGCTTGTGCTAAACAAAAACTTAATGCGAAATCGTTAAGTGAACGGCAACCATCAAGGATAATTTTACATGGAAAGGCACAGACCCTATGTACACATGTAATTTGTATATGTATACTGTGTATGCATGCACCATGAAGTACCACTTACATGATGCAGTAGAGAGTATTCGGAATGAGGGATTACTGTCCAACGTACATAATGATACACTTAAGACGATCGATCATTGAACACCACTAAAGACCTTCATTCTCGAGTGGCATTTACCATTGATATATTCCGAGGACTGTACTACTCCACTATAGTTAATTAAAAAAATTAAACAGATATAAAATAATTACAAATCAGTTGAGCCAAATTTTTTCCGTAACGTTTTGAACAAACTGAAAAAAACTTGAAACCGAAGTATTATCCATCAAACTGAACGTGAAAACAAGTGATTACCAATCACAGTTAAGGTGATTGGTCGAGTCATCTTAGACATGGCAACAACAAGTATCTTTATACCAAAAATAGAAGTAAATGTTAGTCAGAAGTAAATGTTAGTCGCACGATGTGCCATTGTGTCCATGGGTATGTTTCCGTAGTCATACTCCAATTTATGGCTCTAATTAACAATGTCGTCCGGTCAGATGACCATGGCCAATCAGTTCTGCCGGCATAAAACACCACATTCGGCTACCGTAACCCACAGATTGGCAGGACATAAACCAGATCATCAACTCACAACAATTCGATCCTTCGACCAAACCAGTGTAGTAATCCACTCCTATAACTGAACTGGAAAAACCTCGGGAACGTCTCAGTTAGTCAGAACAGTTATTATAAAAGTATAGTGAATTTTATCAGACAAACATACACAATTAGGATCTGAAGTCAGTTTGAGTGAAACTGCTGCTTTTTCAAGCCTTGATAACTGACTCAAACAACGTGTTTTTCGAAGAAAAAAAATCACTGTTCACAATGGATATCAGTTACTGCACTCAGTCAATATCAAAAAAATATAAAACTCAGAGGAATTATATCGTTAAATGGAGTTCTTAATGATAGAGCAATGAACTTGTAAACTCTTACTTAGAACACATACATTTTTATATCACGTTTGCACAGTTTAACTAGTAATTTGCTTTCGAAAGCCGTTGCTAAAACGGTAATCGGTATGATATACTTATTGATGCCAAAAACGGGTCAAAGACAATTTCACTGTTATGGTACAATAAACGTCACTGAATCTAACATTGCCAACATGTGGTTTGAATCCACTTGACATTGTGTTGGTCTCTGCAAAACCACATAAAATGAGCAATAAAAACACAACGAGTGCCACTGATCTCAAGATTGGAAATGAAACTTTGCTAAAATATATTTAATCCGAGATATACAACAGAATATAGAGTGAAAAATGATTTTTTTCTTTGATAAGAAGCGGATTGAATAACACTCTTTGAAAAAAAAATTTATATACAATTCTTAGTTAGGTTGGAAAATCCTCAGTTAAAAGGGTATATAATTGGTTGCTTCAAATTCAAAGCACGGATTCGACATATTAATAATTATACATACGCAATTGATGTCGATAAAACCAGATTTAAACAAATGAATCTGTTATCGTCAAAGTCAGACAGACGCAGCAAAAGACCTTGACTCTATGAAACAGTGACGTGTTGTTGTCAGAGTAACATAAAAATCATTTCTCGCTGTGATGATGATTGGCCAACAACTGAACCGGTCATTCATCATCATCGCCCAACAGTTAGAGCTGATGTTTCATGGTCTGACCAAACTGGAATGTGTGTTGTTCACTAGAATCTCGAATGCGTCTTTACAGTACTTTTGTGAACGAACAAGGAAGCAACGCTGTCTTATGAGACGGCACCAAATTGACTTCGTTAACACGACAAAGCGCGCTTGCATCAAAGTCACAACTTTGGAAACCTTTATAACTGACTGTCAGTTTCTTTGAGAGTAGAATAGCTATTTTTGTTTAAATTGTCTTATCTACCATAGTACTTACTTCAAATATGTTGTTTCCAGCCTTATGAAACTCTTACAAATGTGTCCAAGTTAAATGTGAAGCGGATATATAGACCGTCGACTAGAGCATACAGTGGAATAAAACTGATAAACGATCTCCGGTTGAATCGGACGTGTCGGATCGCCCCGACATTATTACCGTATTCGATTGGACGCACTCGTCCGGTCGTAAACTAAATCCCTGCCATGAAATATGTTCGTTCGTAAACCTTTGATACAGAGCACATTACATAAGATAAGTATGTATGTAGTTAACGGGACCGTCCAGTATGAACACTTAATCGCCAAAAACACCATGTTTATGATCGCAATTCGGTTATTTGTCGACTGCTTACGATAACGTGGTTGTGCACTTCTAGATTAAGTGAAATGTAGCCTCATTCGTGATACCACAACGTTGCTCTCGCTTTTAACGTTGGCTCATTGCAAGTCTCTCAGCGACATTTCAGTTGAGGAAATAGCGACTGGGAACGATGTGTCACTAAAGGAAAGTTCAATCACATAAAAAACGTTTATCTCTTGTCGTTTCCCTATAAGTTGAAGAAAACAATGTGAAACACGTGAGTGCAATGCAGTAAGACCTTGATGATTCGTGTCATGTTATCGCCCACTGAAACCTGATCGACTTTATCACCGGTCGTACTGGCACATGATGACATGGACGGATACACCTGTCAACACAACCATTAAATCTGGTGCTACATATCTAATAAAATCATAATAAGTGCAACTGTGAAAACCTGGTGATACTATTGCAATAAATATGGAATAAACTTATCAAAGTTATGCAATACATAAGAACGGAAGTACGGGAACATATGTTGGAGTTTTACTTATAACCAAAAGTGCAACTTACATACTAAACACGATTCATTTCGTCGATCAGAAACAACTTCGGCAACTAAAAGTGAAATTTGCGAATTCCTTCAGTGTGATTTCCTTATGTTTGTTATGTTGTGATTCGTTGAAAAAAAAACGTTCACCAAATCGTTGTGAGATGCCCTGGAAGCTATTGGCTCTTACCGTATCCAATACAACTAGAGTTACGTCCGCCTATGACAAAAGTTGTAGATTACTGTGGAACTTTTGAGCTGGATGTGTGCCGATTGACACGGAAACTGTCCGACACTTAAAAGTGACACGCCTGCTCGTAGGACGATACAAGCATAAAAACGATAGTGTAGTCATACATACATGATGACAAAACCAACAGTTTGCCATGTTATTCTACATGTATGTATGTATGTATTGTATTGTATGTATGTATGTATGTATGTACAAGCAACTAAAAATGCCCTGAAGGCATGGGGAGTAACGAATATGGTTCGATCCTGGCAAGTCCAATCGTGAAAAAGTATGAGACAAGAAATTTTTATTCTCATAGTTTAGATAGTCTGACCGTGAAAAAGCAGGAAACAAGATTTGCGATGAATCACGAAAAAGCTTGTACTTCATTAAATCAAGAATCAAACCAAGTTACATGAAACATATCTGGGACAAGTGGTTTATCGAAAAATGAGTCAAAATGAAGCTATAATGAAATTTGAATCCGCGTCGAATGGGCACATTTTGAGGAACATTGGGACTTTGGCCATATTGGTAATTTAGCTTTCCTGAAAAATGCCCATAATTTTGTTCTCCATGTACCCCCTTGCCGTTTTTGCGTGTTCCATGATAATAAAAAGTTAGACCGCGGAACATACTGACACATGTGTTGTACACATTCAGTTGAAATTTCGTTGTGATCGGATCACCCTATCGCTCATACAACGATTCTTTCTCCATTTTGCCTGCGATTTTTGACATTTTTTTCATCAAATCCCTTAGAAAAATGAAAAGCATCATCCGATCTACGGGACACTCCGGAAATCGTGTCCTGGGCATGATTTTGACCTATGTACCAATTTTCAGCCGTATCCGTTCGGCCCAACTTGCTGACACCATTTTGGGTTGATAAAAAAAAAAACGGAAAATCGCATTTTCATCGTTTTTGGACCTGAAAAATGAAAATTTAACCCTATCAAGTTAAAAATAGCCAGGAAAATGTAAAATCGCACGAGAAAACCGATGAAACAGACTAGAAGTTGATACGATTAGGCTAGATCGAGATACCCGCAAAAAAGCTTATCTTAATCGAACCATATTAAGGGAACGGTCTATCGGCCGTCCCTTGATGTATGTATGTATGTATGTATGTATGTATGTATGTATGTACATATGAATGCTCCACCAACATGTCACGAAGCTGGGTGTCTGTTTATGCTCCATCCATTAAATCTGGGTCGTCAGTCATTTTATGATCCACACCACCACCAACAAGCGTTTATTCTGCCACCAGAATCACGATCGCGGATCAACGCAAACAACTGTAAAAAGTCATGTGGATGTTTTATGTAATGTTGCGAATGACCGAGCTTGCAGACAACGAACTAGAGTTATTCGTCAAAGTATCGTATCTTGATGGTACTACACTTAACCGTAGTTAGAGGATCCACTACGACCATACGGTGACGGAATACGACGTGACAATATGCGCGTCCAGCCGTAAAACTGGTGACATTATGAGCCATACCGTTAAAATACCAGTGAATTGATTGACTTTAACTATTGTAATTTTTTATCACACATTTATCCGGATTTTTCAATAAATATTAACCCAGATAGTGGCAATAGTGCAGTAAGTATGACATAAACATGTTTTTATATAACTACTTCCTTGGTGGTCATCGTATATTTACTCACACAATAATGGTGAGGCTGGAATTGAATGAGAGTATATACTGTTTTATTCAAATGAGTTCATATCACACTCACTTGGATACATATTTACGTAGGAACCATAACCATAACCATCGTATAATGGCATCATCAGTTTCTGCATCGGAAAATCCACGTACAAAGCTCTCTGTGCATCATTTGTTGTCAAAATGTGTTCCATGAAAAATAGTTGGACCCAAAATGCAGAAGCCAAAATGAATAAAAAAACGGTGAACAGAAATTTTTTCAAGTGAATTCTATTCTGCCGAAGTTTATCTTCCACTGAACGTATATGTTCATTGTGAATCTACAGTACTTTTGCTGATATGAATCGTCATCGGTATCGAAAATTTATTTAAAACTTTTTTTACTTCTCTACCATGTACTGTATGTACTGATGCAGACAATAAATTATGTTATTTGTATTCGATCCTACATAATTTATAATCGCATTGTTTCTTAATTTCTTCAAACGTCTGTAATTGGTCCGTTCGTGTTAAAAGCAGCAGAAAATTTGTTTTGGCACAGGCTCCTTGCAGAAAACTACATGACCAAACCCATGAGATATTGACATAACGTAAAAATGCCGAAGACGCATAGAATCCTGAGAAGCAAGTACCTTGCACGTGTTACATTTATTTGACACACAATTGCTGCATAATCGCAAACTATAATACAATATATAACACTAAATCATGATATACATACATACTTCAAAATAACGAGATGAGGGAGGTTCACAGTAACGTGTTATTCGGGGAGAAAAACGTTAACAAGCGTTAAGCAGAATCAAAGTGTATAACACCGGGACTAATCTCGTTTTCAATAGGTACTCGTTGGAATGCTGCTGTCAACTTTTGTATAACTTAAACAAACCATCTGCAAAGAATTGTGGTGTGATTTAGTCAACTAATTTGTATTGTCATGATTGATCAGCAGAATTGAAGTTCTAGACAACGGTTTGGTAATGATGACGGAAATGGTTACTCAAAACAAACGGTCTGTTTATGTTATAAAATTTGTAGCAGCGTAAAGCGGAACCCGACTCCGCCGGCTAAAATCGCACCGAATCTGGTCAGAAACCTGATCTGACACTTTGCATGGATTCGGACGGGCGACTGGAGCTACATGTGTATTTACAGTCATTCAGTACCTCCATTCTTGCAAGCAATCAAATAAATAGCACTCCTCCAAGTTCAACTACAGTATGTATGCAGTCAGCTGCCTCATCACATAATACAAGAGAAGGTGGTTATTGGATCGCTTTGGACGGCCGTCAGTTCGACTTAATTTAACAGAACAGTTTGATGTTATAAGGTGCTCAACCATCATGTTCTCCTTCTTCGAATTATTGCAGTGTTTGCAGAATGAAGCCAAACTCTAACTGAGTATATTCTTGTGATAAGTATGTGAGACAGCCGCATGTTCGACTCGATTCATAACAGTCAAGTGGCATGTCTGCTCAATCGGTACAATTGATTAATCAGACCAATAAGACACGACACAACTTGATATATATATAACGGCTCACATCAACGTGCATTTCTTCTTCTGTTTGCCAGTATTGTCCATATTGAGTGTAAGTGTTCTGGTCTTGTCCCTCTCAAGCAGGGCCTGGAAGCATTCTTTGATGTTCACGTTGGTCTTGGCCGACGTCTCGATGAATCCGGTGCCCCAGTTGCCTGATAGTTTCTTGCCGAGTTCTGCTGATACCTGCAACCAAAGAATCACGTGTGAATACAACTTGATGTAGAATAACGCTGGTATGGTATTTACATTACATTACAACACTATCAATCAAGTACTGTACTGCTAGGGAAGAAGATTCCAATTATGTAGAGTTTTCAATATTTCAAGGTAATTTCCAAGTTATATTATTTGAAGTTACATACATAAAAAAATCAGAAATTGATTATCTCTATTGAGAAGTTGGTACGAAAGTTGGCTAAGGAACTGTACCTGTCTATTTGCTTCATCACATTTGTTCCCCACGAGCACAATAGGCGTGTGAACGAGTCTGGCCCCTTTGACTTCCTTCATCATCTGAATGATGGGACCCAGTTCCTCTAATGATTGTTTGCTCGTTACAGAGTACACAAGCAGAAACGCGTGACCCTTTGAAATTGACAGTCGCATCATGGCGGGGAACTGGTGTGAGCCGGCTGAAATTGAACCAGTGAGTGATTGAGTGAGTGAGTGACGAGTGAGTGAGTGAGTGAGTGAGTGAGTGAGTGAGTGAGTGAGTGAGTGAGTGAGTGAGTGAGTGAGTGAGTGAGTGAGTGAGTGAGTGAGTGAGTGAGTGAGTGAGTGAGTGAGTGAGTGAGTGAGTGAGTGAGTGAGTGAGTGAGTGAGTGAGTGAGTGAGTGAGTGAGTGAGTGAGTGAGTGAGTGAGTGAGTGAGTGAGTGAGTGAGTGAAAACACGACACGACAGTGTATACGACGATACGCTGAACTGATTTTAAAAAGTCGCTGTCTCCCTTACTCAAAACTGTTGTTTTCCCTATTCGTCAGTTTTTACATACACAGTGTACATACAACACTACTCAGGGATCTTTTGTATGATTCCGTTGGCATCAGGATTCAGGATATGTTCAGTTTTGAAAGAAATGTGCATCTGAACGTGACCAAAAAAGTAATTTCCGCCTGTTAGTTGAGGTAAAAAAAATTCTTGCTTTCACACGTATGTATTTTTTTAATAATCTTCGATAAGAGTAAAATTCGATCAAACTCCTCTATGTGACAAGTTGCAAAGTTTTAACCATTGTTTTTCTTGCATCATTTTTTGGCGGTTTTGATTGTTCGATGAAAATAAAACTTGAATTATGATTGTAACGGCCGTGTGACATTTTTAGGTTGCAAAGCACAGACCTAGAAATCAGATTGACAAACTTCCGGAAAACTAAGTTTAGGCCTTTTTTAACAAATAGTGAAAAGTACAGGTCGAAATGTTCGGCACATCTAACTTTATGGCTAGACGTCATTGGGACAAAATCCGATTGGACAACGATCAATTTGACGAATCCACGAGGACGAAAATCGGTTGGTTCAACCGACAATTCGGACAAATGTCGAATCGTTATGTGTATAACCTGAATCAGTGATCTGCATGGTGCATACATTTTTCTGTTTGTCACTGGAGCATCCAATGACGGTCCTGTAGGTGTCTTCGATGGTCGGGTTGTACGAGTCATTGAACTCGCCCTTGATGAATCTGAGTATAATGGACGACTTGCCCACACCACCCGCTCCGAACACGGCCACCCGGTAGTCGGTCGACTGCTCAGGCATTCTAGAGCCCTGAAACAATACATTCTATCATACAACAACGACAGCGAAAACAACAACAACTACAACAACAAGAACAACAACAACAACAACAACAACAACAACAAAAACAACAACAACAACAACAACAACAACAACAACAACAACAACAACAACAACAACAACAAATGCTTCGCTAACTAACTGACAATGCAAAAATAGACATATAGCACCTTCGAATATTTGATATTACTTTTTATAACCAAAATCCAACTTGAAATTCCATTAAATTTACTGGTTACATGTCTACATACTTGATATGTACACTGAATCCTTGGTGGATAATCAATAGCGCATGTAAACTTCTAACGACCATTTGATTAGAGTGATCAGAGTTTAAAATAAAACGGAATGTAACTCTCTACAAAAGGTTTCTATCACCGGTTATGAGGTTAAAACAGCTTTTTGTAAGCCAGAATAAAAAAATAGCCTATGTAACTATGCTATGGAATGCGGGACATCAGCCACGTGATGGTAGGTACAACATAATATGTATTTGCAATTACTGACTAACTCGTGGCAAAAGTCATACGCAGTAAGTTGGGTTGGGTACATAAACTGCGGTACATGGGACACTGGTGTCTGTATGTACATATATGGGGAGGGTGCCATGCCCTGGCGCGTGTGCCACCCAAACGCCGGAAATATGAGCACGTATGCCGCATGGTGGTATATACGGCAAGGGAACTGGTGCCGGCGCGCCAATATGAATTGGGTTGTCTTGGGACCATGCATCACCCAATCACTATGTCACATAGTCATTTTCATCTTACTCATCACCAACACTTGGTGTCAAACAAAAATTGATTCAACATTTTTGGTCATCATGAACATTGCCATTTTGTTAATGCCTAGTAGAATGGTAGAATGGTGGTTGTGATTCGCCTGCATGGCAACAATATGAAGCCAAGTATTCTATTTGGCACTGAGCCATCAAATGAATGGTTTATGTTTGTTGCACTGTGAATACGGTGAATGGAGCTACTCAAGTACAGCCATGTGCCACATATATGTACTCAAGTATTCTACTATCATCGGGGTGTACAGTGAAAAACAAACATACTAAGATTCTTTCAAGTCATCAAACCATCTGTAAAGTTTTATCGTGATTAGCAAAGTAATGGAGACCATTTTTAGCCTAATAACTGACAAAACCCGTGGTTAGTAAATTATTGCTATAGGTTAATTGAAAAAATGTATAAAATACTTGACTAACTGTTGGGTATTGGCAAATGGTGACTACTCTGGTGTAATACTTACAGAACAACCTAATCGTAACATTTCCTGTAAAAAGAGATAGTTGTTTCCATTAAAAAAGAAGCAGTTTCAGACGAATAGGACATGATGCGATTGTCATGTGGTTGATGTAAGCTCTCAACTCAACCAGACTGCCCCAAAATGCATGACTGACTGGACAGTCCTTTGTCAGACCGTGTAATAATCAAAAGTGCACTTTCCTATGCAGCCGGTATACAAGTCGTTCCCAACTTTATGTCCCACCAATAATGTGCCCATAAGCAAACACTAAACTATCATTTAAACTTTGTTATTTTTTACATTGTAATTTTACAGAATTCGAAGCGATATACCATGGATGAAGAAGTATGTATGCAATCCGATCATGTATGTACAGTATTTACATATGTATCAATTTGTAATATTATATTTTAACAAAATAAGACATGGCACTGTACATGGAATACATGATAGTAGAATACATACTGCATGTCAAGGTCAAAGTTCAACCCACCGTAAGCATGCAAACTACATGTATGGGTCTAGAATGCATTATTTGCTATATCTAAAAGCACCTCGGGATATTTACGAGAAGTTTACATTTATTCAAAAAAATCAAAGTTATAGCCGGATATTGCAAGATCACGGTGCATATAATTGGATATACCGGTGACATCTTGCCGACCGATGTTAGCCCATATTAAACAACGTGTGTCATCTGATTGGCAGTATCAGCCAGAGTTAGCCACTTGCGTATATTGATCAGCACCGCCCAAACTCGTTGAGACGGGCCAAGATCATCTGGGCACAACAATGGGACATGTGCCACATACAGTACGTACATGGGCATGTCTGCATCTAAGATATCAGTACCCAGTGGTCTGTGCCAACCAACACAAAACCAAGGTGCATACCATTCACACATTCTCTCACCGTATAAATGAGCTCGTCTTTAGTTCTGTGATTTTGGTTTGAAATTGGCGACTGTGCCCGTTTACTCGTCCGCGTACATCTCAATACGAAACCCAATACATGGCAGGTCACAGTCGCTCAACATCCTGGTACTGGCTTCGCATCAATCTAAGGCACTAAGTAAACAGATTAGGGGTACCACTACCCCGGGTACAATCACCATTCCCACCCTACTTATCGAACAATTGGAAATATACTTATCTCGTAATTGGTTATACGAAAAAACCAGATTCGGTTATCGACCATCAAATAGCGCTGAATAAGACTTTTCCTAATCATGAAGTTGACTAATAATATTTTCCGAAACATGGTTCTGAAAATCCAGCACTCGAGAATCAGGCACCAATACCAAGTTGAACGGCAGAGTTAAATCAGATTAGTTAGACAAGAACATTTATATGTAAATATGTGAATGATGGCATATTTTGCAACAATTGGCCATCATAGGTTGTATTACGGCCAGGGACTCTTATTAATGTTGTGCCTCTCGAAAAACTCCGCTCTATCAGGCACTATAAACAGTACAAAAATACATTCAAAACTATTGCACTGAGAATAATCTAGAAAGTATGTATATTTAAATAGGTGTGTATGTATGTGGTTGAATAGGTCAAGTACCGTGCTGAAAGCTGAGTGGTGTGTTCACGAGCCTCATGCCATGCTACCCAACCCACCCATATGTATGTATTTATGTATGTACTGTATGTATGTACCGGGTGTCCCATTTAAAAGTCCGGATTTTTATTTTGAATAACAACCGTAATTTTCTGTCGAATTCAAAAAATTTTGCGCCAAAATATAGACAATTTCTGGCTATTTTGTTTATTTTTTTATTTTCTAAAATCAATTCATTGAATCGATTTTTATGACAAAATTCCCGATACCCCCCTTTTTCATGTTTTTGCACTGTAGTCGGTGGCTTCTTAAACGATAGCGTGAGCGTTACAAAAGCAAATTTGATAACTTAAGAAATCTTTTCAGTTGAACAATAAAATAAAAACATGTTATGAGACGGATAACAATCAAATTGGTAACAATAATCTAACACACATGCTGCTAAAACTCCGCATTCACAAGCATGCGCTAGCGCAGAGAGCTTGGGTTTCCTTTTGTGACAGTTTGCACATCAGGTTTATCCATACTCAACACCGACATGATGTGGTGGTTTTAAAAGCAGAATATTGTAATTCACCGTGTTTTACCGTTATTTGGCAATTTTTTTTCAAGCTGGGTAAGTTAATCTCTCACAGGAAGGAGAAACCACGCTCCCTGCGCAAGTGCATGCTTGCCGATGCGGAGTTTGAGTGCTTTGTGGCTACCGTCAGTAAGCAGCTTTTGATGAGTGCAAACAATTTATCAGTATTCCGTATTATAACAAATTTAAACGTTATTGAATTGATATGATGTTTTAAATTATTAATCTTTATTAATAAAGGTCACGCTATCGTCTAAAAACCGCCGACTTGAGTACAAAAAAAGTGAAAAAGGGGTATGTTGGGAATTTTTTCATAAAAATCGATTTGCAAACTCGATTTGAAAAAATTAAAAATAAAACAAAATAGCCAGAAAATGTCTAAAACCTGGCGCAAAATTTTTTGAAATCGAAGGAAAATTGCGATTGTTATTCAAAATAAAAATCCGGACTTTTAAATGGGACACCCTGTACATATGTGCCAAATTGATTAGTGGGCCATGTACTACATACAGTATGTATATACATGTACATGTACATATGAATGTATGTATGTACATGGGTCTGATCCTTATCATCCATAGCCACAACTGGATGTCAATTCCATAGTTATGGACGACCAGCTAAACTATAAAACGGTGGCTGGCTCGTCCCTCCCGACCGCTGGGCAATTGGCATACTCACATACCAATCGACTGTTCCAGCTTTTATGATCTCATTTGAAGCAAACTGCAGCCTCGTCAATACTGCTTGTTTTTATGTTTGATCCATCTTTGAAAGCGTCCTGTCGTAAGTAACTTGAGATGGCACTAACTACGGCCTTGTAAGGTCATGTAATACATACCTATGTAAAGCAAAAAATATTCATGACGCAAGATCTCAATCAATTAAGGTACATACATACATATGTACATGAGTACGTACTGTATGTAGGTTACGATTTCAACAGTACTCGTGTATGAATCAGAGAAGATAAAAGCCCAAACTGTGATAAAGGTAATCACAATGGTATATAAAGGTTATACGCTCATCGATGCACGATGACGTTAAATGCAGTGATAACGGTCAACCACTGAAATGGACAGAATTGGAGAGTAGCAAACAAGTTGCCAAAGTGAACAAACACAGCGGCATCTGGACGTCATTGAAATTGATCCTCGAGGGAACTGACCACCTCGGGACAGTGAGGGTGGTGTCTCGGTATGCACTCCTAGTTAACCTAGAAGATAGCCAGCATGATTTAGGGTAAGTTGCAAAATATTGCGATAAAAATGTTAAATTTTGTAATTCTTTGTCAAGTGCGGAAATTTGAATTCACAGTTTGGCGGTAAGGTACAGAAAAATATTCTGGCTCCCAGTTTTTATTCTGTCACAGTTTTCATTCTCTCTCCAAAATGTGATGAAAGTTTCGCACTTGACGAAGTTTTAGAAGTTTCACTATTTTCACATTCATTTCTGTTGCGATAGATTCCTACCCGATACACGCGATTTTTCTCATCTTTGGCTATTTAAAAATCGTGCGATCTTTCCTCCAACATGCAAGCAAAATACCCTCGACACCGCCAATTTACCAGTCGGCTGACTCAATTCGTATTGGAACAGCCAAAAAATCTTATCTTAATCTTGCTGAATGCTGGTTTCTCGCTTTGTTTACCAGTAATCCATACATATACCATTCACTATTCGTACTCGTACCATTCACAATTCGCACTTATACCATTGACAATCCGGTTTTTATACCATTCACAACTCGTACATACAATATAAAATACAATTCACAATTCGTACCATTTAAATACCATTCACAATTCGTATTTATACCATTCACAACTCGTACATACACCATTCACAATTGTTTATACACCATTGACTATTCGTACTTATACCGTTCACAATTCTGTAGAAAACTGTTTTTTACACAATTGGTCTTTGAACAAATCAAAAACGCCATGCCGTAGGATATCGGATTCCCTTCTTTATTACAGCAAATAGCAGCATCGAATTTCGATGTCAATCAAATACTACTGTTCCTAGTTTCAACTATGCTTGTTTGAGAAAAAACGGTTAGTTATTCAAAAAAAGTAGGAGAACAATGGAAAAAGGTAAAATAGACTAAGCCAAAAACTAGTGAATCAAGATGGAATAGTGAAGTTCAATTACCCGAATAACTGATTTATAAACTGTTTATTAACTGAATTAGCTTTTAGCTATCAAGTTTTAGGTTAGTCACATTTAGTCATTTAGTGACACAAACTTTTAACATCTTTGCATTATATAATCAGCCCAATCCTTCATGACTGACTGAATGGTTAACGCAACTTGTCGAACGCAAAATTTTAATACGAATGAAAAAGGTGAATCGTAAAAAAGTTCTTTTAGGAAACGATTATCACTTTCGAAGGCTACAATCTTTATAGTATATCTTTCATAAACATTATAGGCTAAATTAACGTTCCGTAGAATGGTTGTGCCATCGTTTATCAAATATCTAAAGATGTGTTGGACTTGAAATAGACACACGACACTCGAATGAAAATATTTAACAAAAACATAACTGTTCAACTTGATGATCCTAAGCAGTGTTTCGAGTTTTCTACACAACACCGCTATACATACATATTCCGTGTGTTTTTCTGCTTACAAAGGTTATTGCATATTTGGATGGCCATCGGCATGATACAAGATACATGGCTGGCCAGCCTCTTTCTGGATGAGAAAAATATACATGTGTAGATGGATGAGGAAAAGGCCGTGGTCTTACGTGCTACTTAAATTATATCTAACGGCAACCATGTATAAACTGTGCCGGTTTCTGCCAGTTTGTTGATCAAGACACTTGATTTGCTCTGAATGTAAGATATGTACTTGAATTGAACCGACTCGACTCGCATGAACACCAATCAATAAATGGCATCTTTGTCAACTAGCAGTTAGAAGAATTCAATTACTTTTCGCATGTTGTCCTTGGCATTCTAAATTTTCTACCTACTCTTTAAATGCACGTGCAAATGCGCCCGAAAAAATGTACATAATAATGTGCATTTGAGTAAGTCATGTATAAGAAATGGAATTCACGTATTTGATGAGTTTCTACACATTGTTATTATCTCAAAAATGGTTTTGATCTAAAATACGTTGTTTTGTTACCTGGTTGTTCAGATTTGAGATGGTACCTAGGGTGTGGTGAGTGGCACTCAGCCTGTATCATAACCATGGCGTGCATCTCACCCATTATGCCACATCACTTGATTGCCTAAACCATATACATTTATGCTCTGTTCGCTCCCAATGCACTTGTTCAAAAGTTGTCTAAATTGCTACTTCTCCAGTATCCATGTGATTTTGTATAAAGGTACATGGGTACGCATCCGTTGCCAAACCCGATGAGTGTTTGGTTTATAACGAATCACAGTCTTCAATTGAGTTGGTATTTTGCCGTACGGCCGACTGAATTATGTCTCTCATAACATCACTTCATATCTGTACGTATACTGCTCGTGTTTCATTATGCATTACGTTATAAGACTTTTGAATATTGTTGAAGGTGAAAAATCTTACTGAGGAAATTGGCTGCGCTCACTTCTTCGAGGTAATAAGCATGCAACTGATAAAAAAACATGCATAAAAATGCAGAATTACGAGTTAATACACTGAATATTGAAGCACTTCAAATATTGAAATGTTTGCATCATTTTGAGCCATTTCAGAATTTAAAATCTCGTATGCAACTGACACTGAATGAAAAATCTTACTGATCCTACGCAAACCCGATTCGGATTTTTTTGCATAATCAATCATGAGCAGTATAAATACTATTTATATTCCCTACATATGTATGTCTTCCCTAAAATTGTAAAACGGTTGCATAACATGCATACTTGATTGTGATAATTTGAGGACCAACCTCTCCACCCGCCATCTCGGACGATGAGTTGGCCGTTGTTGATGTACAGCCGAGGTATCGGTGCTCCAATCAAATCAGGTCGGGCCACGATGGCAAATTCCGTCTCGACGGCTTCCAGATTCCGTACACAAATTTCTCAGAAAATTTAGTCAAACATTTCACAAAATTTGACGATCGCCCGCAAAAGTATTGAAACGAACAGGATGGTTTGATGGAGATAATGGAGTGTACGGAGTGATTATTGGAGTAAGCAGCAACTGCTCACTGTATTCATACGAATATTATAACGTGTGGTGTATAGAATGGAGTGATTATTGGTGCAAGCAGCAACAGCGCCCTGCATCAATACGAATAAAATAGCGTGTATATAGTGATTATTGGAGCAAACAGCAACAGCGACTTGTATTTATACGAATAATGATGGTAATAAGGTTGAGTACGATGGTAGCAGTCCCAACAACTCCAAGTGCCCTGCCAGCTTCGTTCTACTCGAATGCGTGTACGCCAAGGCTAACTAAATTTATGTAGCTGCGTAAAATAATGCCTCAGACTCGGATGTATGTATGTACATGAACATACATATGTACTGTATGTATGTATGTGTGTACTGTATGTATGTATGTGTGTACAATAAATTATGTGCCAGTAGTCATTAGCCATGAAGCTTGATGGAATAAGATAATTTTGTGAATGTGGATGAAGTTGAACATTAGTTGTACAAAGGGAGTGATCGTCCGTAGCAGCCAGTACATTGTTATGTATCTGTATACATGCTCACGATACAGATCAGGCAACAAAACTGCAATTGAACGTCAACTTATAACTAAATGAACATTTCTTCAGAAACGTGAAAAAATTCTGAAGGTTGGAAGGTCTTGTAAATTTTAGAAAATTGTCTGAAAAAACTTCCTATCACAGTTACGAATCATGAAACAGAGATTCAAGTGCGCTTCACTGTGGATGAAAGCTACATAAATACAGTACATCATACTGAACTGGTTAGCCAGTATGTACAGTATTGTATGTATGTAGTTTATATTCTGAGTGACTACTTTCGCAGATTTATATTTAGAACGCTCGCCGGATTTTACAAGCTAGATCAAGTAAAAGAGTAAAAACAAGTCTTTTCCAATAGAATAGGCTGGAAAAGTTTTAGTCATTTATTCGAGGCGAACAGACCATGACAACGAACGTGTATTTTACGTACATGCATTGGTTACATCGTAAATCATGGCTAATTTGCTTATAACTTTTTAGATCGACTTTTCTGGTTGTTTTCTTTTAAAATGAAAAAGTTTAAAATTCATGATTTATCAAATAGCTGCCGCAGTTGGAACGTTGAGTCGGAGGGCCAAATGGGAAGGGAACTGGTAAGTATAGATGGATATAATGAGGTAATAGGCCATATGCCCTGCAAACACAGGCAGCTATGTACTATATGTAATATATGTACTATATGTATATATCTATATGTACAATATGTACTATATGTATTATATGTACTATATGTACTATATGTACTATATGTTCTATAAGTACTATATGTACTATATGTACTATATGTACTATATGTACTTCATGTACTTTATGTACTAAATTTATAACCGAATTTTTTTGGATACGACTTTTTTTGAAATTTTTTTTTGTGTGTAAAACTTTTCCCTCAACCCCAAATTGCTGCTTCCGACCGCGCATTGAATTGACCTAGAAACGTCTTCAAAGTGCCGATCAACATTTTTAATGTAACCGATATGGCGGTGGGAAGCACCAATTTGGGGTTGTGGAAAAGGTTTTACAGAAAAAAAGTTTTTAAAAAAAGTCGCAACCAAAAAATTTTACTATACATACTGTATGTACATGTACATATGTATGTATGTTTGTATGTATGTACATATATGTATGTATGTATATGTATGTATGTACGTATCAAATGCGCATGTCAGCGGCGAATGCCACGAAGCACAATCAAATTTGCGGCTATATAAGAGCAGGAGCAACGTGAGTACAGCGGCAGAGCGTGCCATAACTCATTACTTATTATATTAATAACCCAAACTAAGTATAGTAACAAATTATTGAAGATTGTCGGATGGGTTTTGCCGCACAGAAAATAAACCACGAGTGTTTTTATGGGTTTCCAATGTACTGGACCATCGGTCCGCGTCAGGTGTTTTACAGAGAGGAGCGGACAAGTCAGACTGACGGACAAGCCAAACCTTCAAAGAGAGGGAAGTTTCGTCAAAGACAGAAGAATTAGCAGTTTTGAGGCCATTTTAATTACAATTTAAGGAGCAAACTGCACTTTGTTTACTTGCAGAAGAAGGGGAAAATTTAATTTTTCTCTTGCCTTCTCGTCCGCTAGTGGAGAGGAGGCTGCTGTGTGGCTGCATTCAGAACACAGGCAGCCATGTGTGATTGCATTTGTGCCACTTGACACACGCCAAATTCAGTTTGCATTAGACAACACTCGGTTAGTACCCAAGTTGAATTGAGCACTGACAAATACCATCATCCGTTATTGAATGTGAGTGAACAACCACAGCATCTACGTAGCAGTGAAGCACTGTAGGGTGAGTAAGAAGCACTATATAAAAGATTACACTGTCCAATAGGGAAGCACTGTAAAGTGAATGAAAACACTTTAATTGAGTATAAGTAAAGCATTCTAAGGTGAGTGAACAATTACACCGTTCAATAGTGAAGTACTGTAAAGTGAGTGAAAAGACTATATGATTGAGTATAGTAAAGCACACTATGGTGAGTGAAAGATTACACCGTTCAATAGTGACTCACTTTAAAGTGAGCAAAAACACTATATCATTAACAGTAAAGTAATCTATGGTAAGTGAAAAAAACACTATAACTTCCGTGGGTAAAATGAGATTGCCCAGTTTCATCAAGCAACTTCTTCTAATCGCTGTTTCCCAGAAACTTCTATCGTCGTCAAGTAGTGAGTGTGCTCTAACCATATATACCGTACTTTGTCCGGTATATATCACCTCTCAAGCGATATTTTCATGTAACATTTTACTTCGCACTGATGTTTTTTAGCAACGTTTTCACAGGTTTCGTTAGAAAAGTTTAAAAAAAGCTGTTGCTTTTTCAAATCACAGTCGTAGTTGACATTGTGTTGCACTGCACATTGTTTGAACTTCGCAAATAGAAGAGTAGCAAATCAAAAATATCAAAACGTAATTAAGTGCAGAGAATGTTACACATGCAATATATGCATTAAGTAAGTTCATGTACTTCTATTAAACTGCCGCCAACGTTGACCGGAGTTGATATGTAACTAAGTGTCTCCGTTTTCAATTGTGGTAATTCAAGCCAACCGAATGGAATAGTTAGTTGTTAGCCTCGGGGAGTATGTAGCCAGATGACTAGGGTGGTATTAACACGTACTAATGGGCACATGCATGCAATGGTGTGTGTGCCAGCGACATGCTTGTCTTTATAGGCACATACATACAGTATGTATGTACATACATACGTACATGCAGGCATATGTATATGTACTTGTTACGCGCTTCATTTCGTTTGTTAACACCCCTCCACAGTCCACATACGCTCTCATTTTTTACGGTGGCGACTTTGTGACCACAGCCGTAATCTGTGCTCAAAAATACCTCTTTCTAGGTGGATTTATGTACTGACATGATACAGAGTTATTTTATTATTCTAGAATGAAAGCATCGTTAGCTCGATCACAATCTAACAGAAACTGTGGTCACGGTCCTACGGGTGACGAAAAATACATCTGCAACCGCAGAAACCGATTTTTTGATGAATTCGAACGCGCACGACATCCATGATTGCAGGGTACGGAGTTTGTAGAATATTAAACAGTTGTGAATCAAAATTTAACTTGTGTCCCCTTCAAGCTGTCAATACCAAGAGTCAAATCAACCATTTTATTTTACTAAATTGATCGAACATGTACCCAAATCAACAATTTTATTTTACTAAATTGATCGAACATGTACCCAAATCAACCAAGTTACCGTACATACAGGGTGTACTTAAATGTACATATATGTAGATTGTGGTGGTCGGCTCCTCATCGCCACTGATCATCAAGCCATTTGGCAAACTTAACTCACCCAAACATCAATCTCATAACAAGAACTATATTGTATACACCAAAAATACACATTATGGCAGTATATGATGACTAACGTGACAACATGCGTACATTGATAACTAATTAAATGAGTAATCACAATAAACGTGAGTTGATATGTAGACCGTTAGTTATGTACATATAATTTGTTCACTGAAGTTATCACGAACTATAATGCAAATAATAATATAAAAGTGTTATAAACATATTCATAACAATTGCTATTAATATAAATATTACAAACTATATTATAAAATAAACCAACAGGTTGTTCCAACTTGAGCTGGGTCATGCCCTTGGACTGGGACCGATTGGTGCGACCCGATGCCATATTGAAACGTGAACCAAAGACTGGCCGGTGATGTGATCGTTAGGTGTGCAACATGTCACCGTTTTTATATTATTATTGTATATTATTTTTTATTATTATTGATATTATTATTATTATCGGTTATTATTAACTTTATTACTGTTATTCATTTAACTTCATGGAACAACACTTCATCTGAAAGATTGTAGAAATATTGCATTACGTTCGTGTTCGGGCAACAATGTGGCAATGATTGATCAAATATAATTCTGAAAAGTTCTTCAAAAACACGAAAACTTAAGTACCATTGACGTAGTTTCGTGATATGAACTCCATTAAGTATTTTGGATGAATTTGATGGAACACAGTGAACTAAATATGTATTAAAAAGAGCTTTTTAAATGAGACGCCCTGTACATGGATAGGTTGTGATGATGACTGTAACTGTACAGATGAATGTAACTGTACAGATGACTGTAACTGTACAGATGACTGTAACTGTACAGATGACTGTAACTGTACAGATGACTGTAACTGTACAGATGACTGTAACTGTACAGATGACTGTAACGTTCATGCAAAACAAACAATATAACGCGGTATAATACTACAGTAAACTGACTTGTGTTCAAACTTGGATTATTTTGAGCAATGAACAGGAAACAAGCGATAAATATCGACCTGTGTAAGAAAAGACCCCTGACAGTTTGGACACCTTGGTTGGATGCTAAACTCCATTTCGGAAACTTGTCTTTATTTGGGATCTGCGGACCGGAATTGATTATCCGTTTATTTTGTATTAGAATCTTTCTACTTAATCTCGACCGCGAATTAATTTTTATTTTCAAAATGGTATCATCTTGCACGAATACTAAACTGGTATGGTTTTTTTAGTCATTAGTCAATTGGGTATTCCGCAAGCAATGAATAAACGGAGCTGCACTGTAATGCCATTATGGTAATTTTAGCGAACAGTAACCCGCGGACTGTAGGTTTTGATGTTAGTCAAGTTTGATACATACATGGTACAGTACATACAGGGTGGCTCAAAAAAAAGGTTGCGCGTTTGAGCAGTTATTGTGAAAGTTGTAGACAAGCTGTGGGATTGCGGTATAGCGCATTCGAAAGAGTATGTTTTTGCCTACAAAATTATGTGTGAGTTAAGTTTCATTCGAATTGTTTTCTGATTTTACAAGTCAATTTGAGAAAAATCTTAATTTTCGCCTAATTTTTGCTGAATGCGTGATGAAAACATGTTTAATAACTAAAGGAATTGCATATGAACCCAGACACACAACCATCATATGTGAACTAAAATTTTCAAGAACTATTGTGATGTTAAATGTTATTTAAGCTGAAGTTATTGTAAAGGGATCATTCATGGGTACAGGCTATAAAAAGCAATCATGGTGATTTAAAATCATTGAAACTGTCTTTCGGCTACAACTAATATTTTTAAGTTGAGCTGATGAAGGAAAAAAATGCTTCTTTAACATTAAAAACCCAAGAAAGTTATTAAAACCGACAAATGTGCAAGCAGTGAGCGAAACACAGCCCACAAACACGATCTGACTTTATTCACGTCTGCATTATCCGTTGGGCGCGCATTTTAAATAAAGATAAGCCCCTGCTGCTGCAAACTTCTAAACCTAACCATATGACATCATTTTGTAGACAAAAGTATGCCCAATCGAATGCGCTATACCGCAATCCCACAGTTTGTCTACAACTTTCACAATAACTGCTCAAACGCGCAACCTTTTTTTTGAGCCACCCTGTATGTACACATGAAATATATCTGATTTTGATTTCAATCAAGTTTGATACCTGATTAATACACATGAAATGGAGCTGGTTTTGATTTTAGCCAAGTTTGATACATGATACATACACATGAAATGGAGCTGGTTTTGATTTTAGTCAAGTTTGATACATGATAAATACACATGAAATGGAGCTGGTTTTGATTTTAGTCAAGTTTGATACATGATAAATACACATGAAATGGAGCTGGTTTTGATTTTAGTCAAGTTTGATACATGATAAATACACATTAAATGGAGCTGGTTTTGATTTTAGTCAAGTTTGATACATGATACATACACATGAAATGGAGCTGGTTTCAACAAAAATAATTGTGTCCGGTTCTGTATGTAAGATATTTGAAAAGTCTGGCACTACACAGTTCGAACACGTTTCTTGAGCTATGTATTCTACATACATACAAACATTCATACATAGTTAATTTAGACTTTGCAGGAGGTAAAGGTGTGTCCCTTGAAAGGTAAAACGAAAAGTCCGTTTGAGAAAGACGACCAGCGACTTTCAGCCTACTGTATTTTGAGCGGAACTAGTTCAAAACAATCCTTATAACTTTTTGGAAGATTCACTTCACAAAAGTTGATTTTTTTTCAAGTCCAGAAATTTTAAAACAGACAATGTCAACCAGTGAAATTATTGTTTTTTTAATCAACATCATCTGGGAGTAGAAACTGGAGTTGCTCTCAGTATGACCTCACATCTGAAACCATCGTCTTACGGTCAATCGAAGAGCCTCGTAGAATAAGTCAGACACTTCATCAAACTCAAAGAATGGTGGTCAATTATTCTAGAAGCCACAGCCACATATGAAACAACCAATCACTGAATATGAACAGATTTTTTCGGTAAATCTAAAATAGTGTGTTACGGACAGTACATTATCTGCAAGCACTCTGTCTCTGTGAAGGCTCCCCTGATGATCCAGTAAACGACGGTATTTTGGTGTATGGATACAATATCGATGATTCGTGTCGTGCTATTATAAGGTGAAAAGGACATTATAGATCAAAATGCTGCTGAACTTCGCAGAATGCTTCGAATTTCAAATGCTTGTGTAATCGTGTAAAGATGGTGCGCTTGCAATTATCACTTATACAAAAATGGCGTTTAACATGATTAACTATCCAATGGACATTAAGTTGAACCACCTGTATAAATGGTTCGGCGTATGCATGAGAACATGTTTTATCTCATTTATTCATTTTTGCCCACTGTAGTTATAAAGATGACCATCAAACTTGCAATATCAGTGTTGTCGGAGACCGATAGAAACAACGTGCAGTTTCTATATTTCTGATAAACTTACCTACTACATACCAATCCTACCTTTTTATTTTCGATAATCCTAGAATAACCAACACTATACAGAAGTTTCATTTAAACGTGTTGCGATTATCTGTTGTGTATCTGCGTGCATATGTACGGATGTACGTATGTACAGTACTACCGTATGTGATGTGATGTATGAATACCCATGGCGCATCCCACACCGGCGCTTATATAATGCCACATTTGTGTGCATGGACACGACACGAGTCCAGTCCGAATCCAATGGGTGAATACATGTAGCCCGGCCTGAATGTCTCTCATGTACCACGCTTCCCCAAGTGGCCTTCACCAGTGGTACATACAGTAGTACATATGTAAGTATGTACTGTATGTACCTGCGCCCAACATACATACACGCCGAAAACACTTTGTTATAAATTATAGAATGCTACAGCCCTGTAATCAAACCAGTAAGAACACGTACAGAAACGCTGTAAACCATAAAAAAATCTCCGAATTGCTGGCAATCGGTTATTTACTGAACACATTGATAAACTGTAACAACAAAAGAACAATGTAAAAAACTTTTGTCAATTCTCATTTGATTTTCTCTTTATTATTCCAAAATCTAACTAACGTTTGGGTTGTATTCTGAAAAACGATGTCAAGATAAGCTCATTCATGATGAAAACTGCATCTTTCACTCCAAAACAATACGTACATACATACAGTAGTACATGTACACGTAGATAAAGTAAGGAAATGACCAAGTTGCCATCCAGACGTATATCCAAACAACTGAATAACATAAAGGATAGTTTTTTCAGTAGTAAGATCGCCTGGAACTTGGACCTGGTAGCCGGTAGCCAGGTACATATTGATGTGGATGGTACAATTCATACATATGGTTTATTGTTATTGCGTGTGGCCATGCAATGTTTCTGCGCACATCTGAAACATTACTAAAAACTATGGCGTTTAAAAACTTTTAGGATGCATTGGTGTATTCAATTCTGGAAACTGAATGGGTTGAGTTTTGAAATTAATGAGTAAAAAACAAATATAAAATGGCCATAAAGTTTCACATGTGCCCAGGGACAATGCAAGACCACACAAGAAACCAGTAACAATGAACCAGGTTTATGTTTATATGATAGGATGAATTACGGTGTCTGCCAACTACTACAAATTACGGTATGTTTATGGGGTAATTATGTAGGAGTAGGACTGAGTCCGACGTTGCAACTAATTTCTAGCCATAACCATGTGCGTATGTATTCATGCAAGTTAATAATGTCTACTTCCTAATAAAAACTTTCAGAAACGTTTAGAAATTTTATGCATATTATAAGTACAGGATGGGGTAAAACATCCAAAGTAAATTCGCAGGAGAAAATAAGGAAAGATTTGCGTTGCTTGATTAGGAAGCATAGTATGTTGCTGGATATTGGTTAAATATTTCAAAATACATCAAATAAATGACAATAATAACTTAAAATGCTTTAGTTTATTTAAAAAAATACTGTTAGAACAGTATATGACACATATTCAGAAGAAGAACTTGCTGCATGTGTTCATTATTACACACATACATATCTCCAATAGATAGTTTATGTATTATGAATGATGGATACTTACCAAGTACATGATTTATTACCACGTTCTACCTAAATATGCACATATGCCGTCATTGAAGACCTTAGACCGGGCGGGCGCAAAGAAAGCCGTGCTCTGGACAACAGGACCGTCCGCA
>OZ038445.1:12433987-12438987 GCA_964036265.1 Daptonema setosum
TGTAAGTGGTTTTCATTATGATTTTTCTTATTTTAGCTGGTGTAAAGCGCGCTCGCAGCATGCCGATAACGTACATTTGCACACAGGGTCCGATCCTCAGTGAAAAAACCAAAGATACCAGATCGGAGTTCTGGCGCATGGTGTGGTGGCATAGAGTGCCATGGTGGGTTGTTGTTGTTGTTGTTGTTGTTGTTGTTGTTGTTGTTGTTGTTGTTGTTAACTAAGGTGTTTCAGCATAATCATGCTGTGTGAATGTGTGGAAGAGGGCAAAGCCAAGTGTGCCAAGTACTGGCCGGATGCACCCGGCGAGAAGATGGTCTATTCCCATATGACCGTAACCTGTGACAACGTCAATCAACGAATTGTGCCCTGCCCAGATGGAACCAACGAATCCATCTCGATGACTAAACTTTCGGTTGTCGCTTGTATGAAATTAGAATAGATGTATAAAATATTATATAATTGCCTCGTCTATAGTATGTGGTTATCTGAATTTAATCCATAGTATGTGATTGTTTACATCTCACCAACAAATCCCAACTAATAGTATAAATAAACGACTGAAATAATTTAAATGTGTTTACACTAAACGAAAGTACCTGCAAGTTACCGAGTTTTTTTACAGTTTAAAATTTTTGTTCGGGTATGCGTGATACACTGTATGTTTCTACGGATAGATTCCACGATATTCTCATCGTTCTACTGAATCCAATGATATAGAATTGTTAGAACAAGTTTCACGTGGTTTGTACCGTATTCAGATCAAGCTTGACTCTGAGGCAAGTACCATCGAGGGTCGTATTGCCTCCGAAACGCGTTACGTGTACCACCTGAAATGGGCCAACTGGCCCGACAAGTCCGTCCCGAATTCAACCGCTGCCGTCATCAACATGGCACAGTCGGTTCACTTTTCATATAATCATTTATTTTTTATTAACCGTTAAACAGTGTTGAATTAAGATTATGTTGACTGATTAATGACTTGTTTTCAGATTTATCCGTCGCTTCGTCGGACGCAATATCATTGTTCATTGCTCGGCCGGTATAGGGCGAACCGGTTCGTACTAGAATTATATCTCATTGCATAACTGAACAACGTGTCCAAAAAAATTACACGTATTATTTAGAATGCATTAACTTATTAGATTAAATGAGGTAATGGATGCAGGTTCGTTTGTGTGTTCGTCGTACGCAATGGAGATGTTGCGCAAGAACCAACGGGTGGATCTGGCTGAGATCATGAAACAAGTGCGGGCCCAACGACTCGCATCCATTCAGACCGAGTTTCAGGTAAATGTCATAGTGTCAACGTCCAGTCAAAGTATTATGATGTAATTAGTATTGTTTATGTAATTATAATTGTAGTATCTGTTCGTGCATCGTGTGATCGTGGACGCTGTCCTCAACGGTGCATCGGCACCACCAGACGTCAAGGCATTCGTTGATGAGTACCAGGATGGCCTGAATCGCATGAAGCAACTGCTCGCTCAGCGAGTTAGTCTTTCTTTCAGCGTATCCTTCATTCTCTGAATGTCCCGCAATGAATTAAAATGTATGTACCCAAAAAAGTTTATGAGAAAATTGTGAATTATATTTTTTTCATGCTACAGTAGAAAAGTCAAAAGTCGCATATCCAACTATTGTTCATTCGAATCAGCCGTTAATTTAGGCTGGATGCGGTGGTCAATTACAACCACAACAACAACAACAACAACAACAACCACAACAACAGCAGCAACAACAACAACAGCAACAACAACAACTGCTACTACAACTACAACAACCACAACAACAACAACCACAACAACAACCACAACCACAACCACAACAACAACAACAACAACAACAACAACAACAACAACAACAACAACAACAACAACAACAACAACAACTACAACTACAACAACAACAATTACCACAACAACAGCAAGAAGCTACGCTTGGAAAACCACAACAGCAAGATCAACAACAACAACAACAACAACAACAACAACAACAACAACAACAACAACAACAACAACAACAACAACAACAACAACAACAACAACAACAACAACAACAACAACAAAATATATTGAACACGGTTCTCAACCTTCCTAGCATGCCCAAATAGTGATAATCCTACTATACGTTCCACTATCAACCAAAGCATTCATACTCAATTTAGCACTTGCTAAATATGTACATATTAGGTTGTTCAGAGCATGCAAACGTGAAAAACCGATATTTTTATGCATGTGAAACCACACACGTATGTAGTTCGCAAAAGGAATCAACCAATGTATTGTATAGGTTGAAGTTACATATATAAATGTCCGCTTCCAAGAATCTTCCTATTGAGAGTGACCGATGGACTTGGAATCAATTTTGACATTCCTCTTCGTTTTTGAACTCAGATTGTTTGCTTACAATTTCAATGTTGTAAGCATCACAGTTTGTCAACGTCGTTTTTGTATGAAACCTTATTGTAGCACAAAACAAACCGAAAAGCCTGGGATCCAAAAGTCCATCCACATGCAGTACATGTATGTATATGTTTGTATCAGCGCTCGGGAAAATGTGAAGGCTTCAATTTGTCTTCAATTGGTTGAAGTCAAATTTTTGAAGGCTTCATGAAGATACATTCATAATGAAGGCTTCGTTTGAAGCTTGGTGAAGACATGTTCAGAATGAAGGCTTCAATGAAGATTCCTTGAAGATTGACCCAAATTGAAGGCTTCGGTGAATATTAATGTAATGGTCTGTATAATTGGTGGTCATACCAGTCAATCAGCAAGTCATTAAGTACGTTGATCTGTTTGTTATTCGCCAGAAGCAGGAACTTGAAAACAATAACTTTCTTGGCTAATTCTAGCAATTATTTCGCTGCCAGTACTGTATAACGCAGTTTTTACTGTGTTGTGCTTGTTATGTTAATTGAAGATATTTTGTCATTAATAAACGAACCGGGGATAACCAGGAACTTTAATTTGTATTTTTATTGTCATCGCACACACCTCATATTGTAAAGATTTATGCTTAGAAATGTCATTTAGCAATATAATACGTGAATTATAAAAAGAAACTGATAACGAGGGTAGGAAAAAAAGGCACCACAATTATACCATCAAAATGAAGTATGCAATAATGAAATAACGGAAAGCGTGATATTTTTACATTACCGAATTGAACGGAATTGACTTCTATCATACAACATTGTTGACAACGTGAGCAATTATTATAAGATGAAGCAAAAGCTTCATTGAGCAACAGACACACATACCGTCGTTTAGTTACATATGTATATGATATATTAACTAAAGATCAGTAATTTACATTAAACATCGTACTTAAAAACTCAGTCAAAAAAATTTGAATTATTAAAGTTACTCAATCCATAGAATGTTACACAATCAAACAAGCCACAAATGATCAGCCAAAAACGTTACTCATGATCGGCGTCATCAAGATCCAACACGCCGTGCCCAAATGCTTCGATAAATTTCGCGTTGCCGTGGTAAAGAACTTGACATTCGAGGTTTTTGGCGGTCAGACTTTGCCTCTGTTGTCCCAGAAGCACTCGACATATGCTGAACAAACGCTCTGTTGCGGCACTGCTACTCGGAATCGCCAGCAAGTCGGCAGCGAGACGTGACAACGACGGCAGCTGCTGCAATTGTATGTAGTTATTGTAAATGTTTATTACTTTTGTGTACTGTAACATTTATTACTTAAATTCGTAATTTAATAATCAAATAGCAGGCTATTTACAACTATCAACCATTTGGCTGAACTAAATCACCTACGAGGTGCGACGGCATTTGAAATGCCCTCCCCCATGTACATACATGTACCCCAAATTGGCTACTTTTACAGAATAAATTCTAGTCAAAAATTAAATTTTTTTGACCACTTTACGATGCTTTCCTATGGTTTAGGAAATGGGGAATTCGATGCAATCAACCATTTGGCTGAACTAAATCACCTACGAGGTGCGACGGCATTTGAAATGCCCTCCCCCATGTACATACATGTACCCCAAATTGGCAACTTTTACAGAAAAAATTCTAGTCAAAAATTAATTTTTTTTGACCACTTTACGATGTTTTCCTATGGTTTAGGCCATGGGAAATTCGATGCAATCAACCATTTGGCTGAACTAAATCACCTACGAGGTGCGACGGCATTTGAAATGCCCTCCCCCATGTACATACAAACACCCCAAATTGGCAACTTTTACAGAAAAAATTCTAGTCAAAAATAAAATTTTTTTGACCACTTTACAATGCTTTCCTATGGTTTAGGCAATGGGGAATTCGATGCAATCAACCATTTGGCTGAACTAAATCACCTACGAGGTGCGACGGCATTTGAAATGCCCTCCCCCATGTACATACATGTACCCCAAATTGGCTACTTTTACAGAATAAATTCTAGTCAAAAATTAAATTTTTTTGACCACTTTACGATGCTTTCCTATGGTTTAGGCAATGGGGAATTCGATGCAATCAACCATTTGGCTGAACTAAATCACCTACGAGGTGCGACGGCATTTGAAATGCCCTCCCCCATGTACATACATGTACCCCAAATTGGCAACTTTTACAGAAAAAATTCTAGTCAAAAATTAATTTTTTTGACCACTTTACGATGTTTTTCTATGGTTTAGGGCATGGGAAATTCGATGCAATCAACCATTTGGCTGAACTAAATCACCTACGAGGTGCGACGGCATTTGAAATGCCCTCCCCCATGTACATACAAACACCCCAAATTGGCAACTTTTACAGAAAAAATTCTAGTCAAAAATAAATTTTTTTTGACCACTTTACAATGCTTTCCTATGGTTTAGGCAATGGGGAATTCGATGCAATCAACCATTTGGCTGAACTAAATCACCTACGAGGTGCGATGGCATTTGAAATGCCCTCCCCCATGTACATACATGTACCCCAAATTGGCAACTTTTACAGAATAAATTCCAGTCAAAAATTAAATTTTTTTGACCACTTTACAATGCT
>OZ038445.1:12443987-12451487 GCA_964036265.1 Daptonema setosum
CTTGAGGCACAGATCCTGACGCGTTGCTCTGGGGCTTTTGCTATTGCCCGTCAAGTTATTCAACTCTCTGGCCACTACGAAAACACCATTCTGATGTGGTATTAATGTGCCTTATGGCTTCAGTTAATGAAGAAGTCCAAGTAAAAAGTAAGTCACTCGGACGCGGTGTAAAATGGGAACCTGAACTGACCTGTCCTCAGATATAATAGGCATATCAAAGGCCGTAATAAAATTATTGTGGAGTGCTGTTGCATCATGATTTTATCAGAAAAAAAACACATTAAAAGTATAGACCCCTAATGTTCAAATATCGTGCGACTAATTTGAAAGTCTGCAAGCTTTTCAGACTGCAAATGACAAAGCCAACTTCTTTTTTGGTATTTGAGGGTTAAAAGTCAATAGTGAGATGTATGGACATACTTATAATTGGTGAAAGTCTGGCAATCTTTGCGTACTTACATACTTGAACGTACATCATAGGAATCTATTTATGTACATACGTACATACGTATTGTATGATGCAGCATTGTGCGCTGTTTGTTACCAGGGAGAAACGTTGGATGCTGCCAACACAGCTCTACTCCCGTCAGTTCTTCTCAGTATTGTACTTATGACGAGAATAGTAATATTTCGACGCGAAAAAACATTAATGCTTCTGAGTCTGAGGTGAGATTTGTAGTATTGTGTATAAGACATAAACAGGTTAAGCTTCATGATCATTGAGTTGGGTTAAAAAGAACATGCCAGCATAAGCATTCATACATATAGCAGACAACTGAATGTTTATAACTTGAAGTTCATTGTTTATGGTTTACTGAGCTGCTGAGATGGCTGCTATAAAATGCAATATAAACCATCGAACATCAACAACGATTAGTTTGCATATGACGTAGTGACGAGTCAAGTCATTCGTTGAATAATAGCTTATGTACTGACTGTATTGACATAAATACATGTGCTATACCTCATTTATACTTGAATATCACAAGAATGATTGCTGATTTTTCAGTTAATTTACACAAATTAATTAATTATCAATTTGTTTGATTCAATTTCAATTTGTGACGAAACTATCATCACAATGGTCAAGGTTGGTTCAGTCTTCCGGTAAACAGATTTCAAGTGGACTTGCTTTCTGATTCACAGTTTTCTCAATACAAAAAGCTTACAGAAAGTTGCCACAAAGCGTCAGAGCACAATGAACACAACAGCGACGGCAGGCATGAGCTATTTGAAGAGGAGTGGAGGAAATAGTCTCATCAAGGTAAGATTGCCAGACAGACAGACAGACAGACAGACAGACAGACAGACAGACAGACAGACAGACAGACAGACAGACAGACAGACAGACAGACAGACAGACAGACAGACAGACAGACAGACAGACAGACAGACAGATAGACAGACAGACAGACAGACAAGAAAGTTGGGTTTTTCAGTTCCAAGGATTGGACAAAATGATTGACGAAGCAGGTACTAGCAAAACGCCGAAAGTTCGCAAACAAGGCACCATGGAGCAAACCAAGGCTGAAGGTGGGCTACTGAAGTTGACTTCATTTGTGTCTGAATAAGATTGGGGTATTTGTGGTATCTGAATAAGTTTCACAAAAGCGTAGGTGTGAGTACTGTACTTTAGTATTTTATGATTTGGGCATCCCAATCAGTATTACAGGTACTGATCCACTGTTTTACTAACTTAAGTCAAACCTTTCATATCATTCATCCCAATTTTAATCAGAGAATAAAATTTAGGTGCTGAACTGGTGGCTTGGATGGACAGTCAAAACAAAAAGGCCAAGGCCAAGAAACGCAGTCCACTGAAGAAGACGACCAAGAAGACGATCACCAAACGAAAGTCACCAGCAAAGAAAGCAGCCACAGCCACACCAAAGACAAAACGACAAAGTAGGTTTTTCACTCACTCACTCACTCACTCACTCACTCACTCACTCACTCACTCTCTCACTCACTCATTTAATCACTCACTCACTCACTCACTCACTTACTCACTCGCTCACTCACTCACTCACTCACTCACTCACTCACTCACTCACTCACTCACTCACTCACTCACTCACTCACTCACTCACTCACTCACTCACTCACTCACTCACTCACTCACTCACTCACTCACTCACTCACTCACTCACTCACTCACTCACACATTCTTTCATCCAGGCACTATGCAACAAACGGCGTCAGAGGGATGTGAACTGACAACTGACCGTATGTGGGGTCTAGAAATACAGGGTAAACTGAAGCCAAAGCCAAAGCCAACGCCGAAGTTAAAAAAGCAAGGTTCATTCATTGAAATGACTAATACTGAATGATGATGCAATCAGTAGTGAGTTACATAGTGAATGAGTGAATGAGTGAGCGAGTGAGTGAGTGAGTGAGTGAGTGAGTAAGTGAGTGAGTGAGTGAGTGAGTGAGTGATTGTGTTGTTGACCGATTACCCAACTGATTGTGACGCAGGTACAATGGTGGCAACGGCAGCAGAAGGTGCAGAGCTGGTCAGTTGGATGGAATCGCAGAGCAAAAAAGCAAAGGCCAAAAAGACAAAAAAGGGGAAGGCCAAGAAAGGAAAAGGAAAGAAGTGATAATTCCTTTTATAAGTATAAATTGATTGTTTGAATGATCACGCAATCTCAGGATTTTCGTACCCGATTTGAGTGCAGTTGTTTCTTATGTTTCGGTAAAAATGTATACATACAATTTAAATTACTTAGTTTATGGAATAGCTTAATCGTTCTATATTTTTGACATTTCCACGTTTGGCTTTACGTTCTCATCTCTTTTTATAGGAGTTATTGGAAGCATAGTGCACTGAAATATCTTGCATTTTAATCACTTAGGCATCCATCCAAGCGTAAGTACATACATATTAAATATGTACCAGTGTGGTTTAGTGCATTCGATCCAGTGTCACCAAACCTACAAACTTTTTCCCTTTGCAACCTAACACCTCTGATAATTGAGTGTTACGTTATAATCTCAGAAAAATACCAGATTTTGAGGTGCACCGTACTTCTATATCACATTTTCAAAATGTCTGTATGTTACCCTGCCTCTATCTCATTTATTGACTATCAGTAGCAAACGAAAACTCCAAGTTCTGTGTATATCAGTTTCTTCTGCGATGAAATTAATCAACTCAAAATGAGTTCTATGTATCCTACTTGTGTTATGTTTATGTATGTCTAAACAAGATTTGCGATGTGATACATTTCTTTAACAAAACTTTACTCCGTCTGCCATTAATGCAGTGTCTTGACTCTTGACTGCGTCTGCCATTAATTATTTTTGTAGGTTTTCCATAGAGCACATGATCTTCAGTTTGAATAATTTCATATTTCGGATGTCTAATGATTTTGTCTTTAACACGAAATTGTATACAATTGATGCGGCTTAAAATGATTTCAAGCGTGTACAATGTACATTCGTACTGAAATTGAAGGTACCGTTAAAAATTCCCCAAAAGTTTCCACAAGTGAAAAAGTTAGAATTTTATTAGAAAACTCTTGCAAGCAAGTAATTTTTTTGTTGGTATTTGGCAATAACAAGGCAACGAATGACTGGTGTCCTCGAGTCACTCAACCGGGTGATGCTGGACTGCAGCCAACCACCGAATGGCCAACCACTTCACTCATCTAAACTCACAATCCTACATAGTTGCATCACACAACGTCCAATGTTTTTTTTACAAAAATAAACCAATGCAAAATGTTTAACTGAATGCTTTGTCGTTTCCCATAAAAAAACTGATAAAACTCTCGGAGAACGATAGCTTTATGAATAGCTGAAGTGAATATGTATACCAATGAGATGAGTAGTATAACCCAAAGTATGACAATGAATGAGACGTGTCGTAATGTTTAACACATCACTTGAACTACATAGCAGTGTTGCCTGCAATGTGATGTGTGCCTCTCAGACTGGTTGGCCACGATATGTGTGTGCAGTGCAGAGCATACATAACACTGCACTTCAAATAGATATGTATGTATATCGCTTTCTAGATGAGTTTGCGTTTTTGATCCAATTATATTATAAGTAGGTTTTTTTAGTTATAATGCCCTGTTTTCACAGTCTATGAAGCTGATGAGTCTATTTCCTCTTGTTAACGGAATTTCATGTAATGCAGCGTACAGGCACTCATCCCTAAAAGCATTTCCAAACCGCTGTCAAACACCCCGCATCCAATCCAAACTCCTTTTAGGTTTCCCAAAAAAATTTATGTTATAACGCAGTGTGTATCACTGACAACTATTAGATTCCTGATGCTTAAAAGTTTTCATTATACATACATAGCATTTAATGAACAGGAAATAATAAAATATATTACTTTTATAAGCGATGATGACAAAACAAATTTTGTCGTTGTGTACAGTGCAAAGTATTATATACTATGACAAATCTGAACCATTTAGTTTTCGAGTGTCAAAAGCACACATAAAACCTGATAAAAATCAACGATAACCGTAAAAACATTATGCATCAGCCAAATGAAGACATCGTCTGACCGGTTCACAATGTTAGGTTCATGATCATACAATGTTTTGTCATGTGAATTCGTGCTTTTAAATTCCCTGAATCTTAATCAAATGAAAATCAAGAAGTAAAACACAATACATTTTCAGAATGAAGACACTATTCGACGTTTGTGTTTCGTATCTGTCGCAGCATCTGCCAGCCCATCTCGACTCACTCGCCGACGTTCCACCCAACTGCAAGGAGCTCGTAATCGAATGGCTGTCTAGCCACGATCAGCTGTGGCCCATGGCCTCTTCGCTGCTCACAAATCCCTCCTTCGCCATCAATATCAGCCATTTGTCGTTCTTTCTCACTGATCAGGTTGAGTATGTAAGTATAGTCGGAGATGTCTTACTGATCAGGTTGAGTATAGTCGGAGATGTCTTACTGATTAGGTTGAGTAAGTATAGTCGGAGATTATTTATTGATCAGGTTGAGTATAGTCGGAGATGTCTTACTGATCAGGTTGAGTATAGTCGGAGATGTCTTACTGATCAGGTTGAGTATAGTCGGAGATGTCTTAAGCCCTGTTTATACTTCAGCGTAAGCCGTAGCGTAGTGGGGGCGGAGTCTACGGGTGTAGGCAAAGCGTACATCTATGCCATAGATCTACGCGTAGGTAAAAATTTGAGTATAAATGCTCGTTCGCTACGCCTCAACTAAATCCCGAAAAAATTATTTATAGGATCAGAAATTTACAGGATCGGAAAGAAAACGTCGGATTTATTTTGCCTTTGTTTTTCTAGTGCTGACGGGCTCGTGTGTCTGATACCAGCGCGTGTTTTAGGGCTTGTTTGCCGTTTTATGAATTTACGTGCATGCTCGGTTTAGCTCGGGTGTTTTGGGCCAACTTCGGATTTAGTTTGCACAGTAACAAAACTTAACAGAAAAGTAGTCGGAGGGGTTTATTGACCTCCTGAAAACATCTGTGATTTTTCCAGCTCGAAAAATGAATTAATTTCGGTCGAATTTGCTCAGCGAATACTGCGTGTTTTCTTCATAAGCTGGGGCGAAATCTGCATAGCGGCGTGGTGACCAATCGAAGTCATTTTTCATCAATAACTCTATTTATAGGTTTTCAACAACGGTGAGAAGATCTCAGAATTTTTCAAGCGTCAGAAACCGCAAATCACCTGAATTTAGCCCATACAGAAATTTAGAGACATTTGAACATCTTCGAAAACAACGTCTCAGCAAATTTTCGCGAGTAAAATAAATTTCTTGTGAGTTAGAATTGATTTCCCAACATATTTTAATATTTTTGAATGTTTTTCTTCCAATTCCCTTACTCCCTTATCTACGCGTAGAATATCAAATCAATTTGATATTGAGCGTACAGGAACAAATTCTATGCGTATGCAAGAGGCGGAGCCTACGCATGATGAGAATGCAAATCTAAGCGTGAGCGAGTATAAACGGTTGACCCGTAGTCAGGCGTATATAGCGTAGACCTACGGCTTACGCTGGAGTATAAACGCGGCTTTACTGATCAGCTTGAGTATAGTCGGAGATGTCTTACTGATCAGGTTGAGTATAGTCGGAGATGTCTTACTGATCAGGTTGAGTATAGTCGGAGATGTCATACTGATCAGCTTGAGTATAGTCGGAGATGTCTTACTGATCAGGTTGAGTATAGTCGGAGATGTCTTACTGATTAGGTTGAGTAAGTATAGTCGGAGATTATTTATTGATCAGGTTGAGTATAGTCGGAGATGTCTTACTGATTAGGTTGAGTATAGTCGGAGATGTCTTACTGATCAGCTTGAGTATAGTCGGAGATGTCTTACTGATCAGCTTGAGTATAGTCGGAGATGTCTTACTGATCAGGTTGAGTATAGTCGGAGATGTCTTACTGATCAGGTTGAGTATAGTCGGAGATGTCTTACTGATCAGGTTGAGTATAGTCGGAGATTATTTATTGATCAGCTTGAGTATAGTCGGAGATGTCTTACTGATCAGCTTGAGTATAGTCGGAGATGTCTTACTGATCAGCTTGAGTATAGTCGGAGATGTCTTACTGATCAGGTTGAGTATAGTCGGAGATGTCTTACTGATCAGCTTGAGTATAGTCGGAGATGATTTATTGATCAGGTTGAGTATAGTCGGAGATGTCTTACTGATCAGGTTGAGTATAGTCGGAGATGTCTTACTGATCAGGCTGAGCTGAGTATAGTCGGAGATGATTTTGATGATCAGGTTCCATATATCCGTAGATGTTTTACTGATCAGGTTGAGTATATTAGGAGATAATTTATTGTTTAGGTTGTGTATATCCGGGATGTTCGCCGATTACGTTGAATATAGTCGGAGACATACATAGACTGACCAGGTTGAATATACAGGGTGGGCCAAAAAAAACCATACGATTTTGAACGTTAATAACTCGATCTATAACCAACCGATTCAATCGTTTTTGCTCTCATTTGAAAGCCAATATTTCAACTTAAAATCCCTCTAGTTAAAGTTGTGTTTTATGGAGTTGCCCAGAAGTTACAGAAGAAAATTTGAAAAATCGTGATTTTTTGGCGAAAAAGTCATCGAAATGCATGGGCTATTGTGTTTTAAAAGCTGTAAACGGAGTATTTAAGTTTATGAATGAATGAAATGCATCAAATAACAACTAGTTAAACCTTGTTGATCGAAGATAAATGAATGGTACACTCGATTTAACCATTTTCCAGAACCACCAAAGTCTGAGCTCAGGGTTAAATTTGTCAATGGCGGCTATGACATTCGCCATGAATTTTTTTGTCCAAGCACTCAAATATGGTTTTACAAAGTTTCAAAGTTAGAATTGAGCTCAGCAAACTCAATTTCCTTTATTGAACTTTTCAAATTCAGAAATTCGTTGCCCAAAAGGAACATTTTGCTAAACCACAAAATTTCGGTTTTTCTCGTCCAAAACACGATATTTTAGGGTTTCTTCTGTAACTTGAGGAAAACTTTATAAAACATGACTAAAATTGG
>OZ038445.1:12461487-12471487 GCA_964036265.1 Daptonema setosum
GAGTGAGTGAGTGAGTGAGTGAGTGAGTGAGTGAGTGAGTGAGTGAGTGAGTGAGTGAGTGAGTGAGTGAGTGAGTGAGTGAGTGAGTGAGTGAGTGAGTGAGTGAGTGAGTGAGTGAGTGAGTGAGTGAGTGACTTGCTATAATTTCAGGCTGGTCAGCAACAACAGCCAGCACAACCATCTAATGACAACTATCAAACTGGTGTCGAAAAGCCAGCCCCACAAGCAGATGACAACAAAGACAAAGATAAAGACAACCAAAATAACAAAAATATGAAAAACAACTTCAATAATGACAACAATAATGTCAACAACAATATCAACAACAACATTGCCGAAACCAACAACAACAACAACAACAACAACGTGTCCGTCCCGCCTGCCAAACTATTCAAGCCACCCGTCGTTGATGCAGCACCCCCTGCAGCTCAACCCGTTCCTTCCCCTCAATCCGTGTCTTCACCTCAACCCGTGCTGTCACCTCAACCCGTTCCTTTCCCTCAATCCGTCCTTTCACCTCAACCCATTCCGTCACCTCAACCCGTTCCTTTCCCTCAATCCGTCTTTTCACCTCAACCCATTCCGTCACCTCAACCCGTTCCGTCCCCTCAACCCGTTCCGTCAGCTCAACCCGTTCCGTCAGCTCAACCCGTTGCCTTACCTCAACCTGTAGGTCCATCACCTGTTCTATCCCCACCGACACTGGCAGCTACCCAATCAATGAAACCAGTCAGACCGATAACACCAACCACCTCCAATGTAGCCGTAGCGTCACCAACCAAGAACCCGATCGGTAATGTACGTGTGGCTGTGGCACGTCCCTTGGCCACCATCGCGCCACAACCACAAAAACCATGATTTTACTATACCCAAGACTACACGATTGATTAAGAAATTGGAAAGTGCACCATTTTCATAAGACTGCCTTGCGTACGCAGAGGATAGATTATATATTATTTTGACTTGATGCTACTTCTTCGTGTTTGCAAGTGAGTTAAAATTCTAAAAATCTTCTCAAAGTGCTCAGTGAGATGATGCACTTTCATTCCGGTTTCTAATGAGTTATGAGTATGACCCGTTGCTTCTTGTAAAACTTCTGTCATAGCCATGTAGATTTCTCTCTGAGATAGAGTATTCTCTAGTACAGTAAATTTAGTGCTGACCCATAGTTTTACAACGGGCAAAAGTAAATATGTTACATAAATGTATAGTAGGTCGTGCAAGCAAACTATAACACAACCTACAAACAACCCTTTTCAGTATCATTCATTCACTGACTGATTCATTTGTAACCTTACACCGACTCAGTCATGTACTGAACATGTCAATTATCCAGAAGCCATAATGCCATAATGTGCTTGATTTACAGCGATGGACGATTGTTTTCAGAATACTAAAGAAGTCTAAATTTTTCAAAATGCTTTTGAAGAACACTTTCTCTCTTTTATTCCGTTTTCGTCCGCCAATGTTCACAAACATACTGTCCCAATTTCCAATACTAAACGCTCAATCACTAATTAATTTTGCTCCTATTATACAACATGCAACAGTGAATAAACCGAATTTTAAATTTAAAGAAAAAATGAAGGTGGGACAAAGTTGAAGTATGTTATTCTGAGACAACAAGAGCACGTACCGTATACATGAAGCAGAAAACGCGTAGAATTTAGTTACACGGTTCCTTGTAAATCGGATCGCAATCCATAACGCTTCAGATATTTCAGTTAAAATTTCACCTCATTTCATAAAACGTATATTAGTTGCAGTGAAATGTTACAAAGGGAAATGAAATTAGAACATTTCATACATGTCTGGTCTTAAACGAGCAAATTAAGCATAATTTGTTATTAGTAATTGGTAGGTTTTTTCATTCTCAACATAAGTTTTTTTCATTTGTGGTTATAATCCACATTTTGTAAAAAAAATTAATAAGCTTTATCACACCGTAGATCTTCTAATGTCAGCACTTCATTTTATTGCGGTATTTTCGAACAAATACACATTTATTTGATTAAATGAGTCTCATTAAAACGTTGGTTGATAATAATAAAAACAGCAAACACAAAGCGTTCAATTGAATAAACAGCACTGGGGCACCGGTAATATAATCACAAATATTATGATAAGTACATGTGGCATTACAAGTTTTTGACAAATTTGCCGTACGGATTGAAATTTAAACATTAAATTTTGATTTTAATTCACGCTAATTAAAATGTTTGATTTCACTGTTGAAATGCCGAAAGTGACCACAACAGGTACATAATGTGAAGTTTGCCCGCATTGCAAAACATGGGGTGTGTGTATTTAAATAGAGTAAACTAATATTTTCCGCAGTTCAAACGTATTAAAAAATTAATGAAACACCGGTTTATTGTTTACGAAAAAGCACAAGTTAAGTAAAAATGTATGTACACAGAAGCTTGAAAGAATGGTGCGTTTATGAATCGCTGTCACAAACCACAAACACTCTCTCGGCCCAAAATGATAATAAAAATTGCATAATTTATCATACGTATAATATCACACTCTTCGCTCCTGGAACATTATGTTGTGTATACATATGCTGACTATGCTTTATAGCCCACTTTATGTTACAGAAGCGACTGTGGGGCAGAGCATTGTTGGAGCCTTGAATAGTTTTCACAGGTACTTAGCTAGTTCGTCATCGTCATTGAGAAATGTGTCCTGGATGTGTTGCAGTGCGTTGCTATCACCCACTCCCTGTCTGTACAGCTGACCGAGACTGAAGCCCATCTTGAAGTAGTCCACGATTTTATGGGCACAATCCGGCGGCATAAACGACCGATCGCACTGACATTCGTAGACGGGCAGTGGAGTCAACGTGTGGCACTCGGAACCAAACTCGACACCACAACGACCGTGGCTATGGCATTTGGTGGTGGCACATTTACTGGACATGTCTTGCACCAGTAGCGCGTACGGTCCGAGCAGGTCACTTAGGTTGTCCGCTGAAACATCACACGTGGCAAACAACTAGATAATTTAGGTTACAATGAGATTATACGATGGGAAACTTATGGTCAAAGTTTCGATTTCTAGGGGGAAAATGTTGTTGATTTAATAGTGGAATAGAATACAGTAAGAACACCTTCATGTTTGTAAACACATTCGCAATGGTAAATGTACATACATACATATGATGAACCCCATTATAGTACATATGTTTTCGAGTTGTGACCATTGGTTAGCTGACCAACCGATCTGTTGGCATCGATGTGCCGTGGAGGCGCTGGCCCAACTGCCCCACAACACCACACCCGCAAATCCGGCATCTGCCACCTGCTTTATACTGCTGCATAGATCGGCCTGCAATTTTGACGTTGTACCATAAACACGCCCGTTCTATACTTCTGATTTCCGACTGATTAGGTTATTTTAAAATATCAGGTATTGATATTGCTATGTAATGATAACACACACTCCCTGTGTTTTAAAATATCAGCAATAGCCCGTTCCCTCGATGTTTTTTTATGTAGATCAGCGTGTAATATCAGACGTTATCACAACATGAAGTACATGTCAATTCAAATGTTCACTCTTTTGTACATGAGACTTCATGATGTATTTAAAAATAGTGGCACACAAATGTCAGTTCATCAAAAGCAACCTTATCGTAAAAAGTGAACACGTCGACATACAGGTCGTATGCATAGGTTGTGTAGGCGTACAGGGCCTGTGGCTGTCTGCTCGACTGAACCCGCTTCGTTTCTCGCAGTTTGGCCTGAAAACTCATTTAGTCACCAACAGTGTTAACAGTTGCAATGTATTGGTCTAAACGTTTGAATCATCAGGTTCAACATATATGTACATACATGTATGTTTATTAAAATCCGAGTGGGAATAATCAGCCAGTCAGAAAATTTACCTGAATGTAGGCATGTCTGTCTTCTTGTGGATGGTTGAGCATGCGATCTTTAAGGTAGATGGACGGGTAGAGGGCATCTGACGCGTCGAACATCCAGTCAAGTCTGAAAACAGTTAAACTTTGCTGCGGTACACTAATTAGTGATTGAGTGAGTGAGTGAGTGAGTGAGTGAGTGGGTGAGTGAGTGAGTGAGTGAGTGAGTGAGTGAGTGAGTGAGTGAGTGAGTGAGTGAGTGAGTGAGTGAGTGAGTGAGTGAGTGAGTGAGTGAGTGAGTGAGTGAGTGAGTGAGTGAGTGAGTGAGTGAGTGAGTGAGTGAGTGAGTGAGTGAGTGAGTGAGTGAGTGAGTAAGTGAGTGAGTGAGTGAGTGAGTGAGTGAGTGAGTGAGTGAGTGAGTGAGTGAGTGAGTGAGTGAGTGAGTGAGTGAGTGAGTGAGTGAGTGAGTGAGTGAGTGAGTGAGTGAGTGAGTGAGTGAGTGAGTGAGTGAGTGAGTGAGTGAGTGAGTGAGTGAGTGAGTGAGTGAGTGAGTGAGTGAGTGAGTGAGTGAGTGAGTGAGTGAGTGAGTGAGTGAGTGAGTGAGTGAGTGAGTGAGTGAGTGAGTGAGTGAGTGAGTGAGTGAGTGAGTGAGTGAGTGAGTGAGTGAGTGAGTGAGTGAGTGAGTGAGTGAGTGAGTGAGTGAGTGAGTGAGTGCGTGAGTGAGTGAGTGAGTGACTGAATATACAGTTTATTATGTACTTGTCATTGATCTGCTGATACGTAGCACTGCATGTTCCGCTGGCTGTTAATCCAGTGGAGCATATGGGAAAACCGTAGTACCCCCATTGTGCGTTAGGCCTCAGCATCTTCGCATACTGTATGGTTTTCAACATCAAGTCTCTGCAATTGATTTAATCTCGGTCGATAATATATGAAAACGTTTAACATTACTTGGTTTAAGAGGCTACTGTTTTTTTGAACGTTTTTTCACTATTGGCAAAATCTAAATTTTCTCTCTGATAAAATTATGATTAGCCCAGTCATAATTTACAGATAAGTACAGGTATGTATGTACAAATCAGTGATGCAACAAATCAAAGTGAATCAATGTAACTGACGGCATTCTTACAATGAACACAATATAATAATAGTTCAGAACAATTGAAAAAGTGAAACTGTTCGTTCATAATTACTCACTTGGCGCCTTTTTCGAATTCGTAAATTGCTTGCTTTGTGATTTTATCTCTCGGCCAATCCCGATGCCTGGCTGTTACCAGACTGATCGAGTGATGTCTGAAATAATAAGTTCAATACTAATTATTCAGTCAGTCAGTCAGTCAGTCAGTCAGTCAGTCAGTCAGTCAGTCAGTCAGTCAGTCAGTCAGTCAGTCAGTCAGTCAGTCAGTCAGTCAGTCAGTCAGTCAGTCAGTCAGTCAGTTTTTTAAAGTCATTCAGAAAGTTTTTGAATAATTATCTGTTTTATTCGAAATTCTTTGTTGCAACGTTATATGCGCAATAATAACAATCATTACACTGAACACAAATAATCCGACGTGTGCTCGATGCACCAGACACGCGCTGAAAACAAATACTGCTCATTTTGTACATATTTGTTGTTATTTGGGTATGTTTTACATGGATTGTAACCAAATTGTATGAACAATTATATTTATCATGATTTTTTATGTTTTTTTAAACCAAGTATAAACTTAACTAATGAGCGCTGTAATCTCCCTGAGGAGGCCCAAGCAGCTTTTATTAGGAACGTTGTCGTAGGCAGGGCCGAAACAACGTTTAGATTTTATTTTTCTCTTTTATAAGTTAGCAAACTTGATTTTACAGAAAATATACTAGATTTTTATTTTTACAAATAAAAACAAATTTACTTAATAATAGTTTTTGTTTTTTAAATTTACTTTAGTTTTTGCTTTACTTATCCTATAAAAAACTATTTTAATTCCATTCCTCAATAAATATGACTGTTCGCTATTAGTCAGTCAGTCAGTCAGTCAGTCAGTCAGTCAGTCATTCAGTCAGTCAGTCAGTCAGTCAGTCAGTCAGTCAGTCAGTCAGTCAGTCAGTCAGTCAGTCAGTCAGTCAGTCAGTCAGTCAGTCACTCAGTCGCTCAGTCAGTCAGTCAGTCAGTCAATAACCAGACAATTGATGGTTGACCAACTTATAAACAATGCGATCTCCCCAGTTGCCACTCCATAGTGGACTCCATGCTTCATAGTCGATAACGGCCAATCCATTATATAGTGGATCGGGTATTGCTGCTTGGATATGACTGGTCATGTGGTACAGATGTGATGACATCACCGTTGCCTAAGGTAATCAGTGATTGGTTTTTGTAACAGTAACCCATCGTTATTTACAGGGTCGCTGATTGGATTGGAACGTAGGAGTCGCCGAAGCTTCGGCTAGTAGTACTTACGTTTCCAACCAATCAATGAAGAGGACCTACACTCGACCTCAATCACCCCCCTTCAGTGTACATCAATCTTATATTTCTTAATCAAAGGGACTCACCTGTGGAACACCACCATTTTTCAGCACCATCTTTGATCCAACTCGCTCGATCTTCGGGTACAGGCCAAGTTCGTGCTCATAGAAGAGAACCACTTTGTCGCCGTAGAATGTATGGTCTTTATTGGCCTAAAATCATGTGCATTTCTACTTGGGGTTGACAATAATGCCGTTGTTGTACTGAGTAACACACTGATGAAACAAACTGATTTTACCACGTTGAATCATTTTGATTTTTTTATTTGTAATATCCCACATTCTGGCTCGGCTCAATATTTTGACAAACCACAAAAACCCAATCCTGTTAACCATTTTTATCCAATCCAAAAGTTATCATGCTAATGAAAAAGTTTACAAAAATTTCACATCCGCACTGCAGTATACATATTTTAGGATGTATGTATTCATAGAAGTGAGTAGTTTGTGCCACTCATCACAAGTCACAACAGTTGAACTACATAAGTAGGTAAATACATTTATTATACATGTATTTTACTGTATTTGTCAATTAATCAACCAACCAATATATTATACGATTGCGTATCGACGGTGACATTGTATTTTGACTTGCAATTATCGGTGGGTGCATTCCATGTGACTGTGAACGGGTGGCTGTCAGTGGTGGTGTTGCTGCTGCTGGTGGTGGTAGTGATCACTGGTGTACATACCACACTTATTAATAATAATAATATTGATTGTGGTCGCATTCTGCACAATCGCATCATCAAATTCATCATCTAAAACGCAAAACTTTTTTGAATAATAAAATGAAAATTAGTGTAATTGTTTTCGAATTTTGAACCGGAAATCGTTGCTGTAAATTTAGAAACAAAATAACTAGCCTGTGTGGTTTATTCTGCAACAACTCCAAAATCCAATGACGATTGCTAATTATGGGACTGGTTCCTAGGTTCGAAAACTGACTTGAGACACACACCCTGACGCGTTGCTCTGGGGTTTCCACCATTGCCCGTCAGTTTATTCAACCTCTGTGGTCACAACGAAAACACCATTCTGAATGATATTAGTGTGCCCTGTTACATAGCTTCAGTAATGAAGAAGTGTCAGTGAAAAAACTAAAGGCAGTCTATAACAAAGCTTCATCGGTGTGGAGAAGTTGTATGGGGAATTGATTGTAATGCAATGGAACACATGATTGTAAGTATCGGGGCAATGGAACAGCTGGCAGTGAGCACCGGCATCAGTAAACAGAGCTCGCAATCATTCTCGTCAAACACAAACGCACGCACAAACGCCAACTGGCGGACGAGCCAAACCTCCAAACAGAGCGGCATCTTTCCTGAGAAGTTTGAATCGGCAAAAGTTATACCATTTTACCTGCACCTGAAGGAATAGTTTCTACTTTTTTAAGCCACCAAAAGAAGGGAACTCCTATTTTTCCTTCCCTTCTCGTCTGCTAGTGGCAAACGCCAAACCTGTCACACAAATCTGGGTCAAACCAAAATCGCCGTTCTCCAAGGGTGTGCAGCAAATGACGTAAAGGTCTATAGGCTCGGGTAGTTCACTATCCAAAATCAAATAAGACGTTTGCCTATCATCAAGTGTACGACGGATGTCAGTCATTTCATCCCTGTGAATTGTCTCACTCAAAAAAATTAATTGTTCAAACTTTGCAACTCAGTTATTGAGCAAATCTCGAATATCTTGATGTTTATGCAAAGTTGAAGCGCCTTTGCTAAGTTAATAAAAAAGCAGAGCATATAAACACTATTATATCGTGCGCTCCTAAAAAATATGATTATTATCTTGAATGGTTACATAAAAAGTTATGAAGCCCGTGTAAAAAGTCTGATTTAACTGTCATTTCTAACATCAAAGCAGATTGTATGATGTCATTATGGTTTTTAGCCTGTGAGAATTTTTGTCAAGCCAAAGTGCGCCAATCGTGCCAAAGTAGACGCACTGCAGAGTACGAAATTATAACTTTCAGCCGATTATGACTAGTTTTTTCAGACGGCAAACATATGGCACTTTTCAACTAGCCATTTCTCGCAAATAAATTAGCGGAAACCGACAAAAAGTGTATCGGGCAGTTTCATTCAGAATCGGTGGCTTTTCAAGAATACATAGCTCTAGCTGGATGTTTCTATCGAACTTCAAAACATTTTTGGCCTAGTTGACTCATAAATGCAGTAAAAACGGGTCATGTTCGATTGAATGAAACAGACATATATATTCTTATATGAGTTAATAGTTTCCTGATTACATTAGAGTAATGCACTTTACACCAGCAGCAGTTATTATCTGGCACACGTACGCACTGATGTCCAATCGCTACTAAAATCTTATACATTTATTAAACACATTTTACCTGAAAGAAATGGTATGAAACAGATTTAACGGAAAGAAGATAAGAGTTAGTGGGAAAAGTCTGTTGTGGGGTTTTGCTTCCATGTGTAAAATGTATGTTGGTTTATCTGACGAATGGGATGTGAACAATGATGGTGGTATGGTCAATACTTTTATATATATAGTGACTGTGGAACGTGATCAATGTTCCATAAGATATGGCAACACTATCACTTATCTAAACCTTTTACAGTATAGGCTCTAATCAAGATGAGAAAAGCTATATTATAGCTGACTGTTTCACTATATGTAACTTATAGTGGGATGTTATTTATTCTCAGGATAACAAAGTTGTATCTGGGCGCCGATTTAATCAATTATCCTACTATTAACTCCGATTTGCACTTAATTATGTATGAGATTGGGTTGGGAAACATTGGTTTTTTTCTACACGTAAAGTTTATTGGAAACAAGTACATATATACAGAAAAGTTCAAATACACAATTTTTCGGTTGTGCCGGAGTAGGTAGAATAGGTTTGAGTTTAGAGTTGATAAATAGCAATGGTGTGTGTGATGTTATGGTCATGGACATGGTAACACTGGCGGCTAATTCTCCAAAGAGAGGAGAATTCTGTCAAAGAGGGAGAATTGGTAGTTTCCAGGCCATTTTAATTGTACCGTAGGAGAAATATTCTACTTTTTGAAAACGCCAAACAGGGTGGAATGCCAATTTTCCCACCTGTTCTCGTCCGCTGGTGTTTAGTAATACCGGGACGATATTGTGGCACTCAATCAACAATTGCGTGTTCGCTGTAACAAATGTACATAATGTATGTATTCAATGTAGTCAGTGTCCCTGGCACCATTCCGCTCATTTTCTCTAGACCAAATTGCGTTGACTGATTTTAGTACCGCATGTTCAAAGTGTACAGGATTATAGTCTTGCGTAAAAATAGCTCCTCAGTCCTCTGTAGCCAGATCTGCTAGAATTTATACGGCACTCTCACAAATGAAAGCCGACCCGGTACATACATACTTCCATGTTACAACTCATTTGTACAACTGCTGTTAAAATGCGGGGTGTAGAAAAATCACTAAATCGGTAGTTTTTGGATATCATTGCGTCACTCAAATTTTCGTCGATAATCCAATAAAACCTCTTGTGAAAACATAATTTAATATTCGACAAACACGAAAGGCACCGAAAGTAAAACGTAACAGAGTATCAAATGAGGTAATAAAACAATTTTACGTCACAATGAATAAAATACTTGAACTTTTGTGTAGATTTGCCATGCCT
>OZ038445.1:12481098-12523598 GCA_964036265.1 Daptonema setosum
GATGCACCCGGCGCGAAGATGGTCTATTCTCATATGACCGTAACCTGTGATAATGTCGTTAATAAAAGCATTGCCGTGCCCAATGGCCCTGATGAAACGGTCACTATGTGCAAACTATCGGTTCGTTTCCGGTTTCTGCCAATCTACTTGATTTCGAGTGCATTCCGATACACTCGTTTTAAACAGATTACATGTACCCGTCAAGTTTGATGGAGTAACATATCAACCGACTCCTGGTTTAATTGAGAATGGGAGCAATCTGTTTGAGTGACTGACAGACTCACTAACTGAATGACTGAATAAATGACTGACAGACTACCGGTATTTAGATTAAACTGGACTCGGAAACTAACGTGATCGAAGGTCGGATCGCATCGGAGACCCGATACCTGTACCACATAAAATGGGCCAACTGGCCCGACAAGTCTGTGCCCAATTCGACGGCCGCCGTTATTTGGATGGCACAGTTGGTTGCGATGGTATTTGGGTGAACTCGAACCTTGAACTTGAACTTGATATTTAACTTGAACTTGAACTTGATCTTGAGCATGTTCGATGGCACTGTAGTCTCGTTGAAGAAAGTGTGTAGAGTTTGCCGTCGTAAGCATCGTATTATAGTAAACAAACTTTCATGTACATCCGTCGCTTCATCGGCCGCAACATCATAGTGCACTGCTCGGCGGGCATCGGACGCACCGGTTAGAGATTCTCCACTCATGATAAAAACGCTGATATTACCGTAATATACAGTAATCACCATCAAACCCATTCAATATAACCATAATCTTGTATTCCATCAGGTTCGTTTGTGTGTTCGTCGTACGCAATGGAGATGTTGCGCAAGAACCAACGGGTGGATCTGGCAGAGATCATGCGACAGGTGCGGGCGCAACGACTCGCATCCATTCAGACTGAGTTTCAGGTTAATCTACGTTATTTCATGAAAATTGAATTTTTTGTTTATTTCATTCACTAATTATGGAGATTTAGGTTCAAATTTAATGAATAAAAATTTATGTTTTTAGTATTTGTTTGTGCATCGCGTGATCGTTGATGCCATCCTCAATGGTGCTCCTGTGCCACCCGACGTCAAGCCGTTTGTTGATGAGTACCAGGAAGGACTGAACCGAATGAAGGAGCTGCTGGCTGCCAAGGTTATGCACATAGTGAGTTTGTGAGTGAGTGAGTGAGTGAGTGAGTGAGTGAGTGAGTGAGTGAGTGAGTGAGTGAGTGAGTGAGTGAGTGAGTGAGTGAGTGAGTGAGTGAGTGAGTGAGTGAGTGAGTGAGTGAGTGAGTGAGTGAGTGAGTGAGTGAGTGAGTGAGGTAGTGACTTGCTATAATTTCAGGCCGGTCAGCAACAACAGCCAGCACAACCATCTAATGACAACTATCAAACTGGTGTCGAAAAGCCAGCCCCACAAGCAGATGACAACAAAGACAAAGATAAAGACAACCAAAATAACAAAAATATGAAAAACAACATCAATAATGACAACAATAATGTCAACAACAACATTGCCGAAACCAACAACAACAACAACAACAATGTGTCCGTCCCGCCTGCCAAACTATTCAAGCCACCCGTCGTTGATGCAGCACCCCCTGCAGCTCAACTCGTTCCTTCCCCTCAATCCGTGTCTTCACCTCAACCCGTTCCGTCACCTCAACCCGTTCCTTTCCCTCAATCCGTCCTTTCACCTCAACCCATTCCGTCACCTCAACCCGTTCCTTTCCCTCAATCCGTCCTTTCACCTCAACCCATTCCGTCACCTCAACCCGTTCCGTCTCCTCAACCCATTCCGTCACCTCAACCCGTTCCGTCCCCTCAACCCGTTCCGTCAGCTCAACCCGTTCCGTCAGCTCAACCCGTTGCCTCACCTCAACCTGTAGGTCCATCACCTGTTCTATCCCCACCGACACTGGCAGCTACCCAATCAATGAAACCAGTCAGACCGATAACACCAACCACCTCCAATGTAGCCGTAGCATCACCAACCAAGAACCCGATCGGTAACGTACGTGTGGCTGTGGCACGTCCGTTGGCCACCATCGCGCCACAACCACAAAAACCATGATTTTACTATACCCAAGACTACACGATTGATTAAGAAATTGGAAAGTGCACCATTTTCATAAGACTGCCTTGCGTACACAGAGGATAGATTATATATTATTTTGACTTGATGCTACTTCTTCGTGTTTGCATGTGAGTTAAAATTCTAAAAATCTTCTCAAAGTGCTCAGTGAGATGATGCACTTTCATTCCGGTTTCTAATGAGTTTTTATACCCGTTGCTTCTTGTAAAACTTCTGTCATAGCTATGTAGATTTCTCTCTGAGATAGAATATTCTCTAGTACAGTAAATTTAGTGCTGACCCATAGTTTTAAACGGGCAAAAGTAAATATGTTACATAAATGTATAGTAGGTCAGTGCAAGCAAACTATAACACAACCTACAAACAACCCTTTTCAGTATCATTCATTCACTGACTGATTCATTTGTAACCTTACACCGACTCAGTCATGTACTGAACATGCCAATTATCCAGAAGCCATAATGCCATAATGCCATAATGTGCTTGATTTACAGCGATGGACGATTGTTTTCAGAATACTAAAGAAGTCTAAATTTTTCAAAATGCTTTTGAAGAACACTTTCTCTCTTTTATTCCGTTTTCGTCCGTCAATGTTCACAAACATACTGTCCCAATTTCCAATACTAAACGCTCAATCACTAATTAATTTTGCTCCTATTATACAACATGCAACAGTGAATAAACCGAATTTTAAATTTAAAGAAAAAATGAAGGTGGGACAAAGTTGAAGCATGTTATTCTGAGACAACAAGAGCACGTACCGTATACATGAAGCAGAAAACGCGTAGAATTTAGTTACACGGTTCCTTGTTAATCGGATCGCAATCCATAACGCTTCAGATATTTCAGTTAAAATTTCACCTCATTTCATAAAACGTATATTAGTTGCAGTGAAATGTTACAAAGGGAAATGAAAAGAGTTTTCACCTAAATCAAATTAGAACATTTCATACACGTCTGGTCTTAAACGAGCAAATTAAGTAATTGGTAGGTTTTTTCATTCTCAACATAAGTTTTTTTTCATTTGTGGTTATAATCCACATTTTGTAAAAAAATTTAATACGCTTTATCACACCGAAGATCTTCTAATGTCAGCACTTTATTTTATTGTGGTATTTTCGAACAAATACACATTTATTTGATTAAATGAGTCTCATTAAAACGTTGGTTGATAATAATAAAAACAGCAAACACAAAGCGTTCAATTTAATAAACAGCACTGGGGCACCGGTAATATAATCACAAATATTATGATAAATACATGTGGCATTTCAAGTTTTTGACAAATTTGCCGTACGAATTGAAATTTAAAAAAATAAATTTTAATTTTAATTCACGCTAATTAAAATGTTTGATTTCACTGTTGAAATGCAGAAAGTGACCACAACAGGTAATGTGAAGTTTGCCCGCATTGCAAGACATCGGGTGTGTGTATCTAAATAGAGTAAACTAATATTTTCCGCAATTCAAACGTATTAAAAAAGTAATGAAACACCGGTTAATTGATTACGAAAAGCACAAGTTAAGTAAAAATGTATGTACACAGAAGCTTGAAAGAATGGTGCGTTTATGAATCGCTGTCACAAACCGCAACCACTTTCTCGGCCCAAAATGATAATAAAAATTGCATAATTAGAGTTCACACAAAACATAGTATACAGACAGGAGTATCACACTCGTCGCTCCTGGTACATTATGTTGTGCATATGCTGAGTATGCTTTATAAACCATTTAATGTTACAGAAGCTCAACTGTTGCGCAGAGCATTGCATGACGGCTTGAATAGTTTCTACAGGTACTTAGCTAGTTCGTCATCATCATTGAGAAATGTGTCCTGGATGTGTTGCAGTGCGTTGCTATCACCCACTCCCTGTCTGTACAGCTGACCGAGACTGAAGCCCATCTTGAAGTAGTCCACGATTTTATGGGCACAATCCGGCGGCATAAACGACCGATCGCACTGACATTCGTAAACGGGCAGTGGAGTCAACGTGTGGCACTCGGAACCAAACTCGACACCACAACGACCGTGGCTATGGCATTTGGTGGTGGCACATTTACTGGACATGTCTTGCACCAGTAGCGCGTACGGTCCGAGCAGGTCACTCAGGTTGTCCGCTGAAACATCACACGTGGCAAACAACTAGATAATTTAGGTGACAATGAGATTATACGATGGGAAACTTATGGTCAAACTTTCGATTTCTAATGGGAAAATGTTGTTGATTTATTAGTGGAATAGAATACAGTAAGAACACCTTCATGTTTGTAAACACATTCACAGTGGTAAATGTACATACATACATATGATGAAACCCATTATAGTACATATGTTTTCGAGTTGTGACCATTGGTTAGTTGACCAACCGATCTGTTGGCATCGATGTGCCGTGGAGGCGCTGGCCCAACTGCCCCACAACACCACACCCGCAAATCCGGCATCTGCCACCTGCTTTATACTGCTGCATAGGTCGGCCTGCAATTTTCGACGTTGTACCATAAATACGCCCGTTCTATACTTCCTAATTTCGACTGATTAGATTAGAAAATATCAGGTATTGGTATTGCTACGATATCACACACTCACTGTGTTAGATAGAGGTATGTTTTTGTATTCTATGTAGATCAGCGTGTAATATCAGACGTTATCACAACGTAACGTACATGTCAATTCAAATGTTCACTCTTTTGTACATGAGACTTCATGATGTATTTAAAAATAGTGGCACACAAATGTCAGTTCATCAAGAGCAACCTTATCGTAAAAAGTGAACACGTCGACATACAGGTCGTATATGTTGTGTAGGCGTACAGGGCCTGTGGCTGTCTGCTCGACTGAACCCGCTTCGTTTCTCGCAGTTTGGCCTGAAAACTCATTTAGTCACCAACAGTGTTAACAGTTGCAATGTATTGGTCTAAACGTTTGAATCATCATGTTCAACATATATGTACATGTATGTTTATTAAAATCCAAGTGGGAATAATCAGCCAGTCGGAAAGTTTACCTGAATGTAGGCATGTCTGTCTTCTTGTGGATGGTTGAGCATGCGATCTTTAAGATAGATGGACGGGTAGAGGGCATCTGACGCGTCGAACATCCAGTCAAGTCTGAAAACAGTTAAACTTTGCTGCGGTACACTAATTAGTGATTGAGTGAGTGAGTGAGTGAGTGAGTGAGTGAGTGAGTGAGTGAGTGAGTGAGTGAGTGAGTGAGTGAGTGAGTGAGTGAGTGAGTGAGTGAGTGAGTGAGTGAGTGAGTGAGTGAGTGAGTGAGTGAGTGAGTGAGTGAGTGAGTGAGTGAGTGAGTGAGTGAGTGAGTGAGTGAGTGAGTGAGTGAGTGAGTGAGTGAGTGAGTGAGTGAGTGAGTGAGTGAGTGAGTGAGTGAGTGAGTGAGTGAGTGAGTGAGTGAGTGAGTGAGTGAGTGAGTGAGTGAGTGAGTGAGTGAGTGAGTGAGTGAGTGAGTGAGTGAGTGAGTGAGTGAGTGAATATGCAGTTTCTTATGTACTTGTCATTGATCTGCTGATACGTAGCACTGCATGTTCCGCTGGCTGTTAATCCAGTGGAGCATATAGGAAAACCGTAGTACCCCCATTGTGCGTTAGGCCTCAGCATCTTCGCATACTGTATGGTTTTCAACATCAGGTCTCTGCAATTGATTCGGTTGATAATACATGTCTCGGTTGATAATACATGAAAACGTTTAACATTACTTTGTTTAAGAGGCTACTGTTTATTGAACGTTTTTCACTATTGGCAAAATCTAAATTTTCTCTCTGATAAAATTATGATTAGCCCAGTCATAATTTACAGATAAGTACAGATATGTATGTACAAATCAGTGATGCAACGAATCAAAGTGAATCAAAGTAACTGACTGCATTCTTACAATGAACACAATATAATAATAGTTCAGAACAATTGAAAAAGTGAAACTGTTCGTTCATAATTACTCACTTGGCGCCTTTTTCAAATTCGTAAATTGCTTGCTTTGTGATTTTATCTCTCGGCCAATCCCGATGCCTGGCTGTTACCAGACTGATCGAGTGATGTCTGAAATAATAAGTTCAATACTAATTATTCAGTCAGTCAGTCAGTCAGTCAGTCAGTCAGTCAGTCAGTCAGTCAGTCAGTCAGTCAGTCAGTCAATAAACAGACAATTGATGGTTGACCAACTTATAAACAATGCGATCTCCCCAGTTGCCACTCCATAGTGGACTCCATGCTTCATAGTCGATAACGGCCAATCCATTATATAGTGGATCGGGTATTGCTGCTTGGATATGACTGGTCATGTGGTACAGATGTGATGACATCACCGTTGCCTAAGGTAATCAGTGATTGATTTTCATACCAGTAACCCATTGTTATTCACAGGGTCGCTGATTGGTTTGGAGCGTGGGAGTCGCCGAAGCTTCAGCTAGTATTTACGCTTCCAACCAATCAATGAAGAGGACCTACACTCGACCTCAATCACCCCCCTTCAGTGTACATCAATCCTATATTTCTTTAACAAAGGGACTCACCTGTGGAACACCACCATTTTTCAGCACCATCTTTGATCCAACTCGCTCGATCTTCGGGTACAGGCCAAGTTCGTGCTCATAGAAGAGAACCACTTTGTCACCGTAGAATGTATGGTCTTTATTGGCCTAAAATCATGTGCATTTCTACTTGGGGTTGACAATAATGCCGTTGTTGTACTGAGTAACGTTGATAACAGTAAACATACTGATGTTATCGCATAAACTTTTACAAATTTTTTATTCTTACAAGCAAACCACATTCTTGCTCGTCTCAATATTTTGACAAACCACAAAAACCCGATCCGGTTAACCATTTTTATCAAATCCAAAAGTTATTATGCTAATGAAAAAGTTCACAAAAATTTCACATGCGCGCTGCACTATAAATATTTTAGGATGTATTCATAGAAGTGAGTAGTTTGTGCCACTCATCACAACTGTTGAACTATGTAATTAAATGGGTACGTTTATTGTACGTAATTTATGTATTTTATTGTAATTGTCAATTAATCAACCAACCAATATATTATACGATTGCGTATCGACGGTGACATTGTATTTTGACTTGCAATTATCGGTGGGTGCATTCCATGTGACTGTGAACGGGTGGCTGTCAGTGGTGGTGTTGCTGGTGGTGGTAGTGGTGGTGATCACTGGTGTACATACCACACTTATTAATAATAATAATATTGATTGTGCTCGCATTCTGCATAATCGCATCATCAAATTCATCATCTGAATCGCAAAACTTTTTTTGAATAATGAAATGAAAATTAGTATAATTCATTTTGAATTTTGAACCGAAAATCGTTGCTGTATATTTAGAAACAAAATAATTAGCCTGTGTGGTTTATTCTGCAACAACTCCAAAGTCCAATGACGATTGCGAATTATGGAACTGGTTCCTAGGTTCGAAAACTGACTTGAGACATATACACCCTGACGCGTTGCTCTGGGGTTTCCGCCATTGCCCGTCAGTTTATTCAACCTCTGTGGTCACAACGAAAATACCATTGTGAATGATATTAGTGTGTCCTGTTACAGAGCTTCAGTAATGAAGAAGTCTCAGTGAAAAAATTAAAGGCAGTCTTTAACAAAGCTTCATCGGTGTGGAGAAGTTGTATGGGGAATTGAATGTAATGCAATGGAACACATGATCGTATGTATCGAGGCAATGGAACAGCTGGCAGTGACCACCGGCATCAGTAAACAGAGCTCGCAATCATTCTCGTCAAACACAAACGCACGCACAAAAGCCAACTGACGGACGAGCCAAACCTAAAAAGAGAGCGGCATCTTTCCTGAGACGTTGGAATTGGCAGAAGTTATACCATTTTACCTACACCTGGAGGAATAATTTCTACTTTTTGAAGCCACCAAAAGAAGGGAATTCCTATTTTTCCTTCCCTTCTCGTCCGCTAGTGGCAAACACCAAACCTGTCACACAAATCTGGGTCGAACCAAAATCGCCGTTCTCCAAGGGTGTGCAGCAAATGACGTAAAGGTCTATAGGCTCGGGTAGTTCACTATCCAAAATCGAATAAGACGTTTGCCTATCATCAAGTGTACGACGGATGTCATTTCGTCCCTGTGAATAGTCTCACTCAAAAAAGTTAATTGTTCAAACTTAGCAACTCAGTTATTGAGCAAATCTCGATTATCTTGATGTTTATGCGAAGTGCTTTTGCTAAGTTAATAAAAAAGCAGAGCATATAAACACTATTATATCGTGCGCTCCTAAAAAATATGATTATTATCTTGAATGGTTACATAAAAAGTTATGAAGCCCGTGTAAAAAGTCTGATTTAACTGTCATTTCTAACATCAAAGCCAGATTGTATGATGTCATTGTGGTTTTTAGCCTGTGAGAATTTTTGTCAAGCCAAAGTGCGCCAATCTTGCCAAAGTAGACGCACTGCAGAGTACGAAATTATAACTTTCAGCCGATTATGACTAGTTTTTTCAGACGGCAAACATATGGCCCTTTTCAACTAGCCATTTCTCGCAAATAAATTAGCGGAAACCAACAAAAAGTGTATCGGGCAGTTTCATTCAGAATCGGTGGCTTTTCAAGAATACATAGCTGGATGTTTCTATCGAACTTCAAAACATTTTTGGCCTAGTTGACTCATAAATGCAGTAAAAACGTGTCATGTTCGATTGAATGAAACATAGGCATATATTCTTATATGAGTTAATAGTTTCCTGATTACATTAGAGTAATGCACCTTACACCAGCAGCGGGTCCCTACCAAAATCCCTAAAAGCCAAAATACCTAACTGGACAAAATCCAACACATGCCCAAAATCCAAAACGGGACGCCCATAATATATAAAAAGTCCAAAATACCTAAAAATTTGGATTTTGAACGTCCATAATCCAACAACAAATGTAATACCCCTCCTCAGAGTACCCCCTCCCTCTTTGATATGGTTATGTCATATTGCAGTCAGTTTTTTTATGCGTTATTAACCGAGATGTAATGGACATTTTCATTGGTCCGCCTTCACTGCTGTAATTAGCGCAACGAATGATGAAATGTGAAAGAAAATATTTTGTAACAATAACCATAAAACCGGTAAAATTGAAGATGACGGTGAGTCACTGGCGGACGAGTCAAACCTCCAAAGGGAGGGGAATTACTCCGAAGAGGGGGGAATTGGCATAAAAAAGGCGATTTTACCTACACCTTAGGGACGAAACTCAATTTTGTTAAACCGCCAAAGAGGGGGGAATTCCACTTTTCCCACCACTTCTCGTCCGCTAGTGCGGTGAGTGAGTGAGTGAGTGAGTGAGAGAGTAAGTGAGTGAGTGAGTGAGTAATTGAGTGAGTGAGTAAGTGAATGAGTGAGTGAGTGAGTGAGTGAGTGAGTGAGTGAGTGAGTGAGTGAGTGAGTGAGTGAGTGAGTGAGTGAGAGAGTAAGTAAGTGAGTGAGTGAGTGAGTGAGTAAGTGAGTGAGTGAGTAAGTGAATGAGTGAGTGAGTGAGTGAGTGAGTGAGTGAGTGAGTGAGTGAGTGAGTGAGTGAGTGAGTTAGTGAGTGAGTAAGTTAATGAGTAAGTGAGTGAGTGAGTGAGTGAGTGAGTTAGTGAGTGAGTGAGAGAGTAAGTGAGTGAGTGAGTGAGTGAGTGAGTGAGAGAGTAAGTGAGTGAGTGAGTGAGTAATTGAGTGAGTGAGTAAGTGAATGAGTGAGTGAGTGAGTGAGTGAGTGAGTGAGTGAGTGAGTGAGTGAGTGAGTGAGTGAGTGAGTGAGTGAGTGAGTGAGTGAGTAAGTGAGTGAGTGAGTAAGTGAATGAGTGAGTGAGTGAGTGAGTGAGTGAGTGAGTGAGTGAGTGAGTGAGTGAGTGAGTGAGTGAGTGAGTGAGTGAGTTAGTGAGTGAGTAAGTTAATGAGTAAGTGAGTGAGTGAGTGAGTGAGTGAGTTAGTGAGTGAGTGAGAGAGTAAGTGAGTGAGTGAGTGAGTGAGTGAGTGAGTGAGTGAGTGAGTGAGTGAGTGAGTGAGTGAGTGAGTGAGTGAGTGAGTGAGTGAGTGAGTGAGTGAGTGAGTGAGTGAGTGAGTGAGTGAGTGAGTTAGTGAGTAAGTGAATGAGTAAGTGAGTGAGTTAGTGAGTGAGTGAGTGAGAGAGTAAGTGAGTGAGTGAGTGAGTAAGTGAATGAGTGAGTGAGTGAGTGTTTTCAACCGCTACTGTTTTTAACAGCAACCGCTACACTACGTTTACCATATGGTTAATATGCAATATTATTCCACATTGCAAGTAACTGTTACATGAATACTGTAAGGGTGGGGAAACAGGGGAGGGGTAACATTTGTTGTTTATGTACTTTGGATTATGTAATTTGGGTGGACATAATCCAACAAATATAAAAAATGCACTACCAAAATCCAACAGTTGGATTTTGGTCGTGTTGTATTTTGGGCGTGTTTTTAGGTGTTTTGTCCAGTTAGGTATTTTGGCTTTTAGGGATTTTGGGATTCACCCACCAGCAGCAGTTATTATCTGACACACGTACGCACTGATGTTCAATCGCTACTAAAATCTTATACATTTATTAAACACATTTCACCTGAAAGAAATGGTATGAAACAGATTTAACGGAAAGAAGATAAGAGTTAGTGGGAAAAGTCTGTTGTGGGGTTTTGCTTCCATGTGTAAAATGTATGTTGGTTTATCTGACGAATGGGATGTGAACAATGATGGTGGTATGGTCAATACTTTTATATATATAGTGACTGTGGAACGTGATCAATGTTCCATAAGATATGGCAACACTATCACTAATCTAAACCTTTTACAGTATAGGCTCTAATCAAGATGAGAAAAGCTATATTATAGCTGACTGTTTCACTATAACTTATAGTGGGATGTTATTTATTATCAGGAATACAAAGTTGTATCTGGGCGCCGATTTAATCAATTATCCTACTATTAACTCCGATTTGCACTTAATTATGTATGAGATTGGGTTGGGAAACATTGTTTTTTTCTACGCGAAAAGTTTATTGGAAACAAGTATATACAGAAAAGTTCAAATACACAATTTTTCGGTTGTGCCGGAGTAGAATAGGTTTGAGTTCAGAGTTGATGAATAGCAATGGTGTGTGTGATGTTATGGTCATGGACATGGTAACACTGAAGGCTAATTCTACAAAGAGAAGGGAATTCTGTCAAAGAGGGGGAATTGGTAGTTTTCTGGCCATTTTATATGTACCTTAGGGGACCAACTCAACTTTTTTAAAACACCAAACAGGGTGTAATGCCACTTTTCCCACCTGTTCTCGTCCGCTGGTGCATAGTAATACCGGGACGATATTGTGGCACTCAATCAACAATTGCGTGTTCGCTGTAACAAATGTACAGGGTGTCCCATTTAAAAATGAACGTTTGTATTTCCCCTAAAAACCGCAATTTTCAATCGATTTTCAAAATTTCTGCGCCAAGTTTTGGACAATTCTTGGAAATTTTGTTTATGTTTTTATTTTTGAAAATCGGAATTACGAATCGGTATTTATAGCGAATTTCCCAACATCCCTGTTTTTGGCTTTTTTTATTTCAGTTGTTGACTTTTCAATGTGCAGAATGACCATAACAAACGAAGTTCAACCATTCGTTTATGTGTCAAGACAAATATAGTAACTAATTGTATTATTATAACAAGGAAAACATTAAAACCAAACCGTATGAACCTAACATAGCCAACTGCAGCCTAGCAGTACCCACCGTTGCGCTGCAGCACACAACACAGCAGTTCAACACCACAACCGCAGGGATGCGCTCGCGTAGGCAACCCGAGTGAAATTTAGCGTGTTTTATCACTGAGAAACTAGAACGCGTGTGTTATTCACTTAAAAAATGATTAAAATTTTGTAAAAAAAAACTGTGGAATAGTCAGACTTTTCATTGAGGCGTCAACTAACGGTTGCCATGTTGAACTGCGGTACTGTGTGCTGCCGCGCAAAGGAGGGCACTGGCAGGCAGCAGTTGGTTAGGTTATGTTCACACCAATTTGGTTTTCACGTTTTCCAAGCTTTAATGATATAGTCAGTTACCTTTATTTGTCACAATAGAACCAAAATGTTGAACTTACGTTACCATGCTGCACATTGAAACGTCATCTAACTGATGTGAAAACGCCGAAAACAGGGGTATTAGGAAATTTGCCATAAATACCGATTAGTGACTTCGATTTTTTAAAGTAAAAAAATAAACGAAATTTCCAAGAATTGTCTACAACTTGGCGCAAAAATTTTGAAAATCGAATAAAAATTTTGGTTTTTAGGGCAAATACAAACGTTCATTTTTAAATGGGACACCCTGTACATAATGTATGTATTCAATGTAGTCAGTGTCCCTGGCACCATTCCGCTCATTTTCTCCAGTCCAAATTGCGTTGACTGATTTTAGTGCCGCATGTTCAAAGTGTACAGGATTATAGTCTTGCGTAAAAATAGCTCCTCAGTCCTCTGTAGCCAGATCTGCTAGAATTTATACGGCACTCTCACAAATGAAAGCCGACCCGATACATACATACATACTTCCATGTTACAACTCATTTGTACAACTGCTGTTAAAATGCGGGGTGTAGAAAACTCACTAAATCGGTAGTTTTTGGCTATCATTGCGTCACTCAAATGTTCCTCGATAATCCAATAAAACCTCTTGTGAAAACATAATTTAATATTCGACAAACACGAAAGGCACCGAAAGTAAAACGTAAACAGAGTATCAAATGAGGTAATAAAACAATTTTACGTCACAATTAATAAAATACTTGAACTTTTGTGTAGATTTGCTATGCCTTTTGTGGTACAAGGCACATACATACATCGGACCATCCAGTAGAGTTATATAGGTACTTTGTATGTCAACGTACATGTATGCCCTCATTCAGCAGTATGTGAATTCAGGTTCGTACATACATACATACCCACATACATACATACATAGAAACATACCTTCATACATAAATACATCTACATACATACAGTACATACAAACATACATACCGGCTACGTATACGGCAACTTCCGGGAACCAGTCTGAACCATGCATCGCAAGCTCTTGTTTCCAACAACTATTAACATTTGACTTTTCGCCGAGCGCAGATAAGCCAGCGTATTTACGGTAAAACGATGTTTTCTTCAGAATGGGTAGATGCAACCGAAATGTGGTAGTTGAGGGGACATACACTTTCGACCCAGACATACGAGTTCACCCGACGTTGGCCAAAATCTGCCAAACAGAAAGTGCATATGAACGAAATAAACAGAGTACTTGATCGTTTATTGTAGGTTGCCAGATCGTATACCGAACAAAGATGCGCTTTTTTGAACATTTGATTCCTTTGAAACAATTGGTTGGTTTTTGGTATCATGTGTATTATAAAAATTTATTTATGGCAATCAGTTTGTCTTTGCAAACTGTTTTCACACATACGTTGGCAAAAATGTATTGTGAATGATTAAAAATGAAGTAAGCCTTGTTCTACTATTGGGCTTCACATAATTACTGTATATGAGCTCCAGTCAGTAAGAATCGACAAGTCCAGGAAGAAAATCATTTTTCGTGAAACCACCTCCGATGCCAGTGAAAATGAGTTTCTATAGTAAATCGATATCACTGATCACGATTCACATGGTCCCATGCTTCAAAACTCACTCAAAATAAAGATTATTGCGAATCAATAGCCTAGAGCGCACTCAATTTTTTTCCAAACGCATGCATTCGCTACAAAGGCTTGTGACAAGAAATTCCTCAGAGCTCGGTACTCCATATTTCATACAGCTAATTGTTAGAGTCTTACGATACTCGTATGAAATTTTCAAGGAAAATGAACGGACCAAATTTTTTATTTACAGGTTTGACCGTTGCCGATTGAGCACTTTTTTCGCCTCGTTTTCGCGTTTTCCACACAGATTTTGTAGAAAAACATTTCGGTTCAGGTTTGAACGAAAATTCAGCGTAAGTTTTATCCGCAAGGTTCGTATGAACAAGTCTATAACAGAACTCGGAGCCCAAACTCTGTTAGAAATATTTTTGAGATCGGTTTCAAACGCGCGCCTGTGCGAATTAACCTGGACATGGCAAGTTGAAGAGGCGGGCCAGTGGCGGGCGAGAAAATCGTAGGGAATTTTGATGAAAACATGAAATAACGGTAGAAGATCATTCAATTTTGCCCTAGATAATAATTTCGATTCTTGAATACACTAAAAGTTCGAGATATTCAGTCATTCACACTTCTTCCCTTCCGCTAATTCGATTATACGCCAGACCAAATGTTTCAATTTCTGAGCCGTTAACCAATCCTACTAGAGCGACTGAAAAGGAATAAAATAGCGAAACGCCTCCTTTTTCTGAGTTAAAACAACCATACGGTTCTTCATTTCATACTTATTCATTTATTTTATACTTGTTTTCACTATAAAGTTTTATGTTTTTGTCAAAATTCTCTATGTTTGAGTCATTTTCTCGCCCGCCACTCGCCCGCCACTAACCCTCCTCTTCAACTTGCCATGTACAGGTTAATTTGCACAGGCGCGCGTTTGAAACCGATCTCAAAAATATTTCTAACAGAGTTTGGGCTCCGAGTTCTGTTATAGACTTGTTCATACGAACCTTGCGGATAAAACTCACGCTGAATTTTCGTTCAAACCTGAACCGAAATCTTTTTCTACAAAACCTGTGTGGAAAACGCGAAAACGAGGCGAAAAAAGTGCTCAATCGGCAACGGTCAAACCTGTAAATAAAAAATTTGGTCCGTTCATTTTCCTTGAAAATTTCATACGAGAATCGTAAGACTCTAACAATTAGCTGTATGAAATATGGAGTACCGAGCTCTGAGGAATTTCTTGTCACAAGCCTTTGTAGCGAATGCATGCGTTTGGAAAAAAATTGAGTTCGCTCTAGGCTATTGATTCGCGATAATCTTTATTTTGAGTGAGTTTTGAAGCATGGAACCATGTGAATCGTGATCAGTGACATCGATTTACTATAGAAACTCATTTTTACTGGCATCGGAGGTGGTTTCACGAAAAATGATTTTCTTCCTGAACTTGTCGATTCTTACTGACTGGAGCTCATATGTATTTACATATACAACCTTATTACGATGAAAATCGCATTGGAGACCACCGTAAACATAACCAAAATCACAAGCATCTGTCAGTGCGCCTCTCATCGAGCAATAGAGTTGTGATACTGGAGTTGTGATACTGGAGAGCAATGATACTGGAAGATAAATTGTATTTGTAAAACTGACGGTTGACGTTGACGGATGTAAACTTTATAAAGGCATTAAGCAATGGTTATTGCGGTGTTCAGTGATGTATGCCTTACACTTACACCCGTAGCACAGAAGCTTTTCGAATATCTTTTTCATGAATTATATATTCATGATTTAAAATCTGTGTTTTTCCTGACTGATCCCAAACAAGTTACCTTAAGTTATATATCACAGTGACCTCCCTGCCTCAATTCATATATCGGCGTAAATCTTATAAAATTTGATTCGTTTGAAGTAAATTAAACCTTATTCATTGTTATTCAAGATCTGAGTACCTGCGATATTCAAGAAATCACGAATAACATTTGATCCCCATTTGAGCTTGTTACGCAAAGTTTTAGCACTCAGTTAAAATTTCAACGTGACCGCAGAGAAGGTATCTTACCGACGGAGTGAAATTAAGGGACAAGTTTTCCTTCCTAAAAAAATTAAACCCTAATCATTTTGTTATTTCGGTTTATAATTCTGATTATCTTATTCCTTCATGAATAAATTTCCAACTTTGTTATTCGTGTTCAAACACTCGCAGCCATTCCAAAGCTGGTGAAACATTAGGTTACGTGTCATCATATTCGAGAAAACATGATTAAGAAGTTTACTTATTTGATTGTATGGTTGTGCTCGTGGTGACACCTTAATAATGAAAAACGGTTTTCACTACTTTAATTGAAATTTAGATTGTCTGTTATAGTTTTTTTTTGGTTGAACACTATGAATTTTTTCTTGACAAATAGTTTCCGCTCTTTTGCGACAAAATAACTGTATTTAGCGCACAGAAAACCTTTAGTACAAGTTTATCCATGAAATCATGACTTCTGTAATTCAGAACATGATTACGAATAACGTTAAATAAGGGTTTGCTAATTTTATATGTAACCGATTTGATAAATATTTGAGTTGTTAATTGCTTTTATCACCACACATAAGATGAAGTTAACTTCATGAAAATCGATTGAGTGTACAACTATTTGGGGTCGATCAAACTTTTATGAATATTGAATTCATGAATTAGATGTTCAAAAAAGTTTCTGTGCTACGGGTGACTGTACGTACTCACAGTATGTATGTATGTATGTATGTACATACGTATCACAAATCGTCAGCGGTAATCTAAATTACTTGGTAACGCCAATAAAGTCAGTGACGGAAGTATCAAAAGGGCGAGTACCAGGGTAGTAAATTATGGCGTGGACATTAACGGCCGGTCGATGGCATAAATCAAGTGTTCATGGTCTCAATGGGATACCCGAAGTCGACGGTCACAAAAACGGGTACTTTCGATGGACTAAGCTCCCGTTATGGGGTACAGTTTGAGGGGGGGGGGGGCAATTTCGGTGTCTGATGTTTTGAGCCTTTGATGGGTGTTTTTGGTGTCTTTAGGGAAATGAACTGCTGCACTGGCAATCATGACCGACCCAATACCCCTCTCTTTCATATGCTGGTCTCTCACAATGGAACAGCTTCAACAATTTAACCACTGCTAATACATATATAACTTTGAATAAATAAAGATGTGTGAAACTGAATTATTGTAACCGTTTTGAGCTTCTCTAATGGCATCTGCATAAATACATATGTCTCATGGTAAATCACGACTTCTTACCGCTTCTGCCACGTTCAACAACAACAACAACAACAACAACAACAACAACAACAACAACAACAACAACAACAACAACAACAACAACAACAACAACAACAACAACAACAACAACAACAACAACAGCAACTAATCTGGACATTTGACTGAGTACATACATGTGAGCTACATACATAATGGAGGTATATTGGGTATCATGACACATATTGTTATCGTGTTGACGTGTTACTGTAGGCACTGATACGTTATGATTAGAGCTGAGTGGTAGAGTGGCACAATGCACCGTATTTACATATGTACATAAATATGTGTACATACATATGTATATGGATGTATGTAAGCATTCTACATATTCTACAATACCATGAATGCCCATATCTGAAACGACTAGATATTTTCTAAAATGTAGGTTGGTTGATTGCACGGAGAACACGCACCAGCATTCATCAAACAACCGGAAACACATCGACTTAAGTACGATAATGCAATTGCAATAAAACAAATTCATGAGAATATAAACCTTGAATAGTTATATAACCTACTGCAATACGTATATGAGTCTTCGTCCACCGAATACTGGATTATAAAAACATCATAACGATGTAATTAAAAAAATGCCTATGCCTTGTCCATATGAGACTGTCAAGGCACAGAATTATAAGGCGAACAATGTGGCATGATTTAGGTTGATTAACGGTGGTGACTGTGTGTGTCTCGTGTGATTGATTGCTAAGAGAACGAGTGAACAACGGTAATCAGTGTCTGGCTGTGTTGCTCACATGAAACATGAATGAATGCTAATGTTGAATTGCTAATGCTGAAAGTGAATGCTAGTGCCCTGATAGATTGAATGACTTGACTGACTGACTGGTTGACTGGCAGCACATCATTGAAACAATGCACACATGGCATACTGGCAAGGGAACACAAGTTTGGATGTGTTTGGGTTGTGGTATACCACATTATGAGGCTGAACACGCGATCTGAACAACTACAAACAACAACAACAACAACAACAACAACAAAAACAACAACAACAACAACAACAACAACAACAACAACAACAACAACAACAACAACAACAACAACAACAACAACAACAACAACAACAACAACAACAACAACAACAACAACAACAACAACAACAACAACAACAACAACAACAACAACAACAACAACAACAACAACAACAACAACAACAACAACAACAACAACAACAACAACAACAACAACAACAACAACAACAACAACAACAACAACAACAACAACAACAACAACAACAACAACAACAACAACAACAACAACAACAACAACAACAACAACAACAACAACAACAACAACAACAACAACAACAACAACAACAACAACAACAACAACAACAACAACAACAACAACAACAACAACAACAACAACAACAACAACAACAACAACAACAGCAACAACAACAACAACAACAACAATAATAATAATAACAACAAAAAGTCCTAAAAAACGTGCTTTGAATACGATATGTATGTGTGACACATGCCATACACACATGCCTGCACTCCACCACACCACAGGGCATCTGTCATACACACCATCATGAAATTGAATTCTCAATAATTCATGTGCCGCGTATGCCTGCCTTCTTTTAGGCGGACGATCGTGCTTTTGCAAGATTGAGATGTTCGTTTTAGCAGCTTAATTAGATATCATTCGTTTTCGTCTTGAACGTAGAACTCGTAAACTTCAAGTTTTTTCAAAGACTGATGAATCGGGGTTGAGTTGCATCCACTTTAATATGGAGAGAGGGCACACCACACACGCTAATGGTCGTATGACCCACAAACACGCAACACCCAACTATGTACATACATATACCAAAGTACATACATAATATGGCGGTCACGCTCCACGTACAATGTCGTCATTGACTCTGTACTTGAAATGTACATCGTGTATGTCAAACATACTTATAAGTATCTATGTACCTTCGGCAAAGAAATGCTTGAGTAATGTTGCATACAGTAGATGGTGGAACGTAGACATGAATAGTTAAGATTGGTACATACATCAATGGTGTCTGGGATCGTAGTGAACCGTTGACCAGTTACTAAATATGTACGCATCAATTGGATGGTAAGTTATAAGACATGGTGAAGATTGTACTCTGACTGGCAATTAAACCAAACTTGAACGGGTTGCAAAATGATCAAGCCATAAAAAAACAGTCTATAACACTTTACATTTAGCATGATTACCAGATGTTACATGCTTTTTTAAGTTAATGTATCAGGATAGGAGACGCCTTGTCCAGACATAACTTGTTTTCCCAGTGGATAAGTATCCAGTCCAAATACCAGTACGGTAAGTTTAGTCATGAACGGGTCCCGGCCATAACACATTTTTTAGCCTTGCGCCTGGTTCTGATGTACGGTATAATCTTCTGTTTTTAATGTCGTACATGTTCCACAAATAGCCTCCAAGTAAATCCAAATCGCGACCACTGATTCACAATGAATAAGATTATTTTCATTATTAGTTCGTGATTAATTCCTGGATTTCATGGTAATCCGGCCCATGGAGGTTTATACTTTTTAATGAAAAACGTTACATGTATTACGAGTGTGTTACTTGCTGATATGTGATCCCAGCAGAAGAACTGAGAACGGAAGGTCGTGGGTTCGAATCCTACCAGGAACTTGAAGTTTTTAACTTTCTTGGGTGAACTAGAATTCGTCTATCAATGCTTAAAAATCATTAATTAAACATAATACTTGAAATTTTTTTAATAATTGTTTTAATATATATAAATATATGGCTATCACCTTCTCATTATACCACGATTACCAGAACTCGTGATAGTTGTCCCAGTGAATACACACTCGAGATTACGGGCCGAGTTGACGTTCACACGTTGACTGGTGTGACGACAAACAACCATAAATAAACGAATGAATCCAGGCACACCCACTTGACAGTCCCACAACCGTATAGTCTGTCTGTCTGCCTACATATTTCATTATGCTGAAAGAAGCTACGAATTTATGTACTACAGCCACCGATGAATATATGGCCTCCGTGATTTATTATAAGAAAAACCGAATCCGGATTACGAGTTACGAGTACGACCAACGGATTTACTGTAAATAAGATTTTTCACCGCGCATAACTTTTTTATTTTCAATGTTTGATGAAAAATCTTATTCTTTTCTTATGAAGAATTACGGAGGCGATCGAGCGTCATTGATAGGCTCGACTCATTCATGGGTATTGAGATAATCAATGATCAGATATAAAGATTAGCACTCCGCGAACCTAATTTTTATCAACCTATGTAATGTACGGTGGGGAATTTTCTCGGATCAGCCACATGTCAACTCTGGTTTACTTCCGGACACGTGCACCCCACTAAACCTATTACATCATGAGACTTCAATTCTATTATCCGTATTCGGACGGGCAGAAGCGGATGTCTCAATTTAGGGTAATTCAATTCAACAAGAGTCAAATGGAATCAACCCGCCAACAGTAAATCACAGAAACGTGCAACTTGATTTCCAGATTTGTCGTAGGCTCAACCGATCTGAGATTTGAACCGGACAACCAACCAAATTTTTTGACATAACAGCTACATACATAGTGAGTGAGTGAGTGAGTGAGTGAGTGAGTGAGTGAATGAGTGAGTGAGTGAGTGAGTGAGTGAGTGAGTGAGTGAGTGAGTGAGTGAGTGAGTGAGTGAGTGAGTGGGTGAGTGAGTGAGTGAGTGAGTGAGTGAGTGAGTGAGTGAGTGAGTGAGTGAGTGATTGAGTGAGTGAGTGAGTGAGTGAGTGAGTGAGTGAGTGAGTGAGTGAGTGAGTGAGTGAGTGAGTGAGTGAGTGAGTGAGTGAGTGAGTGAGTGAGTGAGTGAGTGAGTGAGTGAGTGAGTGAGTGAGTGAGTGAGTGAGTGAGTGAGTGAGTGAGTGAGTGAGTGAGTGAGTGAGTGAGTGAGTGAGTGAGTGAGTGAGTGAGTGAGTGAGTGAGTGAGTGAGTGAGTGAGTGAGTGAGTGAGTGAGTGAGTGAGTGAGTGAGTGAGTGAGTGAGTGAGTGAGTGAGTGAGTGAGTGAGTGAGTGAGTGAGTGAGTGAGTGAGTGAGTGAGTGAGTGAGTGAGTGAGTGAGTGAGTGAGTGAGTGAGTGAGTGAGAACTTTTGACTTTTGACTTTTACAGCTAATAACACTGTTAAGATGTTTAATGCGATCAATAATCAAGTGTAAACCAGTTGCAATCATGGTATAATGCCAGTGGTCATTAGGCATACGACTGTAATAAAGAAAAAACAAATGCTGACTCACTTTGATGGTTTTTTGACTCACTTTGATGGCTTCAAACCATAACGTTATTAATGGTAGAGTGTCATCCAAAGTATGTAACGCATCAATACTCAACAGTGATCTCTCTGTTTCCGTCGTCTTGTTCCAGTCATAATTTGTTCTTTAACGTTGGATACCCAAAACGTGCCCATTAATTAAGATGTTGCTCCAAAGCCCTGACCGGTTCATCATAAATTATCTTTTTATAAGCACCATTTTGTGCCGATGTCAAAGTGCTACCATAACAGCTACTCCATCTACATAACCGTCAAAAAAAGTTTCTTTTCGTTTTTCTCAGTTATGTCCGGCTGGCTTAACTTGCTGGCCGCGTAGCAATCGTTAATCACACAACTGCGCATACGAAGTATTTTACTTACTCTTGGTCATTTTTTGTCATAATCATAAATCAGTTTAGCATAAAGCACCTGTTTCTGAAGATGTATCAACACATTTACATGTTCATTAAATGGTCGTGTTTTCGTACTGCTGTCATGTTATGTTATGAGTCACAGCTGGTTTGACGCATCCAAAGTTGAAATTCAGACGTTTTTTTTTTATTTTTCACAAGAAAAACTCTGAATTTACGGTTGTTCTGAGCCGAACACATTTCTGGTAAATATTATGCAGCTATACATCATCTGCATCTGGTAAACGAAATGAGTTCAGTTGGCATAACATTGTTTTTTTTACTTAAGATTGATGACAGGAACTGTGCCGTTGAACCCGTAATGAAAGCACCGGTTTCGAACAGATAACGTCTAATTTTTTTTGCAGATCAAACTTGTTTATGGCAGAATAAGATGGCTCCATTATAATATTTTGTTCCGTAAAGGGTTAAGAAAGAAATTATGAAAGTTTTTGTGTTACAAGTATGTTCAATCTTATTTTTTTCAAATCCCAATTTCCTGAAAGAAACATTTTTTTATAGTTTGAGATGCTTTGAGAGACTCCTCACAACGAGACAAAAAAAATCTTGAAGTGACAAAACAACCGTAAAAAAGTTAGGGCCAACGCAGGTTTCCTAAATGAGTTGCCATCAATAACGCAAACAAACACTTAGCATTTTTGAAAGCCGTCACATTCACCACAGTTTTTCATTGCTCTTGGTTTCAACGATACACGTTGAGTGATGCATCGATTCGTAATGAACCCTCATTTTCTTGTATTCAATGTTTGGCTTATAGCTTTTACAGGAGCTCTTTTCACTCACAAAGTTTTCGCGCTCAAGTTCCTATCCAAATTTGAATACTGGCAGGCGTAAAAAATATTCTATAATATGAGATTTTGATGAGACTTAAATGGTTCGGGCCCGCCTGAATCATTACATGGGTGTTAACGGTGTTAATGAAACTAATTTCAGTAACCCGATACCCTGACCAAGCTATACCAAAGAAACAAGAGTGTTTGACAGTTGACCCGACATCCCAATGAGTATGGCTGCTATGATACGATATCGACTTGGGTGGACACATAACAAGAGTGTATAATGAGAACAGGTTGCGTTGAAATGATCAATACCGTAACACAGTAAACCGGGAAAACTACTGTACATGAGCGCGTAGTGGGCTACAATGAGACTATATACGCACTTCAGCAAGTATGTAAACGGACAAAACAGATAATGGGAAACTGAAAACATTGAAATTGATAATGACAAATGGCGACGCCAGACTTCGGTACTCGATTACACACCAGTCAGGGACACCGTAGTCGACCAGAAACACGGCAGTGCAGGGCATGCACTCGACATGGTGGCAATCACAGTCAACAGTGAGTGAGTGAGTGAGTGAGTGAGTGAGTGAGTGAGTGAGTGAGCGAGTGAATGAGTGAGTGAGTGAGTGAGTGAGGCAGAATTACAAAAGCTACCCCTTTTCTCTTTTGTATATTTTCTCTTCTCTAAGTCCATTCAGACTTAGGCATTGGCTTTTTTACATGCCTATGTATCAGGCTTAGGCTTAGAAATAACTTTCAGCTATGTATTTGTTTTTGGCCAAAAAGACAGGTCGAAATACTTCTAAATCTCGATGAAAAAAGGGTAGGGTTGGGAAATTACCTAGCAGAATTTCCATACCCTACCCTTTTTCTTATTTGGCTGTGCAACTTCAATTCATTCGATTAAGGCTCCGGCTTAGGCTTAGTTCCGAGCTTGGAACTTAGGCTTAGGCTTAGGAATGAACTTTGGCTCCGTATTTGGCTTAGACTTAGGCATATGAGCGATTTGAGAAACTTGAAGATGAAAAAAGGGTAGCTTATGGAAAACTGCGTGAGTGAGTGAGTGAGTGAGTGAGTGAGTGAGTGAGCGAGTGAGTGAGTGAGTGAGTGAGTGAGTGAGTGAGTGAGTGAGTGAGTGAGTGAGTGAGTGAGTGAGTGAGTGAGTGAGTGAGTGAGTGAGTGAGTGAGTGAGTGAGTGAGTGAGTGAGTGAGTGAGTGAGTGAGTGAGTGAGTGAGTGAGTGAGTGAGTGAGTGAGTGAGTGAGTGAGTGACATTACAGAAACAGGTATTTCAGATGACAGTAATTATATTGCATGCGCGATGAGTCTTACAATAAATTTTGTGAAAATGTATTACTCTGTTGACTATTTTGTTAAACCATTGTGTTTAATATATCATTTAAACCAAAATGACTAAAATCGACGTGAGCAAAACTTTGAAAAAAGTTAAGTTAACCTAATATAATTTTGCAGTTACACACCGGAACACGATAATCAAGGGTTCTGGGAAAGAGATCTTCGCAACACACAACCAAGAAGTGCTCGTCCAAAAGTGCTGCTGAGAAGCCGAGTTAATTTTTTCAATTTTGTTGTTGTTGTTTTTTTGTTTATATACCAGTTGTATTTGCAGACTGGTTTATCGCCGTGCATGCGTCCGATGACACGGGGTGGAGAACCTCGTTACTTTGGTGTGTACACCCACGAAGAGGGTGGGGTGATCGACGCGTTATCTCCCAGATACAGACAGCATCATTCACAGCCACCACCTGTTGAACATCCAAGACGGCAACAATCACCAACGTCACAGTCAGGTTTGTATGTATCATTTTATCATAAACCTAGAAAAATGACGTTTTCGCCGCTGATTTGCATCCTACATGATTAAAAAGTTTACATAAAAGCAAATTCATCGGTTTCTGTTTCCAGTTTCACCGCCCCGACAGAGTGAAGAAGCGGTGCAGGCGCGTCCCACAACACCGCAGTCTGAGAGCAGTCCGCAGTCTGAAAGCACTCCGCAGTCTGAAGAAACACTGCAGTATGCCAGAACGCCGCATCTTGTGAGAACAAAACATTATGTGAGAACACCACAGCCTATCAGACGGGCTGAATCAGTGGATTCCAGTGATTGGAGCGATGACAAATGTGTCATAATTTAAGGCACTTAGCTCAGTCAGGGTTGCTGTTAATCAGAACAATTTTGGCACGAACTTTGAAATCAGAAGTAATTTCGGCATGTTTTTGAGAAAAAATATTTTTTCTCGTGACATTTGGGCATTCACTCTGCGCTTAACTCGTTTTTTTTATATGCATAACGGGTCTATAAAATCAGTATGGATAACAAGATCTGGAATCCCTGACCAAGCTAAAATTTCATGGACATAATGATGGTGTTTGAGCTGCTGGAAACACATGGTTTTGTCTTTGGGCAAGTGTGATTATGTGATTTACATTTTCAATGTGTGACGGTCGATTTTTTATGATTTATTCAGTACTACTCTCGAAGTTGTACTCAGCTGTCCGAGACGAATCGGGTATATTTTCTGTCGTTTATCTTAGCATATGTATACGCGAGTCTGAACGGTTTATTTTTTTATGCAATAATAAATTTTGTATTCGTTTGTCTCTTTCAAATTCATATATATCTAATATGTCTAATCAAAGGGCGAGACAGGACTAAAAGTTCTACAATGTGAGAAAACAATGGCCAATCGTGTGTTGTCAAGGTTATTGGTTTGTATGGGTTATGTCACAAAACCGGCAATATTCTAGAACAATCACATCACAACCCGCAGCCAGTTCCAGCTCATACACACGGGTAAACACGAATCTTTGTATGTTACTAAATTGTTTTTCTTAAGTGAACTCGATTCCCTAAACCTGAACCTAAACCTAAGCCAAGATGTCCGATGAACAACGAAATGGTGAGGAGCTGTCTTGGACGCTCGTATTTGTGAGCAGTCAGGATGATCTCACTATCGAAGCATCCAAGATGTATTCCAGAGACTTTATATACGGCAAGGGATGGATCTCTGAACAGTTGGTGAATAATGTCTGGTACATTTTTAATTTTCTTGTGTTTCGCTGGTTCAGAGCTTTCCAAACTGTGAATGTATATCATTCAAGATATAAAAGTAAGTTAGTAAACAATATATTACCTGGAGCATCCGATGTCCCAAATCATAACGACTGTTTGTCGCAGTATTTCTAGTTTTCAGTTTTTTTTTATTAGTCCATTACATTAGTTCATCTAAACTAAGTTAATTTTTGCTGATAAAAATGTGTGACACCGTATTCGGTGAGTTAGTCTTCGGTGAGTTCGATTTCGGTGAGATAATTTTCGGTGAGTTCGAATTAGGTGAGTTGAGCTATCGGTGAGTTGAGCTATCGGTGAGTTGAGCTATCGGTGAGTTGAGCTATCGGTGAGTTGAGCATTCGGTGAGTTGAGCTATCGGTGAGTTGAGCATTCGGTGAGTTGAGCTATCGGTGAGTTGAGCAATCGGTGAGTTGAGCTATCGGTGAGTTGATTTTCAGTGAGTTCGAATTCGGTGAAATATATATCGGTGCATTGACGTTCGGTAAGATAAATTTCGGTGAGTTGAATTTCGGGATATAATTTTCGGTGAATTTAAGGTCACCCATTGCAGATACGCTCGCTACCCGCAGGAGTTGATCGTACGACTCGAGGACATCAGCACCATTCAGCAGATCTCCATACTCTCCCACCATCTATACATTCGTTCGTTGTTTCCATCTTAGAACTTAAAACAATTAAAAGAATCTAATTGTTACTTTTGTGCACTCTGTACATCCAATTGTTTTGTGATTTTGATCATTGGATGTTATCAAATCAACAAAATACGATTTCATACGTCTTTGATTAACTGGGAATACGTTTTTTACTGAGAAATGGCAGAATATAAATTCATGATTTCAGCTCAATATGTTGATATCTTTGTTGGTATGCCTCGTAATCAGTCCAACGCCAACCCGCACTGGACCGAGGCACACTTCATTGGCATGGGCACCGCCAATTTCCAGGTACTTACTATCGGTTATCTAGTGGCTTATGTTTTTTGACACATTCACAACCACTATAACGCTTTAACTTTTCATTATAACACGCCAAAATACTTCTCAAATGACTTGCGTCAACTTTGAGAAGGTATTTACTAATTAGTTAATGTGCAAATGTTGTTTTACGATGTGAATGTTGAAAGTAACTGATGTTTCATCAATTAGTAACTTTGAGTTTGTTTGCCGTAACGTTGAAGACAACTTGCAGAATAACATTGGTCACGACGGTGGGGCAGCTGAACGCAAGACCATCTATACCAGCGCAGTCGGACTGTTCCTCAAGTTCGTATTCGCTAAGAACCATGATACACCATCCAACAAAATGGGACAGGTACATACGAGAGTTTGGTGTGAATCTGGTAAGCTCGGTTATGCCGCTCGTAATAAATTATGTAAAAAAAATAAATATCAACCATCCATGAGATTGAATATTTCTTCTCTTGCTACTTCATCGAAGGTTTTTTCTAAAAAAATTAGTAGGTAAGAACAACTTTAAGTCGTTCAGTAATTGAAATGGCCAATTTTACAAATAATTTTTTTCCCGTTCGTGATTTTACGAAAGTTTTCTGCATTTTGCATAATGAACCACGAGCAGTCTATTGTGGTGTCAGCTGAAAGTCAAAACTCAGGTGGCCATCTACGGAGTGAAGATTCTGGGCGTTGAGCAGAACAAGAATGATCCACTGTTTGGTTGGTTATTCGCCTTTTTATAGTAAAAAATTATTTGAAAGTTGGCAGCAAATTGAAGAGAAATGATTACACTGTCATGTTGGACTAAAATTAACTGAATTGGTTATGTATAGCTTGGAATAATTAAAAAACGAATATTGCACTATAATTAATGGGGTAAATAAACGTGGAAGAATATATGTAAAGCTGTATGAACCAAGCAGGAGCCACAATCCTACTCTGAAGTTTCTGCCAAAGCCCGTCAGTTTATTTCACTTCTCTAGCCATTGCGAAAATACCATTCTGATATGGTATCAGTGTGCCCTGTTGGCTGCCGTAATGAACAATTTCAAGTTACAGTATTTTATAAACAAAAAAGTACGTCTACATAAGTTTGCAAATAAGTTATGAAAACAATGTTTTTGCAGTGGATGGATATGACAGCGACACGTATGTGGCAGATGCCATCCTCAACAGACGAGAAAACAAGAAAAACAAAAAGAAGAATAAAAACGTGGAAAAGTTGGTCAGTGAGCTAAATCGCCTGTCGGTTGAATAAAAAAAAATTCGTCATCCCTGTAACATTACGGCTTGCGTGCATTGCATATAGAATAGGTCAGCGAGCACCTAGTGTTCGCCATACATGTAAAGTTTCATATAGGTCAGCGAGCACATAGTGTTCGCCATACATGTAAAGTTTCATGTATGTATGTACTCTCGGTTGCACATAAACAAATGAAACATTAGTGATGAGGGAAACAGTGAGTCTACCAGTAATAGAACTGAGGTATTACAGAGAAGTGGCAAAACCTAAAGTGGTCGATAAAGCATTTGCGGTTGACCATGAAGAATACGATGAGTTGTGGAGTTTGTTGGAGGCAAAGAAACAGGAACAAGCTGCTAAACGCAAGTTAGTTCATGTATGTTTTATACACATTAACTAAAAACTTACTCACTGATACTGAATGCCTGAATCACGAAATTAAAAGTCTGTAGTTTACCAATGATAAAGCTTCGACGACGCCAACAACCTCAAGGTGGTACAAGATGATCTAAAAAAGCAGAAAACAGCCATCCTGCAACTACATGACCGGATTATGGCTGCTGTTGCCAGCCAAGATTACAACAATGCAAAAAATCTTCAAAGACAGTACGACAGGGATCGATATTATATTACGAAGACCTACAAAAAATTACCGAGATACTTGAATGAACGCGAGGTACATAAGCCTTGTTTGTTGTTATCGTTGTTGCTGCTGTTGTTGTTGCTGCTGTTGTTGTTGTTGTTGTTGTTGTTGTTGTTGTTGTTGTTGTTGTTGTTGTTGTTGTTGTTGTTGTTGTTGTTGTTGTTGTTGTTGTTGTTGTTGTTGTTGTTGTTGTTGTTGTTGTTGTTGTTGTTGTTGTTGTTGTTGATGTTGTTGTTGTTTTAACATACGTGTTCAGCACCATCGTTACATTGACAACTTTGGCGAACGGGAGCGCGCTCGGCAGCAGGAAAAATCGGATCCCGGCAAACTGGAAGGCCAGGTTGAAGGCGACATACCAGGAAGACACTACCACTACAACCCAAGGAGGTACGCTGTTTGCTTACTGAATCACGTTAAACAAAACAAAAATAATAAAGTGACTTTGTGATTGAAAAATTTTTGGTGTTTGCAGATACGGTGGTAATGAATCACATGAGTTCTGGGAGGACTGGTCGAATGGACGACCGGACGCTGTCACACCCATCGCTGGCCGACCAGATACAGCTCATGAAAAGGCTATACGGTTATATATACATACTGTACTTACATGCTTAGTCACTCACTAACTCATTAACTAACTAACTCACTCACTCACTCACTAACTCATTCACTCACTCACTCACTCACTCTCTCACTCACTCACTCACTCACTCACTCACTCACTCACTCACTCACTCACTCACTCACTCACTCACTCACTCACTCACTCACTCACTCACTCACTCACTCACTCACTCACTCACTCACTCACTCACTCACTCACTCACTCACTCACTCACTCAGTCACTCACTCACTTACTCACTCACTCACTCACTCACTCACTCACCCACTCACCGTTTCTGAATCTAGAACCACTGGGTTTCCGGATGATGAGGCTCGAATACAACGAATTTTGGAAATGGATAAGAATAGGGACAAAAGAACCGATGAAGAATTGACAAAAGTGTTAAAAGAAATGCAGAAAGCTGACAGGCATGATCTGGATTGGAGACTGCAGGTATGTACATAGGTGTATATTTTATCATCATTGTTATTGATGTTATGGTTATATTCATGTTTTTTTTGTTTCATGTTAACTGACTTTAGTATTACGTTTTTATGTGATCATGCGTAAATATGGAGTGCCATGGGAGAAACGGGTGGACACATCGAGAGCGGGTGTACTCAAGAAGCGCAGACCGGTGCCCCGTGCCACCCGCACTCCCGGTAATGTCTACGATTACAAACCAGCCACACCAAGACCTAAAACAACGTCAGTTCCAAATTTGCCTCATAAAAACTTGAAACGTAACCGCTTGTTTGTGACTGCTGTTTGAAATGTAAGCATGAAACCTGTAAAAAAATTATTTTCTATGCCGTGTTCAGATCTTCAACCATCGACGACGAAGATATATTTGTGAATAATGTGAGCAGAGACAACAGCGAGTACACACGACCCAAGGTTCTCCTCAGAAATCAGGTAAGTTGCTTATAATGTTGTGGTTATTGTTGTTAGGGATGTTGTTGTTGTTGTTGTTGTTGTTGTTGTTGTTGTTGTTGTTGTTGTTGTTGTTGTTGTTGTTGTTGTTGTTGTTGTTGTTGTTGTTGTTGTTGTTGTTGTTGTTGTTGTTGTTGTTGTTGTTGTTGTTTTTGTTGTTGTTGTTGTTGTTGTTGTTGTTGTTGTTGTTGTTGTTGTTGTTGTTGTTGTTGTTGTTGTTGTTGTTGTTGTTGTTGTTGTTGTTGTTGTTGTTGTTGTTGTTGTTGTTGTTGTTGTTGTTGTTGTTGTTGTTGTTGTTGTTGTTGTTGTTGTTGTTGTTGTAGGTTCGCATTTTGTTTATTGTAGACCGGACTGTCAGCCTGTCAGCGTCCAATGACCCGTGGTGAAGAAGTACCAAAGTACACAAAAACAAAGGATAAAAATGATGTGGTTACGCCCAGATATCGCGAACCGGGCCAAAGTTAGTGAGTGACTAAGTGGTGAGTGAGTGATTTAGTGAGTGTGTGAGTGAATGAGTGAGTGAGTGGGTGAGTATATTGTTTTAAAGAGGTCAAAGAGCCGAAGCCCGAGAAACCGCGTGAGCCATCGCCGCCTCCGCGCGACCCGTCCCCACCACCACCTCGTGACACAACCCCTCCATCTCCACCACCACCAGTCAGACAGCGCACTCCGTCACCTCCTCCACGAAAACCAGAGCCGAAACCGAAAAAAGAACCAGAACCAGAACCTGAGCTCTCTGACCCGGAGTCCGAAGAATGGGACGATCAACGTTGTGTGATTACCTAGACAAATGAGCTGCAAATAATGTTGAAACGTATGGTCACACTCTACAGGCATATTTATACTTGGGTACGCAGCGGCGTACCGGTACAAATACATACAGGGTGGGCCAAGAAAAAGTTTGCGCGTTTGAGCACTTATTGTGAAAGTTGTATACAAGCTGCGAGATTGCAGTTTGATGCATTCGATTGGGCATACGTTTGTCTACAAAATGATGTCATATGATCAGGTTTAGAAGTTTACAGCAGCCACGGCATAATTTTTTTAAATACGCGCCCAATGGATCATGCAAATCACAATCTGTTTCGCTTGTTTGTCGGTTTTAATAAAAATTTATTGACTGTTTAATAATAGAGAAGCATAAATGATAAGTTTTTTGCTCATCAACTCCGCTTTAAACTATCATTTGTAACCGAAAGACCATTTTAATGAATTCAAGCCGCCATGGTTGCTTTTTGTAGTTTGTAACCATGAATGATTACTTGACAACAGTTTCGAGCGTTATTAACATAACATATGAACTTAATGTTTGGAAATGTTTTGTTTAATATATAATGGTAATGTTTCAAGCTTTATATGCAGTTCTTTCTGTTATTAAACATGTTTCTAACACAAATTAAACGACATTTTTGGCGAAATTTAAAAATTTTCTTAAATTGACTTGTAAAATATATAAAAAAGTCTGCTAAATCTTAAGCCACACATTATTTTGTAGGCAAAAATATACTCATCCGAATGCGCTATACCACTGCCACACAGCTTATTTACAACGTTCAAACGCGCAAACTTTTTTTTGGCTCACCCTGTATACTGTACCCAAGTATTGGCTGGCTTTTTTCTGTGCGTGTCATTTTTCCCTAATTTATTATGTTTAAAAATTATTTTTTTTATTTTGATGATCTACCGATATTATTATAAAAGTGTTCTATTTTCCATCATGCTGTGTATTGAACAACAATAAATAACCTTCACTAACAACGTGTTGTCATAACTTTCGTTTAACTGAAGTGACTGACTTAGAAGCTCCGATTCATTAATTTTAAAATCTAATTAAACGATTTTCTCATTCAATTGTGATACGGTGATGTGCATTCAATGTACATATCTACCAAAAACATTATAAAAACATCTACCATTGATAAGCATCATTAAAAACTTTGACGCAACTTTTTTTGTAGTAACTACTTGTACACTAAAATTTTTATCTGATCTACGAGCTGAGAGATGTCGTTTTGTAATATATAATAGTTGTATTGGTTTGATGTCATCTGTGAGAACGCATAGAATCTTGATTCTTTAATATCTTTTTTTTGTAGAACTCATTGATAAAAAACCCACCTTGTGGTCCATAACCATATAACGTGCGTGCGTGCGTCATAAATAACTATTTGCTAAACTCTGTATAAAAAAACGCCGGAAGAAGGCAAACGATGTAAAAAAAACTATAAAATATCTCTGATGCCTTTAATTCATTGTTCTACTATCCTTGTGGGGTTTTCGCAAATGTCTAGCGTTTCTAATATCGGACATCCGCTAGAAATTGAACATTCTGCACTACATAAAAATGTAGAATAGTTCTAGTTGATTCGACAAAAAATCAACAAAAGTTATTGAGCACACTCAACAAAAACTGTACTATTATTTGTTTAGCCAGTGTTAAGAGAGTAGTTGACTGGCCATCATTCAACAAGACAGATCTGCACTGTTTTCTCTTTCTTGTACTCCGACGACATCGAATGTTCGGCCTGCCACATTATTTATTACCCGTTTTTGCCCTCACACAAAAACAAAAGTTGACGAGTTTAGTGGTATTGGACCACTAGCGGACATAAATATTGATCCGAAACGAGGTGAACCCTAGAAAACGGTTTTGAGGACATTTTTATGGAAACCATTGCCACATTACAGAACCCACTTTTGTTATAGGGTGGACCAGTTCAAACGCAAGTCAACTGCCAAGTTTACTTTGTCCGACAATTTCTGAAAAGTGTGTAGCATTGTCGACAAATTTAGTTGGTGATCGAAAAACTTTTATCGAATTCATTTTCAGTTTCTCACGTGAAATTTGCAGCAGACTCAAACAAGATTTTTCGTTATTTTTGAGTTTACTTTTTGAAATATATCATGTAAAATTGGATTGTTTTTGTTCGCTTTCCATAATGTTCGGAAATTCATGCCACATTTTCAACATTATTTATGTACAGTCGCGTTGCTTGTTATCATCATTTCTTGCTATTCGACGTGCGATCCTTTTACCAGATGTATTGTTACAAAGCTACATATCACTTCTTTACACGGATATGAATAAACTCAAAATAATCAAACAACGAAACAGGTTTTTACTGTATTTGAAATTTTACTTAGTTTGCCTGGCTTTCAGTGTATCATCGACTGACTGCACTTGGCATATCGTCAACATTAGAATTCAAACTCGCCAATTCAAAGCGCGCGCTTTTTCTTGTCTGACGTTATTGACCCGACATCGTGTAAAGGGCAATAACACAACACACGTTTACAATGCACCCATGTCGTATTCTGGGAACTGTGTAAAATGAGTTTTGTAGTCGATGGTATACTTGCTTAGTATTATGTATAGATTGAAAGTCAATCTTGTTGTTGCCCATATTGACTCCATGGTGAAAAAAACTCTTATAAAACGAAAATTGCACTTTTAGCTCACAACTTGGTGAGCTTTTCTAAAGTTCATGTCAATGAAATTTTCGTCCAACATAGAAAACCACGTTCACCACGGTATATTCATTCTTATATGCAGAGTTGATGCCAGCATTATTGACTGCATTCACATTTTTGTCATTTCAAATGTTGGTTGTTACACCGCGCGCGGCAGCGCAATGAGTAAGGAAAATTGTTAATCGCTATCTACTAAGCGAATCAGCAAGAGACTGATTGACAGCAATATTAGAAATTCGACAATAACGAAAACAAATTAATTTGAAAAGCGTTTTTGCGGGTGAAAAGTTTTCATAGCCGAATTTTCAATTCGCTAAGTGTACATAAGTTAGCTCGAGCTTCCATGTTGCTTTCATCCGCTTTGCAATAAAGAAATATGCACCGAATACCTCATTGATCAATCGGTTGACATTATGCGATCCGCGCCCACATTCCTTTTTTGACTAACACCTGCTTTAATGTGGGTAAATGTTTCCATATTTCAGCTCAGCTCCAGATTTCCCACAAAATATGAAATCATGTATCAAACAAACAAACATATTTTAGGAATATCTTTTAGTGTGTAAATGAAGTATTTACTATTTCTGCATGACCAGCTCATGTTTTATCACACCGTCTGTCAAGCAGCAAACAAACAAAATTGAACTTTTCCTTTATGTTTGGCTAGTGGCCGCAAAATTCACATTTGATTGCGATTATTGTTTGAGTGGTCAACCTGGCGCTGATGAGTCACAGTCGGGTCGACCTGCAACCACAATTTTATAATACCATACATTTTTCGGTATGGGAAGATTATGTACTAATAATGCATTGATGTATGTAAATTTAGGTCGTAAGTGACTTTGTCTACTGAGGAGTTCCGGTGATCAATGACTAAATAAATAAGCTATAATTCGTCTTCTAATACTACAGAACGAAAGAACACAGTAACTAAGCGCAGTTTTTCCTCTATAGCAGGTTAGATCGCTTGTTTTCCTCATCATTGTACATCATTCAATTTTCAGATTGTACCATCCAACTAAAAACATTAATCAATGAATAAATCCGTTGATTTACGAGAACATACAGAATGGATGATCTCTTTTTTAACGCCGATTCTACTCATCATTACCGCCGGTGGACTGCTCGTATCCCGAAGTGACCCGTTAGTTGTTGTTGTTGTTGTTGTTGTTGTTGTTGTTGTTGTTGTTGTTGTTGTTGTTGTTGTTGTTGTTGTCGTTGTTGTTGTTGTTGTTGTTGTTGTTGATGTTGTTGTTGTTGTTGTTGTTGTTGTTGTTGTTGTTGTTGTTGTTGTTGTTGTTGTTGTTGTTGTTGTTGTTGTTGTTGTTGTTGTGGTTGTTGTTGTTGTTGTTGTTGTTGTTGTTGTTGTTGTTATTGTTATTGTTGTTGTTGTTGTTGTTGTTGTTGTTGTTGTTGTTGTTGTTGTTGTTGTTGTTGTTGTTGTTGTTGTTGTTGTTGTTGTTGTTGTTGTTGTTGTTGTTGTTGTTGTTGTTGTTGTTGTTGTTGTTGTTGTTGTTGTTGTTGTTGTTGTTGTTGTTGTTGTTGTTGTTGTTGTTGTTGTTGTTGTTGTTGTTGTTGTTGTTGTTGTTGTTGTTGTTGTTGTTGTTGTTGTTGTTGTTGTTGTTGTTGTTGTTGTTGTTGTTGTGTATCTTGTGTATGTTAGTATGTCAGTTTAGTTCAACCTACATCTGGTGCAACGCAACGGATACGGTGATCCAGAATCTTTGTCGAGCCCAAGCCGTACAACAGCAGAGTGCATTGTTCAATGAATCGTCGGTGCTTGCATTCGTGATGCTGGCCTGGGCCTTGGGCATGTACCTGCCATACCTGCTTGCTAAGGCACTCAACGCCTGCTTTCGTTGGTTTCACTGCTACAACTGAGTTCACTTTATATTGCGAATACAGTAACCCGCAGTTTTGCTCTACAGTAGAATATTTCCTAATCAAAAAGGCGCTCAATTTGAATTTTGCAAGCTGTCAAAAAGTTTTTGGGTCGGCGACCCCGGTTCACATTATTTTAGGAGCTTTTTCGGAAATTTTATTTCAGATTCGAGTTTTCCATCAATTTTAGGGCCTACATGAATTTTTCGAGCGTTTAATTCAACCTAATTGACAAACTTTTGAATTTATTCAAGAAACGGGAAGATGAAAACGGAAACCATTGAAAACCTGAGGTACGAAGCTGAAAAAATTCTTGCAGGCTCCAAATTTGATGGAAAACCAGAATCTGAATTGAAAATTTCAAAAAAGTTCCTAAAAATATGAAAACCAAGGTCATCGAACCGAAAACTTTTCTCAGAATTCAAATTGCGCGCCTTTTTGATCAGGAAAAATTCTACAGTTAAGAAAAACTGCGGGTTACGGTACGCAACATAAAAGTCAGTTATACTATGGTTTATTCATACTGTATATTTGATGCACTACAACGAGCCATAAGTTCATCCTGGATTGTCATATGCATAGTTTCATATTCACGAACAACTAACGCAGGTTAATTAACATCTGTTATTTTTAACGCAGATACGGACATCAGTTCAATCTTTGCTGAGCTATCGAGCGGATATGACAGTCTGTCACAGACGGATGACAAGCATGTGGTGATAGCAAGGTAAGTACGCATGAACATACTAAGTACAAGTGAGCTAGCAAAAACATATGGCTATTTTAATTAAAACTTTAAGATTTTTTTTTGAACTTGAGCTCTCAGCGCAGAGCACGCTTCTCAAATCGATCAATTTAGTTTTTCATATGGGTTTTCAAGGAAATAACCAGAAGCTTACACAACTTACATTCACTGATTATATTATTCCGTAAGTTTGTTTGTTGAATGACCTGTCTTTGGGTTTCCATAATTGCAACATTAGGTACATCCGTTTGAACTGTACCAGAGGCCGAGGTAGCTGGTTCGTAATCACGGGTGCTTTGGGTCTCATAAAACTGGTCCATCTCATCAACACATTCCTGCTCTTTACTCACCTTACCAATCTCGCGCAACCTAATTGGACTAGTGTTAATTGTTGTTGTTGTTGTTGGTTGTTGTTGTTGGTTGTTGTTGTTGTTGTTGTTGTTGTTGTTGTTGTTGTTGTTGTTGTTGTTGTTGTTGTTGTTGTTGTTGTTGTTGTTGTTGTTGTTGTAGTTGTTGTTGTTGTTGTTGTTGTTGTTGTTGTTGTTGTTGTTGTTGTTGTTGTTGTTGTTGTTGTTGTTGTTGTTGTTGTTGTTGTTGTTGTTGTTGTTGTTGTTGTTGTTGTTGTTTTTGTTGTTGTTGTTGTTGTTGTTGTTGTTGTTGTTGTTGTTGTTGTTGTTGTTGTTTTTGCCTTTGAATAACTTGTGACAATATGTGTGTTTAGTTTCGTGGCACACTGGACATAGAGCAGCATGCACCATGGTCAATCCACGGTTTCACATGTCAGCTGACCACCCACGCACCATCATTGGTTGATAATGTCCATTGTATGGCGAGCTCATCGCACAACAACTTGTTAGTTCACTTAAAGCTCATACATAAGTTAACCGACCAGAAACGAATTGACTTTTCCATAAGACATACATATTTGGAACACGAGGAATGAAAACTCTTCTAATGTACCACCATATTTTTCTCAATCGCACATGTACATAAATCATGCTAGCGAACTGAACTGAAAACCGTTCATTAGTATGTACTAACAACCTCAGCGCTCGTTATGTCAATACAAAAAACATTCTAGAAAAAAACCGTCATCGTTTTTGTAGTGGTTGTTTCTATTGTTTTTATTGCCGATAAACGTTTGCACCAACATCACGCATTTAATGCACGGTTAACAGTGTCATTCGGATGGTTTGAAAATCATTTATATCACATATTTAACTCATACAAAAACTCAATTAGCAGTAAAACTCGTATTCAGAAAGTCAAGAACATTTTGCCTGGTAGAGTGAAATAAGTATAACAATGTATAAATAACTATAAATATATATATTAGTTTTATTTAGTGGATTACTGGCTTGCGTGCTCGGTGCGTTGTGGTGTTTTGCACTGAGCGTATGCATGGCACTGGATGTGGCGTACTACGTCGTAACAGCTACCTGCACCCGAGTCGCCTACGTCGGCCGATTGCTCAGATTGGCTGCTAAACAGGTCACCATAACTAATTTCGTTATCTAGACTTCAATGAATCAATCTTGCATCTGGTCAACAGAATCTTTTTTAGTATAAAAAATCCGTTGATTCATTGTTTTTTTTGTGTGTGATTTGAACAGTGTTCGATTACTGGCCCGAACTCCTCGAACATCATGTAACATGGTTAAAATGTCACCCAACTCATTTCAATCGATGTGTGTGTCAATTGGTTTGATTGCAAACATGACTGTGGACGACATGATGACTGACACGCAAGTTTGCAGGGTGATTACGAGAGTTCGTACTACGCGGAGAGCGTGCCAACGGACGCGTGTACTGTGCTCAGGATTGTGGCCAGATTTCATGGAGAATGTGTTGGTGAAAAATCATTAAAATTATGCAAAAGATGAGTGGATATTTTTTAGAAGGCTTTCCGGCAGACAGAACGTGGGATGACTCTTCTGTCCCGGCACTAGCGGACAAGAAGGGGAGAGAGATGGGGAATTCCCTTCTCTTTGGCAGGTCTAAAAAGTAAAGTTTTTTCCTTAAGGTGTAGGTAAAATGGCTGCAAAACTGCTAAATGTACTCTCTCTGTGAAAATTTCCCTCCCTTTGGAGGATTGGCTTGTCCGCCGATGGGTCCCGGGTAACTGCGGTTTGCAAGCTTGCTGAGTGCTTCCGTTCCAGTCTACGATACCTAGCCAACTATTATATGTACCTTGACAGTAAATAATACAGTATTCACCGAGTAATACAGCTTGACACACCGTATGTTTATTATAGCACTTCTTACTCATAGGGGAAAAGTCAAAAATCTGAAACAGGATTGCAGATCTGAGAATGAAACGACTCCGTCTTACTTTTGAATATGTCATTCATTATCCGCTACTATGGTAATTCCATTTCAAATCAAGGTGGTTATACTTCATGAATAAAACGTTTATAGCTAATTTCGCAATATAAGTTATGACGGCTTATATGTGAATGTATTTGATATTCTATGATGGGTTTAGTGGACCATCAACGACTTAATGTTTTTAATAACTACGCAACCACGCAACATCAGGTTACATCGAATATAGGAAAACGAGATGATTTGGTTATATCGTTTTACATCAAAAGGATGTTCAGTTAATTGAGCAGTGAACTGCGGTTCCAACCATTTGATAACTTGTATCGTGGCACTGGCGGACGAGCCCATTCTCCAGATGTAGGGGATCTTCTCCAAAGTGGAGGAATTAGCATTTTTAGGCCATTTTCCCTACTCAAGGAACGAATTCTATTTTCGGAATTGCCAACGAAGGGGAAATTCCATATTTTCCGGAATTTCGGAAACATGTTAATAAATTCGACATTGTTTGTTGCAGACGGCGGCGCGTGTGGTATCGGAGATGTGTGCGGATGAGCAGCACTTTTATGTGGCAGCAGCGGATGCACACGGCACTGCCAATAATGACAATAATGGACTATTATACGTGCCACACTCTAAACTCACTGTTAACCAAGATTGATTCATCGATTGAACTATACTTTACAATATAAAGTACGCTTCTTTTAGTGGCAAATATTCAGCAACTCCCTCAGCGCCTGATTAGCGCACAGTTTCTTTATTTTACCGATGTGCAAATGAACTTATGTACATCATGGCACACCATTTACATGATGCTTGCTGATAGATGAACTCATTGTTTGCCCAATTACTGTTGAAGCTGGATTTTCACTTTTCATGTTTTATCTCTGTTATTGTAGCATATGTACTAGTCAAGGTAACGTGAACAAGAGCCTTCATTTTATCTGAAATTACTGTTATAAATCTTGAGCTGATGTCCACGTTTTAATGGATCGATTTGATTGATCAGCTGAATGAAGGATTCATGACGCTTTTCTTCAGCGTTCATTATTTCTACGAAACAACGGTGAACAGAGTTAACACGGAACAGAACAAAGAAATTACGTCATCCACCTGAGATCACGCACTCACGCACTCACTCACTCACTCACTCACTCACTCACTCACTCACTCACTCACTCACTCACTCACTCACTCACTCACCCACTCACTCACTCACTCACTCACTCACTCACTCACTCACTCACTCACTCACTCACTCACTCACTCACTCACTCACTCACTCACTCACTCACTCACTCACTCACTCACTCACTTACTCACTCACTCACTCACTCACTCACTCACTCACTCACTCACTCACTCACTCACTCACTCACTCACTCACTCACTCACTCACTCACTCACTCACTCACTCACTCACTCACTCACTCACTCACTCACTCACTCACTCACTCACTCACTCACTCACTCACTCACTAACTCACTCACTCACTCACTCACTCACTCACTCACTCACTCACTCACTCACTCACTCACTCACTCACTCACTCACTCACTCACTCACTCACTCACTCACTCACTCACTCACTCACTCACTCACTCACTCACTCACTCACTCACTCACTCACTCACTCACTCACTCACTCACTCACTCACTCACTCACTCACTCACTCACTCACTCACTCACTCACTCACTCACTCACTCACTCACTCACTCACTCACTCACTCACTCACTCACTCACTCACTCACTATGTAACCCATTCACTCACTCACTCACTCACCCACTCACTCGCTCACTCGCTCATCTCATGACCTTACTCATTCACAGTAACTTACTCCTCACTCAGTCAATGGTAATCAAGAAGGACTCATGGAATGCCATTCAATTTAGAAAATTAATAAACAAGCAGACATATCCCGATGTTCTGAGACTTTCCAGCTTGACGTGAATCGTCCAATTTGACATGTTATTAAACAACGGTCACAAAAACGGGTATGAACTTTGCCTACGCACTCGCCACTGTTGTAGGTTGTTTAAAATCATTTAGCGCTTGAACGTTTAACTGGAGACTAAGCAAATAAGCTAGGCACTTGTCCGTTTAGGGTACAAACATCAAATGATAAAACTATTTTCGATGAACATGTACATAAACGGGCGCCAGGCGCTTTTGAGTGGGGAAGAAAAATTATCCTTTTTCTAATGTTTGGTCACATAGAACTTTGAATAGACGCCAGTGTATTTTATACGTTGCAAGTTGACCTTTGTTTATGGTGCACCGCTATGTATGTACCTTTTTGATGTGGCCTTTTGCAGGCATACAAAAGTTTACAGTAATTCGAGTGCTTTAATGTAAGCCGATTTTATACATACATACATGTATACATCGGCATATGTATAATCATAATGTGATGGACTACCTGATGTTTACTAACTTTCCAAACAATAACTTTTTAATATGAAAATGGTTCATCAATGTTTATAATTTCAATAATCATCAGGTCAGTCAGTACAAGCCTTCTTTCTTAATTGAGTGCGAATCGTTCAACCGGACATTGCTGATCGACGGAAACGAGTGTGATATATATTATACCTGATAATCGCTAATTATACCTTAGTTAATTCAATTAAATGTGTATTTATATGCATTCACCATAAGTGATTTCAGTTCAAATGAAATTGCATGATTCATATGCAAAAAAAAACAAAATTCTAGGCAACAGAACATATAAATTCATTTATGCGATGATTCAGTCTGTTGTGCAAGATCCGTGCATCATTAACGAACGGTGATTACGGTAATCCATTCCATATCATTTCACTTCATTAATCTGATCAGCTTTCCTAAAAAGCTGGACAGCAAGTTCAATCAAAATTAGTATGAGTACAAGCTTCCTACCGACTAGAAACCCGCTTTATGAGAACTGGTGTGTATGTAGCAGAAGGTTCTCAAACAATCGATAGAGACCGAAATATACTCTTAATATAATACTCATCTCATGTAAGTTTAAATTCTCTGTCCAATCATCAACCCGTTCCTTTGCAATTTTTTATTCGCAAACACTTGAAAAATTACTATTTTCATAATCCATCAAGCCGCCTACTAACTTTATAGAGACAGGTTTATTTCTCCGGAAGTTTGTGTGATTGCTACATACATAAATGCATAAACAAGTCACATGTGCCTCATAAAAAGATACAGGCTGTTCTTTTCGCAACGGTGGAAAGTTTTGACGTGATATGATAATGATTATTTATACTCTAGTAAGACGTTGCTGTACAGGGTGTCCCACTTAAAAGTTTCAATGAGAATTTGCTTTAATTTTTGATAGAATGGACCGATTTTAAAAATTTTTGCGCTGATTTGTAGACAATTTTTGGCAATTTTGTTTGACGTTTAAATTTTCGAAAAAGCTGTTAGAAAGCAGTTTTTAGGCCAAAAACCCCAAACCCCTTCATTTTCGCCTTTTTCACGTGGTTTCCACCCATTATCATGTTACTGTTATATCATGGGGCAGCACTTTTGTTAAAATGCGTTTTTATTTTATAACTTGAAACCATAATTCAGCATAAAAATTACGAAATCACTAAATATATTCATATAATCAACGATTCTCAATATGACTACCACCACGTCTTTCAGCGACCAACAGTGCCCTGCACGGTAGCATCAGAGATTCCCTTTTTTAATTCTCGTAATATTCGAGAATTACTTCAATTTGAATATTTTGAAACTTACAATAGTTTAAAATATCGCAACTATTGCAAACTGGCTGTTGACAAAGCTCAACTTTGATGCGACAATGATGAGCTGCCTCGGTTTGAAATGCCGCTTTCAATCAACCTAATGATTCACGTATTGCACATGGGCACATGTTCCTTTTCCTTTCATGTATGTTTTCTAATACGTTGACTGTTTATTTTGTTGTTTTAAATGTGACACTTCAATTTTAAAGTTGTTTTTTTTGTTCGGGGGGTTAACGGACCAACAACAACACGTTTCTATGTGACGCCGATGATCGTAAAATGCGAAAATAAGGGGGTTCGGTGTTTTTTGCCTAAAAAC
>OZ038445.1:12528598-12553598 GCA_964036265.1 Daptonema setosum
TCACAAAAAGTATACGTACAGTACTTACAATGCATTCCTTTTTATTATTTATTAGATTATTGTGTGTATGCTTGTACATTATTGTTATTACGTATAAAACTGGTTTTTATCCATACAAAAAGATTTAACAAACAATAACTTGCTTGTGCTACATTCTTCTTAGATGCTATTCAATAGAGGAATGAGGTTGGCGTTGATGGGACTTGGTCACGTAGCAGCCAAACCCATACCACACAAAACTCTCGAATGACTTTTAAAAAATTAAGGAGATCTAAAGTTAACATTTTGTTCGGTTTTAAATTTTGATAATATATTGATAAAAACTAGCCTGAGTGAGTGAGTGAGTGAGTGAGTGAGTGAGTGAGTGAGTGAGTGAGTGAGTGAGTGAGTGAGTGAGTGAGTGAGTGAGTGAGTGAGTGAGTGAGTGAGTGAGTGAGTGAGTGAGTGAGTGAGTGAGTGAGTGAGTGAGTGAGTGAGTGAGTGAGTGAGTGAGTGAGTGAGTGAGTGAGTGAATGAGTGAGTGAGTGAGTGAGTGAGTGAGTGAGTGAGTGAGTGAGTGAGTGAGTGAGTGAGTGAGTGAGTGAGTGAGTGAGTGAGTGAGTGAGTGAGTGAGTGAGTGAGTGAGTGAGTGAGTGAGTGAGTGAGTGAGTGAGTGAGTGAGTGAGTGAGTGAGTGAGTGAGTGAGTGAGTGAGTGAGTGAGTGAGTGAGTGAGTGAGTGAGTGAGTGAGTGAGTGAGTGAGTGAGTGAGTGAGTGAGTGAGTGAGTGAGTGAGTGAGTGAGTGAGTGAGTGAGTGAGTGAGTGAGTGAGTGAGTGAGTGAGTGAGTGAGTGAGTGAGTGAGTGAGTGAGTGAGTGAGTGAGTGAGTGAGTGAGTGAGCGTTGTTGTTGTTGTTGTTGTTGTTGTTGTCGTACGCCCGCAAATGCGCACGCACGGGCTCGAGTGATAATTGCCTCTTTTGTTTGACGCGTGTGTAATGCAGAACAGGTGGATGCAGCCAGCGGCGCGACAGAGTGCAACGAGTTCAGCACTGAATTGAGTGTGTGACATGCATTTACGTATGTTGCTGCAACACATGTCGTTGGGGCTCGATTTTATGCACTCAATTGTTACATTCATGTCAAATCATTAAATTGGTAAGTATGTATAATGTGTTTTTTATTCAAGATCATTGTAACAACATATGTATGTATCTGTCCCTCATTATGTTTCTCTATGGCTGGCGTTGATATAGAACTGATTTGGCAGCATTCGTTTAATGGGTGATTTTCCTCAGTTAATTTGGGTTGGAAGACTATAGTCTTGACCTACAATGTTTACCATAAGGATGTCGGTACTTATTGCGTTGACACACATCTGTTTGTGCCGGCCAGAAAATGTTTAGCATCCAACAAGAAATTTCTATAAAATGGTTTCTACAAGGAACACTCGGTCAAACTTACGTAAAATAGTACATTACAGTCGAACTTTTTGGTTACGACTTTTTTAGTAACTTTTTTGTGTGTAAAACCTTTTCCTCAACCCAAGTAGCAATTGAGTTGAGGGAAAGGTTTTCCAAAAAAAACTCCCAAAAAAGTCGTAACCGAAAAATTCGACTATATGTACATACCTGCATGCCTTTCTTCCGCCCACCGTCTGTCTATTGTTATATTCGCGATTGGCGCTATTATTGTTCATTTTTGTACTCTTCCATAGAATACTGCATTGGAGTTTTCATCATGTGACGCTCAAGTCTGTATAAATGTGATTTTTTTAAGTAGATATTTTTTGCCACAAAGAGAAGTACAGAGCAATACTTTAGACAAAATTTCAGTTTGCATATGAAATAATAACACGGGTAAATTATGCTAATTAAACTTCCTATTAAATTTAAATCATGAATTTAGTTGTCTGCAATTGTGCAGCATTAACCTGAATCATTATTCGTGTGAACAACGCAACAATTTTTGCCAAGTATTGCAATTAATTTTCATGGTAACGCTAACGATCATTCTGATTTCCACACAATATTTGGGTCAGTGTGGTTAGAATAGGATTAGGTTGGCAATACCTGTTATCAATTCGTTTCATTTTTTCAGTAATTGATTATTTTACTACCACGCAGAGAGCTGTGTGTGTAACCGAATCAGCATAAAAAGCAAAAAAATAATTTTTTGGTCTAAATTGTTATAGAAACCTGTTGTTGGATTAATGTGTTTAGTACATACAAGATCCTGTGTATTCGTGTTGTCGGAAGTACTCTCCACAATATTGTATTATTCTCAACTCGACTTTTAGAGACTCCATTGTTGAGGAGACCTTTTCACCACCGTCCACCTTTATTGTGAACTCATCGGACGGTTTGTATTAAATGATTATTCAGGATTTTCTGCGGTTTATTCTCAACAAACTAGCAAGTTGGTTGAAAAATTCATCTTTCTGATATTCACTTTTGTTCGCTTTTATGTGCACGTTTCCTGTACATATACAGGGTGGTCCAAAAAAGGCCAACAGGTGCTGGTGCTGAATATCCTGCGACACAGGATACCGCGATTGCATTGCGCTTTGCAGAGCTTAACACAAACATATTACCCTAGCGAACCTTATAATATCCAACAGCGGCCATCACGCCTCATTGTGTGCAAAACTGCTCAATGTTCGCGGTCTGTTGGAGCGCAAAGTTATTGATTGTTTGCAAAAAACGACGTCTTCATGTAAATTTGCAAATGTGAATTCAACATGTGTCACTTCAGTAGTGGATCAAAAGGCGAGCCGATTCTGCGATGACACCTACTTGGGCAGGGACACCTACTTGGGCAGGTCTGATCAATAAATTTATTCGCGTAGAATGATAACAAGATGATCATTTCCACTCGCTGGCAGACAAGTTGAATCTTCAAAGGGAGAGGAATTTTTCCAAAGTGGGAGAATTGGTGGAAATTGAGCCATTTTACCTACACAGCAAGGGACTTTTTTGGAAACTGCCAAAGAGGGGAATCCACTTTTCTCTCCTCAGTGATTCCACTGAATTTCCGTTCCATTATAAAACTAGTGTTCATTAGTTTGTCAATCAGAGTGCCAAGCAAATGCCTAGGTCTGATAAAAGCACTAATTGAATCATTAGTAATCAAATTCTCATCCTAAATATAAATCGTGCATTTTCGCAGTTCATAGGTAGAAATAAATGTTTTTTAGAATCATTTTGGAATACCTTGTACCAAGTATTCACCGCAATTCATGTGGATCCAAGCATCCGTAAGAGTGAGTAGGCATGGCAGGACGCTGTCATTGTGTTCCTTAATATCACATAATCGCCAATTACATGGGCCTCGTTTTTTATGTACTGCGTTTATTATACTGTTTATCGCTATTTTTTTACTTGGTTGACTTATGTAAAAGTTAATGGATTTATGAAGATGCGAAACTGTGCATTAAATTTTGCAAGCCTCTTTCTGTTACTTATATCACCCGTATTCAATGTAACAAACTAGTATATCATCAGTGTAACAGATCATGCAGTCTATAACACCCCAACTATGTACGTAGATGTGGATGTGTTACATGTTGCAGTATTTCAGGGTCAACATCACATGGCGGATGAAAATGAAAAAGTTACCGTAACCGGGTTCACTGAGTTTAGTGTATGCAAATGTACATTTACATGTGTATGTATGAAACGGGACCTGATGACTTGAACGACGACGATCAGATTTTTTTATGTTTTTGCCCGTATAAAAGGTGTTTGGTCAAAGAGTGGACATGAGACGCATTGTTGCACTGGTCGTTATCGCCGTCGCACACACTGGCGGACCAACCAAACCGCAAAAAGGAGGGGAATTTGTTCAAAAAGGGAGAAATTGGCTATTTTTATTGCTCTTTGCCTACACGTTAGGAAACAATACCAACTTTTTGAAACCGTCAAAGAGGGGGGATTTAACTTCTCCCCCACTTCTCGTCCGCTACTGGTCACACATACAGTCTTAATACTTCATGATCTACTTTACATTTACAACAACGTTACGGAATGTGCAAAATACAATAACTTGAATTGGAATTTTCAACATACCTCTTTACTCGTTTTTTTTTATTTGCAGTCCATTGACAGTATGTATGTATTCTATTTTTCATGTCCATGGCCGCGACCGTTACCGTCTATGTTTATGAAAGAAAACCACATTAAAACTAAGGTTCCATTATATCTCATTAAAATTCATACCACAATATGGTGTCAATTTCAGTCACATCAATCTGCATCCATGTTGGAAACGTTTATGTTGGTGTTGGCCTTCGTAGTCAGTGTCCAGGCCGATCTGCGTACATTCAATGCTGCCGAAGTCGACCTGTTCCTTAATGAAACCGTGAAATCACTGCAATTAAGTGAACCCTGCCAACTGGCACTGCATCAAATACTGACTGCCATTGGTGATAATAACACGGACGTAATGGATGAGGACAGGCAGATCGACTTTGTGAGTGCGTTCACGGCCACCACCTACAATGCGTACAGAAACAAACACCATGATCGATTCATGTACAGGTATGTACCTACCAATGTATGTGCCATGCCGTGATTCGTGAAACAAGACACCAGTCAACCATGTGCTAACAATACAGTTGCCATCAAACACTGTGGACAAGTGCATATCAATCAAATCGTAGAAGTAGTCAGCAGCTCAGAAATTTATACCGTTGTCCATTAAAACATATTTTTGATTGGTTTTTGGTCTTGGCGGTTCCGATCAAGAAGAATAATATAAAGAGCAACGAGCGAATGTGCGACAGATCACAAAACTGCCATCCACAAGACTGTTGCTATGAAAATGGTTTCAGGTCGATGGAGTGCGTCGAGGCAGCGGGCGGTGATGTGAACAAGAAGAACGATATGCCGATGCATTTCTGCTATGCGCACTCAACCGATGCCGGACAGCCGATGCCGAACGGATCGATGGTGCCGATGGGCAGTACCGTAGCCGTGTGCATGCCGAGTGCCTGTTTGGAGTATAGCCGGCAGGTGGCACAGGCATGGCACGATGCCAACATGCCCAATCACACTCTCGATCAACCCGTGTGCATGGCCAGCAAGTGGGATCAGCAATGGTTGGTGCTTCCAGTTACACCATTTTGCAGGAGCGCGTGCAAATAACGTTTGGGTGAAATTGTGGAAAAAAGATCTTTTTTTGTCAATCTGAGCAGAATTTTTCAAGTTTTGTGTGAGAAATGAAAATTATACCTATTCTTAATAATTTACCCATTTTTATCAGTTCTCATTTACACTTTCAAGTTTCATGTATGTATCAAATGACTAATCTGTCAGGTATGTGGAACCGTTTGCGCTGGTGCAGTTTGGGTTGGAGATGGTGCTGATGGCGCTGTGCTTCGGCGCCTGCTGGTCAACCACATTGTTTCCTAAATCTCAAAATCGGCTGGCCGTACGATTCCTCAACGCATTCACGTTTACGACCAATTTCAAAAAGTTGGTGGCCATTACTCCAGAACTTTATTTTAAAGATGTGAGATTATAGTCAAATGCTAATTATTATTTAAAGATTGTTTCGCATTCCGTGCGACCCATCGGCGACGGTGAGCTGTTTGGTTGGCATCAGAGTGATGTCGATGGTGTGGTGTGTGATCGGACACAGCTACATGGCCGTACAACCATTCATCCAAGACATTACCACATTTAAGTTCGTTATCAACACCAAGCCAAACTTACTTAAGCGAATAAACAAACAATCTTTACTCTTTCTCAACGAACTTATTTACAAAAAAGCCTAGTTTTGCTCAGTTTGCAAGTTTTGATAATAATATCCTTATTCCATAACTTATACCCGAATTTCAGAAATGATCTGGCATCCAACTATTTAACGATTCTCATAACCAACTTCACGTTGTGCGTTGACACGTTCTTTGTGCTGAGTGGATGCTTGACGGCGTACTCGTTCTTTACCAAGATCGTCAAAAATGATCAAAGTTAGAACGATTAGGAAGATTAAAATTCAAAGAATAATCAGAGTGCTGATTAGAAATGGAAGAATGATCAGAGTGATTAGAATGATTATAAATATAAGAATGATCAAAGTCATTTGAACGATTAGAAAAAGGAGAATAACCAGATGACTTGTTACCCAACAAGTCCTATGATGTAACGTACTCTCCATAATTAGGCTACGTAAAGGTGAGCTGGAACAGTTGGGCGTTTTGGTTGCGATTCTACCGTCACCGACTGGTCAGACTGTGGCCGCTCTACACGTTCGCTCTATTCAACATCACCCTTCGGTTGGCCGTTCACTACAAAAACTAACGCATTCTAGATTAAAATATACTGAACAATGTTGCAATGTAAATGTATGTAAATGTATGAAAATGAACACAGTTGTTTGTTTTAGTCTCTCCAAGGTGCACTCGCACCCAACCTGGCCATTGTGCGACCCATCGGTGCAGTGCAGCAACACCTGGTGGCACAACCTACTCTTCCTCAATTCAATCATACCGGACAGTGCATGTATGGTATGGACTTGGTTTGTATAATCACCGTTCCTCTATCTTTCAAAATACCAATTTATACCATGGCCCATTAAGTTTGTGTTAAGCCCAGTTATTGTCAATTGCTTGCGACGTTTCAGGTATCTGGCCAACGATTTCATCTACTTTGTGTTTTCACCCGTTCTTCTTCTGATCTTCAAAGCGAACCGACGTGCCGGCAGTACCGTAATCATTGTGGGCTGCATTGTTGCCTGCATCATTAGAGCCGTATTGATCCACATCAATAACTGGCCGCCAACTGTGATGTTCTGGTATCAGCCTGATAACTTCAACATTGACGTCGCCGCATACTTCATGCAGGTTAAATTGTATGGTTTTTATTATTGAATTTCCATCAATGAACCATCGGTAAACTCCTATTTGGCTCACATGCGGAGAAAAAATGTACATAACTCTCTAACCTGATGTTGAAAACATCGGTTATCGTTTGCAGATGTACGTCAAACCGCACACACGATTCGCCACGTATTTGGTTGGCATTCAGCTTGGTCACACTCTGGCACATTCGTTGGACACATCAAATGACCGTAAGCAGTACGGTTGGGCTCAGTCATTGGGTATGTGGTCATTGGCGGCACTGCTCGGTTTGGGTGCCCTGTTGGGATTGTACCCGGCTCTGCACAACTTACGGTTCGGTCTTTGGGCCGTCTATCACATCGTCTACGCCAGCTGCTACAGGTTGGTTACACTCAGACTCAACATCACTTCTTCTTACTGGTTCAGACGCGAGCAATTTAATCACGGACGAGAAGGGCAGGGAAAAGTGGAATTCCCCTCTCTATGGCCGTTTAAAAAGATATAATTTGTTCCTCAAAGTGATTTAGTAACAGCCATTTTTTCCCTCTTTGAAGAAATTCCCCTCACTTTGAAGAATTGGCCGCCAATGAATGTAATCATCAATGTTGCAGACTGTGCTTCGCGTTGAGTGTATTCATTGTGGTCTACATGTGTCACAGCGGTCGAGCCTACTACCTGAATCGTTTGCTGAGTTGTTCATTGTGGGTGCCGCTGGCCAACACGTCATATGGAGTGTACCTGTACCATTTAATGCCCATCATTGGCACTTATCTCTGGTCGCCGCTTCCTTATATATGGCAGGTGGGTCCAACTCTGTATTTGTACCTTCGTATGTGCTGTGCTTGCGAACAAAAAAAAACATTTCAGATTTAGCCTAATATGGAAGGAGAATATGAGAGAATATGTAAGAATATGAGAGAATTTCACATTTATACAAAAGTCAAGTCGTCTCGAGGTTTTTTAAGCCTAAAGTGACCAAGCTCATTTCACTGTATTGTGTTTGCTCAAATCATGATAACAACATTAGCAAAGTTGACCGTAATGTTGAAATGTTTAGGGTCACGGCTACCACCTGCTGGTTTACGGTTTGTTCCACGTTGCCGGTGGCTGGATGTCGGGCATCACGGCTACGATGCTCGTTGAGGTGCCGTCCCTCAACATCGAACGCATCCTGCTGGGCACCGCACCCAAGTCGGGGGCACACAAGCCCATAACGGGGGTCTGTAAACCCTGTATTTAACTGTGGTTTACACCACTGGCGGACGATTTAAAGAGACGGGAATTTCGTCAAACATCAGTTTTCAGGCCATTTAATCTACATCTTAGGGAACAAATTTTACATTTTGAAAATGCCAAAGAGGAGGAACCCCACTTTCCCCAAACCTTCTCGTCGGCTAGTGATGTACACTGCAGGAACTGTACGGCTTTCCACATTCTACAGTATACATATATTGGTCAGGGTATCTTGTTATGAACAATCATTTCAATGTGCCACATATGCGATCAATTAAAATGCAATGTTCGTAGGGTTATTTGAAAGGTCGTGTGAAAATTATTATTACCCTCGAAAATTTGAACGAGCGCCAAAACCAGATCTGGATTCGAAGATTGCACCAAAAACTTTTTGAGTAACAAGAAACCCTTGATCGGCTACATAATCAGTCATTGAGAATTGAGAAATCGCAGATTGTATTAGTTATAATATTGTTATGTGCCATTACGGCCTATGTACGCAAGTGTGTCGCAGTATTCTTGAATTACAACTTTTGTTTTTGTTGTTATTGTTGCTCTTTCTGAAAGAACCTTCATAAACCGAAACATCACCAATGTAACCTTTACTTTGTTCTGTACGCTATCTAGTCACTTTCTTCAATCTTGTTTTCACGTGATTTCATTCTGTTGGAGGAACGATGATGAAACAGACTTTGAATATTAAAGTATTGTTGATTCAGTATTTTGCTCCGCTATTTATTCTGATCTCATATGAATCCTATCCAATCTGGTAATTGATCAATAAGTCGTTCATAGATGGCGTCTCCAAATGTGAAATCACGTTTCCTACCAGTCACGTTTGATCGGTCTGTTTTAATAGTATAAATTCACAGAATTATATATTCATAAAGATTGAAGGAAAAATAATGAAATATTTTCATTTCGTACTTCTTGTTCTGTTTGTTATAGTCGATGCAGAATATATTGTTGTTTAGCATTTCTCACAAAATTTTCCGCAAACAAAATGTTTCAGTCTAAACATTCCTCCTATTTTCTTCTAGAGCCCAATATAATGAAACACATCGCTAATTAAATATGTCATCGTAGGGAAACGTTATGACGTTTCAGTTTCTCCTGCAAATATAATTAGAAAAAATTCGCGCTTACAAAAATTTTACAGGACAGTTTTCATTGGTTTACAACAACATTACTCGTGTTTATTGAGTCGAAAAGGAAATAGAAAATTATTGCGAGGTTGACACAAGAAGGAACTCGTATTTTCGGAATGAACCAGAGAACAATTATGCAGACTAATACAAATTAGAGAGTTATAGTAAAAGTAGAAAAAAAAGAAACCTAAAAAATTTATAATTTATAGTCCTGCCTGAAAGCAATATCCCATGAAATGAACCCAAAAAGGGTCATCGTCTGAGATAGATACCGTGATCGAAAGATGGTGACTTGTATCTCTTCTGATGATTCACAGGTAAGCCACTGTAGCTTGTAGTGGTTTGGGTTGCAGCCAAGGATTGGGTGTTGGGTGCACATGCACTGTACGGTGGTTGTTGGCTGACATACCAGCTGACAAGTACGCCATGTAACACCTGCAATTTATTCATTATTGAATAAACAGCAGAACAACAACAACAAAAACTACTCAAACAACAACAATAACAACAACAACAACAACAACAACAACAACAACAACAACAACCTGATGATGGTGCATTGCCAAGTGCAGACGACTGCCGTCAGCCAGGCACACAGTACAATCACTGAGATGTTGCTCATGTGCGCACCTGCAATCCTTGCTGAATCAACCTGATTTATAACTCGAAATGTGAGTCGTTTACTAGTTTTTTTGAAATGGGTGCAGGAAGTTTAGTGAGGCTGCCAACTTTGAAGTCAGGCAAGACATTTCACTTCAACAAGATGACTCACTGTACGAATTTAGTACGAACCGACGAACTGGACGGAAGGGCCCTGCAACGCCACGGTCCATACATCGGTGTCATTGAGTGTTATGTGTTGCATGAACTTGTACAACTGGTAGGACACCAGCACGAGCGCACCCGCAACACTGCAACACAGCATGGCCACCTACAATCATACAAAATAGGGTATAAGATAATAACGTACAAAGCAATAAAGTCACAGACATGATGTAATGATTGTGCAAACAAGGGAGAGAAATAAGGTGGAACAGGAAAGTACAAAATGTATGGGAGAGAAAACTACCGTTCTTCAATGCTATACTAATCAATTGAAGCTCAATCCACTCTATTTTTTGATGATGCGATCCGGTTTCACATACTGAGGATGTATAGGGTGTCCCACGTAACTTGCAATATTCTGCGAGGCCACAAAAAATTTTGTGGTGGAGCTATTTTGAAAATTAAAAAAGCAAATGATAGTCCAGTTTGTAAAGTTTTGTTTGCCACCTACCAGAGGTTTATTGTACAAACAGTGCTCAAGTTATGGCTACTTTTCCAGAAGTAGTCATTTTAAGTTTTCGGTGTCTCATCGGGGGTTCTAAAAATTGTTCTAGAAACACAGTACATCATTGAAAAGTTAATATAAGTCTGAAAATAAGTTTTTGTGATCATTAATAATAAATGTGTTTTTTATATCATGATGGGACATATTTATACGTTGGATAATCGACCGAAACCACGCAGGAGTCATAAAAAGACGTAAAAATCACAAACAAGACACATTACCGATTTATTCTCAAAACCGTATTTCGAATCAGAAAACTACCTTTTTACTTTCAATTACACGAGAAATAATCAGCTTTCAATCTTCTTGACAAGATAAAGTTATTTAAACAGGTTTCAACCGGTACTGTTGATCACCGAGCCCACTGAGATTTCAAAACTGAAAATGACTACTTTTGGAGAAATGAAAATATCTCGATCTGCGTAACAGCTATGAACTTCTAGTAAGCGGCGAAAAAAACTTTATAAAATGGGCTTTCATTTGCTTTTTTAATTTTTTAAATAGCTCAACCACAAAAATTTTGGCGGCCTCGCAGAATATTGCAAGTTACGTGGGACACCCTGTACATATGTAACTGGTCTATGCGTTGTGAGAGCACTTTTAATCTGTATATAATGAAACGGCTGCTTCTAACCAAAAGAAACTGTGCGTTCATTAAAATTCACTTTCTTTTTAGAGATCTCGAGAGGAAATGAATAAATTACAACCTCACCAATTGAACCAAGTTTTTGGCAACCGTTCGAAAATGGGGGCATTATTTTTCAACCCCCTTGATCTGGCGCTTCTGCCATTGCCCGCCAGTTTATTCAACCTCTTTGGCCAGTACGATAACACCATGATGAATAGTGAGTGCCATGACGGCTTCTGTAATTAATAAGTCAGAGTGAGAAAACCGGACGACCAACCACGAGCACCAGATATGGCAACAGCATCCCCGGACGTGGTACGTACGCACTCGCCACCATACAGATCACCACAAAACCAATCTGCAAGTTAACAGTTTCACGGCAAGCATTTTTTTAATTGCTTGAGTTTCTTGTGCATAACGTGCCTTGGTATGCACTGGTGTCAATGTTTAACGTTACTCGTTTTTTGAGTAGCTTTGGTTTTACTCGTTTTTATGACTTGAATAATCTGAATTTTTGTGCGTATACAGTATACATGTACATATGTAGAAGGCCCACATGTGAATAAATAAAAAAGTGGTATATACGTATGTATGAATGGCTAACAAGCAGGATGTGTACGAATGCGATGGTCATGATGAGTGGGGAATGGAGTACGAAGACGGTGTTGGCAACGCACGACCAGATGCTGAGCAGGAGCACGCTCACCAGACCACTCACGTAGATCGCGTGCTCAACAATGTTTTCAATACGTTGGCTAACAGTATCATAGAACTAACAGTACAAGCAATCGCTGTAGAGAGTAAAAATGTGGATTATGTAGTTTCCCCATGATAACATGGTAATTAAAGTACCATATTTCGGCAATATGCTCTAATCTACGGACGTACATACCTTGGAATGAAGTGTGTTCCAGAGGCACATGAACGAATCGTCGTTACGTATCCACATTACCGACTACAATATTATAATAAATAGAAAATAACTGGACTAATATTAAGTTTTTCAATGTGGAAAACTGAAAAAATCAAGTTTTGCTTTTGAAAGATTTTGAGATAAGTCTTGTGTCAGCTGCTTGAGATGACAATAGATTAGAAACGGTCCTTGCCCTCATTTTGTATGCGTTCTTTCTTTATATCTACTTATGTACTTACTGTCTACCGTAAGTACCAGTATGGCACAATGTTAATAATATTCTATAGGCACACATTTATTTGCGCATTGGATTACAGAAACGGCCGAATATAGTTTCCGTTGATCATGTTTCTTTCTTGGTTCCATGCTTATGAAGTCATCGACCACAGGTACTTAATGAGATATACTACATTGAATAAATAAATTGAATTCAGAGCTAATTTTTGCCAACCTTGTATGTTCATGTATAGAAACATGTATTTATGTTTACATGCCATATGAGTTCATGGAACCGTGATTCCGTCCTCTTCAGTACAATATTATCACGATAGGGTTTTTTCATTGCAGGAGGCGATGCAAAAGTGACGTACAGAGTATGGGATCACAGTCAAATCACAAAGATACCGTTTTTTATCGTAACATAACAACCATATACAGCTAAAAACAGCTTTTACATTATTTGCTCAAACTTGATGGCTTTTTTATCAACTTAATTAACTGAGATCATGGATATATATCACAGTAATTTTTATTAGACACAAGCACTTCAAGTTATGTATGTAACTGGGGTTTTCACCTCGCTTTTTATAGTATGCAATAAATTATTAAAACAAGCCATAAACTTTTTGAAACCACACCATGAAGGATGGTTTCGACCTTGTTATTGACAACTTAAAAGAGAGAGCAATTCCCTGCCCGGTTTTGAATACTAAGCTTGAAGTATTTGATCAATGAAAGCGACAATGGTGTTCATCATGTCCCTGGCCAGCGTGCTCCTGGGCATGACCAGTGCTCCGTGCGTGCTCTCGTAATGCGCGTACTCCACGTAGTTACCAGACTCGATCAGACGATCACGGTACATTATGCCTCAAATACAATCGCAATCAGATTAAAATTAAATCTGTTAACTTTTGATGTTACATCAATTAACTGCAAAACCGTAAATGAGCTACCTGGGCTGAGAGTCGACAAGGTGCACTGCCTCATTTTAATGACCAGAGAAAAGGTTGAACAAACTGATGGCATGTGACCAACCCATGTGTCCTCTCCCACTTTTCGAACCCAGGACCACTAGTTTTCCAGGCGGACGGCCTACGCACTTAACTAAATAGACGGTAATTTGGGTTCTAACCATCGGATTTGAGAATATCGTACTCGCATGTGATAATGAGTGCAGGAGGCAATGAGCACATACACGGCTGCAGTAGTGGACTCCACTCCGGCGAAAGTACCTGCTTAATGTCGTACTTATCGAAAATCTGGAAATGTTTTTACGAGCATATGAAGAAGACATTTGTCTGCATTCGTTTAGTCTTATTAAGAATCGTTTTCAAATTACATGGTATCATATCAATGAAATCATTCAGGGGGCATGTGATAGTTTATGATAACTTTAAGTATTACAGTAATCGTGAATTATTATTCAAAACCGAAACATGGAAATTCAAGCCCCGATTATCAATTTTAATTGTATAAAACTACGTATGTACATACGTAAGTGGTTCAATCACAGATATGTATTACTAAAACTCACTCCATGATAGTACATTCACACTTCGTTAACCTTAATATTTCGATTTGATTTTTATATACAGTAAGTCTAAATACATACATCTGACTGTGGCTGGCAACTGACCTCCCTACGAATGATACCGTAATCATCTGATGTTGTATCCAAATTGCACATGTGCGCTATACTGCGGCACTCGTCACTGCGTTTGTCAATGTGCTCACCGCCAAGTATTAGCTGCACAAAAACAACTGAATTTTTTTCAACTAAATAAGCTTTTTATTGAATTATTAAGAATGCAAACGAAGCAAATCTCAGTTTTCCCTCGCCTTCTCATCTGCTAGTAGTTACCTGTACATATTGGTTGGTGGTGGGCAGGCCGAACACCATGGTGCATAATGTGGCAAACAGAGTGGGTGTCATGACATGCTTATTGCCGTGTCGTCGATCGTAGTAACTGAGGTGTGACTGTGTCTGCAGGTTGACCGTCTGCGTAAGCGGGTAGATCAGCACTTGACCCTGAAGAATTACTTGTTGAATAACCTAATTTGTACGTCTAATTTGAACGAGTGAGGAATGGTGCAAATGGAATTGTTCAAACCTTTCGTTTGCGCCTACGCGTTTGCGCCTGATAAGTCAGGAAAACTGTTTGAAAAGTTTTCGTATCGCCTGCATAGCACGCGAATACAAAGTTAGATTCAACATTAATTAAAAAGAATAAGAGACAACTAGACAAAGGTGTGAGGTTAGTGTTATTGATGACATGATTTAACAATAATGAACATGAATTAACCTTAAGCCTTGGTAGGTTTGTATGCCTGAGTCGGTGTGTTATAACAGCAGTCATGAGTCCACCAGCACTGTCTCCAGCCAGCACAATATTAGATGGATCAATACCAAACTCGTCAGCATGTCGCATAAAATGCTCAAGCGATCGTTGACAATCATTTGTCGGTGTTGGATAACGAACCTCGGGACATTTACGGTATCTGAAAAATGAGGATGTAAATAAACAACAACAACAACAACAACAACAATAACAACAACAACAACAACAACAACAACAACAATAACAACAACAACAACAACAACAACAACAACAACAACAACAACAACGTGAAACAAGCGTTTTTATCCTACATAGTACGGTCATTATATTTGTCAACAACACCAACCATCTTGTTTGAGAACATCATATTCGGCTGTGATCACAAACGCTGCTGGTAAATTAGAAAAGTCGTCGGCAATCAACGGGTTCACATACGGGTCATACAACAAATTTTCAGCAAACTTTATCAGCTGAAACCATAAGTGAGTGAGTGAGTGAGTGAGTGAGTGAGTGAGTGAGTGAGTGAGTGAGTGAGTGTTCTGACCTTTGGATTGTTTCTCTTCGGATCAACCTTATGGTCAGTATGATCAAGTCCACAATACGAGCTTATGCGTTCCAATCGAGGGTCGGATTGGTCAAAATGACCGCCATCCAAAATTGCCTTAAAACTATGTTTTTTATAAGTAAAGGTTTCAGTTAAGTTTATCAGCATTTTGTATCGTGTGATTATCATTCCGTCAGTCATTCATAGCACACGTGTACATAGCCACTCATCATGGGTTCCACGGAATTCGCTGCAAAAACACTAACAGATGTGTATTACCTTGATATTTGTGTTGGTGACCTTGCAGCCGACATACATGGCACATAACATGCTCGTACTACGTGGTGTCAGCAGGTACTTCTGTTTGGTACGGTAATCAGCATTCCTGTATTTGAGATAGGACTCATTGTTGTAGTTGATGGCTTGCGTCACCGGATAAATCAGGATTTGCGCCTGAATATCACGTAATCACTCACTCACTCACTCACTCACTCACTCACTCACTCACTCACTCACTCACTCACTCACTCACTCACTCACTCACTCACTCACTCACTCACTCACTCACTCACTCACTCACTCACTCACTCACTCACTCACTCACTCACTCACTCACTCACTCACTCACTCACTCACTCACTCACTCACTCACTCACTCACTCACTCACTCACTCACTCACTCACTCACTCACTCACTCACTCACTCACTCACTCACTCACTCACTCACTCACTCACTCAATCACTCACTCACTCACTCACTCACTCACTCACTCACTCACTCACTCACTCACTCACTCACTCACTCACTCACTCACTCACTCACTCACTCACTCACTCACTCACTCACTCACTCACTCACTCACTCACTCACTCACTCACTCACTCACTCACTCACTCACTCACTCACTCACTCACTCACTCACTCACTCACTCACTCACTCACTCACTCACTCACTCACTCACTCACTCACTCACTCACTCACTCACTCACTCACTCACTCACTCACTCACTCACTCACTCACTCACTCACTCACTCACTCACTCACTCACTCACTCACTCACTCACTCACTCACTCACTCACTCACTCACTCACTCACTCACTCACTCACTCACTCACTCACTCACTCACTCACTCACTCACTCACTCACTCACTCACTCACTCACTCACTCACTCACTCACTCACTCAATCACTCACTCACTCACTCACTCACTCACTCACTCACTCACTCACTCACTCACTCACTCACTCACTCACTCACTCACTCACTCACTCACTTTCAGTTTGAAAGGAATATCACGATTCTTCAGTCTGTGTGTAATGACGGCAGTTATGAGTCCTCCGGCGCTATCACCAGCCAAAAATCACGTTGGCCGAATCAACATTCAGAGAATCGGCTTGGTTGACCAGATGAAGTAGAGCCCGTTCACAATCGTCTATTGCTGCTGGGTAGACGTGTTCAGGCACCTGACGATAACTGAAAACAATTGTGCTTTTTAAAATTATTTGATGCAAATTTTGACTCCTACTCACTTAATTAACTTTAGCAAAGAAGAAGGAAGTTGCTTTCCCATTGTCATGGGGGTAATTCAGCGCTCGAAAATCACTTCAAGGTTTCAAAAGACTTAAGAAATCTACCATCAAACCTGGTGGATTGTTTCATTGAGGCAGTTTCGGTGCAAATAAAGAACATTCGGATTTTTTTGAGTGAAACTGTAGCGTGATTTAGTTTATATATTAAATGAATAACTAAATTTCAGCATAATTGGGTTAAACACAAACTGAACGAGTACGACGAGACAGTTGAGCTTATGTGCCAGGTGCATCATGTTGGGTACGTAGTCCGATGGCGACAAAACCACGAATCCGCCGCCGTGGCAGTAGACCAGAGCACCCGTTGTCTCCGTCACTCCGTTGTTACGAAACAGCGTTACCTGCAGATTATAATTCGTGATCCGTGTCGTGTGCACTAGCGGACAAGGGGAGAACAGAAATGTGAGTCCAAAAAACCTGGTTGTGTGTGTATGTATGTATGTATGTAGATGTTCAAATATGCTAATGTCCAGTCCAAAAGTGTCAAATAAATTACACGCGAGCATTGATGTTGGATTATTGCGAAAAAGCATCTCGACATCTTTTTATGTACTTGCCGCTTATGACAAATGATACTCGGGAAAATCCAATATCGGGAGAATCCATGTAATGATCCCTTACATTTGCTTTGAGTTTGAGTAAACAGATTGGTAAAACTAACAGGAATACCGTCAAAAATCAGCTCGGGTTATGGTAACGTCGGTCGGTTTGGGTGTCATGATACGATGAGGCAGCACGGCACAATGGTAGATGAATCGCATGTATTTGGCACCGAGTCGACAGTTAAGACGACATAACGCGTACTGCTGTAAATAATACGTTGCTCTAGTCTAGTGCGTAGGGCGCCAAACTCGGAAACTGGTGGTCCTGGGTTCAAAACCTGACTTGAGACAGAGATCCTGCCGCTTTGCTGTGGGGCTTCGGCCATTGCCCATCAGTTTATTCAACCTCTCTGGCCACTATGAAAAATTATTCTGAATGGCTTCAGTAATGAAGAAGGTCCAGTGAAAATTCATGTTGGCTGGTTTTATCAGTGCCGTGTCTATTTTATTTTCTGTTTAACATTGCTTTCCATTTATTAGACATGGTACGAAAACATTAATCCGCTTTTAAGAAAGACAATTTTCTATTAACCGCGTCATACGAACTTTACACATAACCTATTTTTCAGTCATTTGTTTTACCCTCTCAATTGGTGCACAATAATGTTAACTCACCTGACGATCCCTGAACGGTGAGACAAGAACTTTCTCCTACAATTATTGTGCGCTGATGTTGCATGGTTGTATAACTTAACTGCCCTTTTAACCGTGTTAGGCCATATTTAATTTAACCTGGTGTTCGAGGAGAAAACGTTGCAAAGTTACCATCACTCGAATTTTGGTGGCATCGTGCATGTTGTGAGGGTAAACGGAGCGTGACCGTAATTATATCTTATTTAATGAACTTCGGTGGATGTCAGATCTGAAACATTCAAATACATTTGACTATTTTTTGCGAACAATGCTCTAGCTTGACATATACGATTCTGAGACTGACATGACTTTTTTTACAAAAATGATAAATATTTTCTAGCTCTTCTTTTTTAAAACAACATAAGTATAAGCAATAAGAAAAGGTTGGTTTCGAAGCGATGTGTGATAATCGGGTATAAGATTGGTTACAGATAAGTTGCATTGCAAGTCAGATCAAGATAATAAAAGTTTTTTTAGCACGAAGGAGTCACCATGAATACTGTAACAACGACTCATTGATAGCGTTTCATAATTCTGTTCTGACTATGTTTAAAGTATGTACAAGTTAGTGACGTTCGGCAATCAAATAAATACTCAGCAATATGTAATAAACTTTACAAAGTAGCGCATGTTTTAGCTTACATTGGTGAAAACTTTTCCTCAGTCTTACAAAATCTTGTCCAGACCAAATTTTCGTTTTCACATGAAAAGCTACACTTGGAGAATATCTTTCTGTTCATGCTTATGGTTTGATTTGAAGTAGAATATCACTGGTTGTGACAGAAAACAGTCAACAACGTATATATCAAAAACGCTGACTACTATAGCTTGTTTTGAGTTACCCCGTGAGAACCATGAATATCGGGGTGCGCATGCGAAACATTTTTTTTCGTGGCATGATAAATTCCTAGAAATGTATAAGGGAGTTTTGAGCTAAAAAATTTGCTACAACTTTCGATGACGAAATTAGCGAGTTAAATCGATAAATCTGCTAGTTTCTTTATATCATTGTGTTCGTTAGCCTATCCTACAGAAGAAAAAATTTTTTACAGAAAGTAAAAAGTATAATTTAATGCATTATTTATTGAATTAACTTCCCTTCAAATCGGTCAGCACACACGTGTCAGTCCCCCCCCCCCCTCCCCCTTGGGATGAGCAAGATTTCGTGCATGCGCAATGGTATAACTGGCGGACACGTGATTATATTCGTTTTGGATAATCATGGTATGGATTGAAATACAACTTTTGAAACAAACTATGTACAGAAGGTTTTTCATGAAACTCAATAACTGTAATGAAAAAGTAAATAACAAATCAAGGTATTTAATCAATTATAGGTATTAATACAGTTGGGGACGCGAGTTGAACCCCTACGCTCGCTTATCCCAAGGGGGAGGGGGGAGGACTGACACGTGTGTGCTGACCGATTTGAATGGAAGTTAATTCAATAAATAATGCTTTAAATTATACTTTTTTCTTTCTGTAAAATTTTTTTTTCTTCTGTAGGATAGGCTAACGAACACATTGATATAAAGAAACTAGCAGATTTATCTAGGAAACTCGCTAATTTCGTTATCGAAAGTTGTAGCAAATTTTTTAGCTTTTAAAACTCTCTTACATTTCATGACGTAGGAATTTATCATGCCACAATAAAAAATGTTTCGCATGCGCGCCCCGATATTCATGGTTCTCACGGGGTAACTCAAAACAAGCTATACTGTGTTTGATTTGTTGTGTGTCGCTGGCTGTTACAGAGAAACAGTCAACGACGCATTCATCTAAAACGCTACCCATTACTCCATTTGATTTGTTGTGTTCACCAAAATCGCTTGTGAATCGGGGCAACACTAGTTTTTTGGCGGACAATTAACGGCATGTTCGAAACATTGTCTCACAGTTTGCGAAACGGAACATATCATAAAATCTTGTGTTTTTTTCTAGAGCACATGAGAACAATTTACATGTAAGACATAGTTACAGTTTAGCATGTGACTTATCTACATTTCGTGCGTTGTTTACATAGTGTTTGTGCATTTTATAAAACTGTACAGGGTGTCCTAGCGAAGTGTGATCAATGGTTTTTAATAACTTTTTCATTATTTCAAATTTTATATGGTAGTTAGAGTTAAAATGTTCGATCAGGCTCAGTACTGCGTGTTGTGAAGCCTAAACAGCACTTCGCCTGTAAATGCTCATAACTCACAGGATCTCAAAGCATTTTAAAAAAAAAATGGTACAAAGGCCGATTTTTTTATTGTGTTAGACAGCAGGAACAGATATATTTTTGAGCCAATTTTTATGCAATAACTTGATTTTTTTCTTTTTTTATTCCGCAATGTTTTTGCAAATTCTTGCTGAAAATTCCAGTTATGTTTTCACTTCTCAAAAAAAGGTGGAAAATTCGATAAAATCAAAAGCTGTTTTCAGCAGTTTATATGTATAGTTTTTTAAGCTATCAGTATTTTAGCCATAGAGTTGAATTAACAAAAAGTTACTCAAATTTTCATGTGAAATATTTGTCTTTAAAATGGATTTTTTGGGCATGTTGCTCTTTGATCATGAGTGTTGCAAGAACCAACGATATCTTAAAATTTTTAACTCAGTTTATCACGTGAATTTGTTTTATCAACCTTTGAAAGTTTACGTCGTTATCTCAAACGCTGTGGAAGTTATTAGAAAATTCATTGATCAAACCTCTCTGGGACACCCTGTATGATCGTTACGCTACGTTGAATGATCCATTGTTATTATTTGAATCAGTTTAATTCAGTCGAACATGATTGGTTTCTTTAATTTTGAAATGAAATACATATATGATCAAATAACTGGTTTGTACAAAACACAAATCTATTTTAACGATAGAATGCAAAACTAGTGAGAAAAATACGAGAAGCGGAAAATTTCATTAAAGCAAAAAACCATTGCACATTGATAAATTTTTACTGAACCTTCAAACACTTCTTCATTCACGGCAAACTGGCTGGAAAACTGTGAACTTAAAGTAATTTATGTTTTCTTTTGAGTGTGTGTTCAAATGAATGATTAATCGCTCACTAACTTCCCGCAGTCATTGTAACTTTCGTGTTCACTGATGTTTGCTAGTAATGCATTTGGGCTACAAATTTGTTAACTTGTATAAACGAAAACTGTACATTAGTTAGTGTTCATTGCCTTAGTTGCCATTTTTGTAAATTAATTGCATTTCGTTGCATGTTGCATGTTGCATGTTGCGTAATATTGCGTTCGTCAAAGTTGAGGAGGAAAACGAAATTGAATCCGCTTTTTCAGATCAGAATTTGACCGATGCATGATGTACACAGACAGAACTACATATGAAAAAAAATATAATATATATCACATGAGTTCAGAGATCGCAACTAAAATTTACCACTACTGGTTTTTCAACGGCTTCAAACGTTCAAAACATAAAACACCCAAATCGTGCAGAACGTGACACCCATTATTACATCGATCTAATCAAACAGCCGTCTTTCTTTCCGATATCGAAAACTTTTTTAGTGGACTTCCTTGCTGGTTCATTGTAATAAACATTTCAATTAGATAACGTTCTGATTATAGTTTTATATGATCAAGTACGGATTGTATGTAATTACAGATATCGGATATGATGAGTCTGGCACGGGCACCCTTGAACATGAGCATGCCATGCATCGATGTATCGTAGTGTCGGTGCTCCACTGCCACATTCGCCTGCCGTAGACGATCCACGTATAAAACGGCTGCAATACCCAAAACTCAAAATGAACTACACTTTCACGTTTCTGCAAAAAATCTAATTTCATGATCACCCGAAGTCACTCACCACTCACTCAAAGTCAATCATGGTAGAAAAATCGAATTTTCTTTGTACCTTCCGTATGTAGTGGATCGAACTCTGCCGTGAGTACAAGAGCAGGCGGCTGACCATTGAAATCCGTGTTGAGCAGTGGGCTCACATCTGTGTTGTAAACCAGTGGGGCAAGCTGTTGGCACATCTGTTTGAATTTAAAAATAGGCTCACTCACTCACTCACTCACTCACTCACTCACTCACTCACTCACTCACTCACTCACTCACTCACTCACTCACTCACTCACTCACTCACTCACTCACTCACTCACTCACTCACTCACTCACTCACTCACTCACTCACTCACTCACACACTCACACACTCACTCACTCACACACTCACTCACACACTGATTTTTTGCCGTATTAACCTGATCATCCACATTGTGATGCATATTGAAGTCGTCCCTATCAAACGTTGTGGCAATCATCTGTTCAAACCTGGCGTCATGCACGTCAATGTGAATGTTGTGGCTGATGGCCCTGATGGATCTCTGTAAGTGAACGTTGTCTTGTTTCGCTATTTCGGCATGCATGTTGATAATCCTGAAAACAGATAGCGCTTCTCATCTAGCCAGGTATCTCCATGGATTCGATTTCTTTATTCGTTCGTTACGGGGACATGAATCATTGGCCTGTACTTACATGTATAAGATTCACAATGGTGTTTATAGTACTGTAGATCAGAAAGATACATACATACATATTGTAGTTGGATGATAGGACGGGCAGTGACAGATATGTATGGTACAGTATGTGTCTGTGTCACAAGCCCGGTGCATCCAGGACATTCGGTTTCCGGAACAAGCAACAAGTATGTATAATACATTATATATGTATTCCAATCTGTTCTTACGACTAACTAACTCTGGTCGCTTTTATACCAAAGTACCAGCAGGCGAACATGGCCATGGCGGTTACCGTAAGCACGCAATGTCGTCGGTATTTTGGTTGATCGTGAAATTGGCGGTACGATGCCGTCCGATGGTTGAGCATCTGGGTGATCGGGTAGATCAGAATCTGTGCCTAAATATGATAATCTGTCGCCATCACATATTTCACTCACATCACAATTTTTCGACTTAAAGAGGAAGGAAAAAACTGACTTGTTGGTTTGGTCCAGGTCTCCGACAAATTATTCTATGAACTCCGGTTGTTGCATTTTATCAGAATGCGTTTGAAAACTGTGACTGGCGCATTTAACTGACGGTTAAAATTTTGAAGAAATTGTTTTTGTGACAATTGGTGCATTTGATTAATGTGAGTTAGGTTTCCAAGACAAATGAAACAACAAACCCTGACCAAACTATATAATGCACAAACCATGACATTGGACAGCAACTCTGGGCATTTGGCTCTGATTCGATGTAAACATGCTGTCGTCAAACATCCGCCTGCACTGTCGCCTCCGATGATCACTCTGTTGGCGGGTATATCCACTTTATGATCGGACAGTGTCAATCCGTAATGTAGAATGTGACGTACACACTCGTAACAATCATCCACAGGTACGGGGTACGCGTAATGTGGTGCTTTACGGTACCTACAGTACATGTAACTGATGAAAAAACGTAATGCTAATAATCACCGTACCCACAAAAACTTCATTAATAGAATATACTGTTTTTTTTCAGAGCACGATTAGAGAAACTATTAGAATTACCAATACCAACATACATTGGCGGACTAGCCAGACCTCCAAAAAGAGCAAATTTCTTCAAAGAAGAATGAATTGGCAATTTTGAGGGCATTTGAATTTTGAAATAGCAATTTTGAGCCTACACCTTGAAGAACGAATTGGAGCTTTTTGGAGCTGCCAGAGAGGGGTAAATCCCACATTTCTGTCATCCCATCGTCCATTAATGCCAGCCTATCTCGAAAACAAAAACTTACATTTCCTGAAATTTCAAATATAATTGATACAACGACGTACATACCTGATGGAGCAAACCACGATGCCAGTACGGATGGCAATCTGTGTGAGCATGGCATCGTACTGGCGAGTACCGTACACAGCAAAGCCTCCACCGTGGATGTAGACGAACAATGCCCCATACACCGAGGGGACGTACACGCGTACTCGAGTATCGTTAACCGTACAGTTAATCACCTAATAACAAGTGACAAACTTTATTTTACTAACAATTCCTTGTATGATATCTGTTGTGGAACTGTTGCAGGAAGTTTCGGAGTTGGTCCAAGTTTGCGCAGCGTCATTCGGAACACAAAGTGATGAAACATTAGCCATAAATGTCATTACTGACCATGTATTTACATCTTTTTTATCGGTTGTCCTATCTCGCCGTTCTTGCATCTAGGCCTCATAATTGGTTATAAGAAATGTTTTAAACTGCGAGAACCAATGGCATGGCCAGAACCAGATTCTCAAGTCCAGAACCGGATTCTCAAGTCAGGATTTTTCTGTGCCACGTTTTGGATTTTCTTATAACCAATTACGAGGCCTATATGGTTGTGTAGTGTGAAGTTTCATGAACTGGAAAACCTGGATGGTAAGTCAATTACGAGAAATTTTCGCGATTCAGTCATATGACAGGAGAGAGGTGTGAACTCACCCGAATGGTAGGTTGTCGGTGGCAAAGTATGGTATTGATGAGAATGGGTATGGCATACAGCTTGCGAGCGTACTGGTATTGTGCCGACTGACTGATGCTGCCCAACACTTTCAGCTGGAACAGATTCACCAAAATCATTAATATTGATTATATTTGAATAGTTGGTTTATGGTGATTTTGATCGCGTTTTTATTGGACCAGTAACCTGTTGATCAGTGAATAGCTGAGTAGACAGACCGGCCATTCGCATTTTGAACCACTCCGTTCCCATCTGAGTCTGCTCGTCTTCGTTATTATCGGACATTGTGCGGCTGCAATCGCTTACTCGATCATTTATTATGAAATCAATAACCAATGAACAATTTTGGCTCTGAATCATACAACATCAGTGCACACAACTTCAAATCCAACTAAACTAAAAGTATGTGCTCTAAAATGGAATCAATCATTTTTTATACGTGCAGTGTCAACTGATGTTGTTTGATTCTAAAGTTACTGTCGTGATAGCTTATCTGAAATTCAGAAAGCAGTCCTTGGAAAAACTTTGCGCATACAGTAAATGCAATAGGAAAATG
>OZ038445.1:12558598-12571098 GCA_964036265.1 Daptonema setosum
CACTTGGCTTGTCATACAATGCTCATTAATGCAGCTATACTTACTGCATCCAGTACCTTGTATCTGATTGTACTAGTAACCAGCCAATGTGTGGTCAAGCACAACATTCACCAAGAAGAAGGCAGTGATGATGGTGAACAGTTGCTTCAAGATGATGAATCAATTTCAATAGCTGGGGACGATCAAGCATCGATTCTATCAAGACTCTGTTTTTGCTGGACTTCTCCTCTGCTTTCACGTGGTTATCATGGTCGTCTGCAAGTCATGGATGATCTGCTGCAGCTGCCGTCACGTCTTGATGTTGATGTAAACTACTGCCAGCTTGTCAAGGCCAATCGCAATCACACAAATATTAATATTGTGAAAGCTGCCTGGCACAGTATCGGCATGTCCTATTTACTACTTGGAACACTAAAATTCCTAGCTGATAACTTGAACTTTGTTGGGCCAGTGCTGCTCCATGAACTCGTTCAGTTCATGATGACTGACTCAGCATCCCTCAACACCGGCTATGCATACGCCGGGGGTATGATGATCGCTTCACTGTTATCGGCTTTGTGTTCTTGGCATTTTAACTACTCGGTCCAAGTACTGGCACTACGGCTCAAGTGTTCGCTGCAAATGGCGGCCTACCACAAACTCATCTCGACCAAGCAGTGTTCACTGGCTAACAGTCAGATGGACGTCGGACGCATAATCAATCTGATCTCAACTGACGTCGACCGGATCACCGGATTCTGTAATTCGTTCCACGCTGTCTGGTCGCTGCCCGTTCAACTGGTCGTTGGAACACTACTCATCTACCGCGAGTTGGGCATTTCATTCCTGGCTGTGATCATCGTGTCGCTGGTGTTGTTGCCACTCAACAAGTGGCTGGCAATCAGACTTGGCACACTCTCCCAGTTAATGATGGCTGAAAAGGATAAACGAGTCAGGGTGAGTTTATTGCTTTGCTGCACTTTTGAGATGAATGAAACCACCAGTTTGTATTTTATTACATTCAGTCAATTAATAATAATCAACCAACCGAATGTAACCCAAGTATTGACCTCGATTCCAGTTGATGACCGAGGTTCTGTTTGGCATCCGAACCATCAAACTGTCGGGCTGGCAGCGCTGTTTCATAGATCGACTGACGGCTGTCCGTCATAATGAACTGGGCTACGTTCGCCAACGTAAATATCTGGATGCCATATGTGTTTACTTGTGGGCCAGTGCACCGGCTTTGATATCTTTGTCATTGTTCGTCACTTACTCATTGACCGGTCATCAGCTGACGGCACCCAAGGTTGGAACAATCGTTCACGCAACATACATTTTCTGTATTACCTTTTCATGAACAGTTATTCTGTTAATTCGTAACTTTTTTTGGTTATAGCCACAGTTATTTTGTAATGAATGTGATTATTCTAGGTGTTCACCTGCCTAGCACTGGTCAACATCCTAATCATGCCCCTGAATGCGTTCCCCTGGGCGCTGACCGGTCTCATCGAGTCCTGGGTGTCTGTCAAGCGACTGCAGGCTCTATTCGATGTACCAGAAAGATTAGAGCAGCTGGGCATCTTTGACGATGGTTAGTTTTTTCTTTTTTTTGTCAATTATTATTTTGAAGTATATGAAAAGTTTAGGTGGATTAAGTCTGAATTGCGTATTATTTCTATAGATGATCAACTGGCGGTGGCAGCGCTGGACTGTCACATCGGTTGGAACACGACCAGGCCCGTGATCAGCAGACTATCGATGCAAGTCGACGAGGTTTGTAGTCCACACGATTATAATCACTAAGGCAGAGCATCAAGCTGGTTGCATTCACTGATCAGTCAGCCCGATCGCTGTGGGATGTTTTACTTGACCCGCAGTATCCAAACTACTGTTCAATTCGTGAATACTACCATCCTTTTCAAAATAAGTACATATTAACTAATCATACTTAATCAATTCGTTGTACATTATTTTGAAAAGAGAAGAAAATAGGAAAATAAATTGATAAACAAAAGTTATTCCCAATTGCAGGGTCATCTAGTGGTGATCACGGGCGTTGTGGGATCGGGCAAGTCATCGCTGTTGCTGGCGTTGTGCGGTGAACTTGATGTTTTGGATGGTAATCTGGTATTTGGATGTGATGACTCGACACGACACGGAATAGCGTATTGTGGTCAACAGCCATGGCTGCAGGCCGGCACCGTCAGGGACAACATTCTGTTCGGTGCTCGTTTCGATCAGAGCTGGTATGATCGGGTGGTCAAGTCATGCGCTCTCACCACTGATATTCAGGTTGCTAATAATATAATACAATCATTGTTATAGACTCTGCATAAATATTGCGTAGTTACCTGAAATGATTCATGTGTTTCAATTATTTCTTAAGGCGATGCCCAACGGCGATCAAACACTGGTGTCAGAGCAAGGAGTCACGTTGAGCGGAGGGCAAAAGTCGAGACTTGCTTTAGCCAGAGCTGTTTATCAGGTTCCAAGTGAATACTAACTATCTTAGTACAGAAAATGATGATCTTAAACTTTCCGTGTACTAAACATTGATGACCTTCTAGAACTGTCAAATCTACCTGCTGGATGACCCATTCTCTTCGTTGGATGCATCGGTGGCACAACAGATCTGGGATCAAGTCATCATTGGATTGCTCAAGCAGAAGGGACGTACCGTAATACTAGCCACACACCATGAACAGCTGATCAGGCATGCCGACTACATACTCAGGCTCAATCAGGATGGCACAATGAAACAATATGGTGTGTTGACACAGTTGGGTAGTAAAATGCGATGTTTTTCTTGCACAGGCTGGAACGATGCTTTGTCTGTAACTTGAAATACCATAAACGTCATCGTGAAGCAAAACACTCTTTGACATTTTCAAATTATATACATGTAACGCACAAAGTTTTATTATTATTGATCATTAATATTTTTTGTCAGCACCACCATCTGCCGATCGTACGTTCAGGAGTCAAATGAGCCAGGATGACAGCCTGCAAGAACGCCCGTACGAGAGTCCGGAAAATGATCAACAAACGGAAGTGGTACTCGTGCTGACTGAAGAGAAACAGGTTGTTGTTGTTGTTGTTGTTGTTGTTGTTGTTGTTGTTGTTGTTGTTGTTGTTGGTGTTGTTGTTTTTGGCATGTTTGAAATGATTACAGGTCGGCAGCGTCGATATGAAAGTTTACAAAGCGTACGTCAATGCCGTCGGCAAATGCCTCAGCTTGTTCGTCATGCTGTCACTAGCTGCAATGCAAGGTCAGTCCGTCAGTCAGTATGTTAGTCAGTCTCAGTCAGTCAGTCATCCAGTCATTCAGATATGTATATAGTAACTTTTTTGTTCGTCTATTTCAAAATCTTATATCAAAAATTGAACAAATGCAGCTTCGCAAAACGTAACCGACTTGTGGCTGGCTCACTGGGTTGGTTCATCATCGGTACCTGACGACAATACGACAGTGGCGCACTCTAATTCTTACCTGCATCCAAGCATGTTAGCGAGTACATGTATTCTGTATATAATGTAAAAGGATAACTTCAAAACCAGCTAAAAAATGGATGAGAAAATTAAGAAGATTGAGCATGATTTTCCAAAGTGGTTATCAGGCCTTCAATCGTGCTACTGCCAGTCGTCGCCTACACAACTTCAATGACTTCGATGGTCACATCCAACGCTTCCACTGACGTCCAGTACAACCTGCAAGTTTATGTGCAAGTTTATGCCGGTCTGGCACTCATAAACACGTTATGCACCCTGATTCGGTCGTTTGCTTTCGCCTATGCAGGCATACAAGCTGCAAAAATAATGCACTCAAAAATGCTAAATAATGTACTTTCGGTAGGTGATGTGAGTGAGTGAGTGAGTGAGTGAGTGAGTGAGTGAGTGAGTGAGTGAGTGAGTGAGTGAGTGAGTGAGTGAGTGAGTGAGTGAGTGAATGAGTGAGTGAGTGAGTGAGTGAGTGAGTGAGTGAGTGAGTGAGTGAGTGAGTGAGTGAGTGAGTGAGTGAGTGAGTGAGTGAGTGAGTGAGTGAGTGAGTGAGTGAGTGAGTGAGTGAGGGAGTGAGTGAGTGAGTGAGTGAGTGAATATGCTGCATACAAGTACATAAGCTTACAGGCAACCGTAAACTTCTTTGACATCACTCCAGTCGGACGAATCGTGAATCGTTTTTCGTCCGACGTGTACATGCTGGATGAATCGCTGCCTTTCCAGGTAGCATACATATTTAAATAAACATTCAACAATAACGTATTTTCGAACCGCAAATTATTAATTTGACTTTTAATTTATACTAACATAAAATTCCAAAATTTGTTAATAATTAATTAAAAGTATAATGTTCCAGGCCAACATCGTGCTCATGTTCGTCTTCAAGGTATTGGGTGCCGCGATCATGATGTGTTTGGCACTGCCCGCTTTCATGCTGGTTTTGATGCCGGTTGCTGCCGTTTACTATGTCATTCAGGTACGGTTTGTTTATTTTACCATTGAATATAATTATTTAATAATTATATTGATCATATTTAATATTATTGAAAATATAAATACTTAAAAATTAATATCACCTGGAGTGTTCAGTTGTTAGAATTTGTTCTTGCATCATTATTTCAGCGGTACTACCGGTATTCCAATTCGGAACTGAAACGACTAAGCAGCATAAGTGTATCGCCGTTAAATACCCATATCACCGATACAATTAATGGTCTGGTCACCGTCAGGGCCTTCAAACATACTCAGCGGTTGGTCACTTACTTACTCACTCACTCACTCACTCACTCACTCACTCACTCACTCACTCACTCACTCACTCACTCACTCACTCACTCACTCACTCACTCACTCACTCACTCACTCACTCACTCATTCACTCACTCACTCACTCACTCACTCACTCACTCACTCACTCACTCACTCACTCACTCACTCACTCACTCACTCACTCACTCACTCACTCACTCACTCACTCACTCACTCACTCACTCACTCACTCACTCACTCACTCACTTATAATTCTAGATTCTGTGCCAAGATGACGTCCGTACTGACAGACAGTATCCGAGCACAGTACAACTGCCTGGTGCTCGGTCAGTGGTTGGCCGTGCGACTACAGCTGCTGGGTGTCGTCACCGTTACGGCCGTCTCATTTATTGCCGTCTTGCAACATCAATGGCATTGGGCGAATGCACTTATGATTACTGACTGACTGACTGACTGACTGACTGACTGACTGACTGACTGACTGACTGACTGACTGACTGACTGACTGACTGACTGACTGACTGACTGACTGACTGACTGACTGACTGACTGACTGACTGACTGACTGACTGACTGACTGACTGACTGACTGACTGACTGACTGACTGACTGACTGACTGACTGACTGACTGACTGACTGACTGACTGACTGACTGTCGTAATGTTTCAGGTCTGGTTGGGTTGGCCCTGTCCTACGGTCTGTCATTCACGTCCCTCCTCAACGGTTTGTTGAGCTCGTTTGCCGAAACGGAGAAGGAAATGGTGGCTGTGGAGCGCGTTGATGAGTACATTCATAATGAACTGGTTGAACACGATAATGACGAACAAGAGGTAAATGACTTTGATTATGGGGCTTTGGATATGGAGTTGTTTCACTAAAAAACGTCAGTAAAATATGTGGTTAAGATGGCAATGTGGCTGGGGTAAATAAATTACAACTTTTACTTTTTCCTAACAGGAGTTTTTATGCCAATCACATCACAAGCAATTATACTGTGGTTGAAGAGCCAGTTATTGTGGTGCAAGATTCAATCGTTTGAATAAAATCAGTGTTATGCCAGTTATCCATAAGAGTCGTTAATAATTATAACAGCTGCCAGAGGATTGGCCGTACGAAGGCAGGGTGGATTTGAACGGTGTTTGTCTGAGTTACGGCACTGATATGCCACTGGCACTTGATGACTTGACGTTGACTATCAAACCGGGTGAAAAACTGGCTATTGTTGGCAGAACTGGTCGGTCCATTTACTTACTCACTCACTCAATTACTCACTCACTCACTCACTCACTCACTCACTCACTCACTCACTCACTCACTCACTCACTCACTCACTCACTCACTCACTCACTCACTCACTCACTAACGCACTCACTCACTCACTCATTCACTGTTATCACTCACTCACTCACTCACTCACTCACTCACTCACTCACTCACTCACTCACTCACTCACTCACTCACTCACTCACTCACTCACTCACTCACTCACTCACTCACTCACTCACTCACTCACTCACTCACTCACTCACTCACTCACTCACTCACTCACTCACTCACTCACTCACTCACTCACTCACTCACTCACTCACTCACTCACTCACTCACTCACTCACTCACTCACTCACTCACTTACTCACTCACTCACTCACTTACTCACTCACTCACTCACTCACTCACTCACTCACTCACTAAGTCAGTCATTTGCACACTATATTGTTTATATTTTAGGTTCGGGCAAATCGAGTCTTTTACTGGCATTGTTCCGTTGCGTGCCAATAAAGACGGGTGCCATATACATTGACAATGTCGATATCAGTACCGTACCGTTGAACAGACTCAGGTTGTTGTTGTTGTTGTTGTTGTTGTTGTTGTTGTTGTTGTTGTTGTTGTTGTTGTTGTTGTTGTTGTTGTTGTTGTTGTTGTTGTTGTTGTTGTTGTTGTTGTTGTTGTTGTTGTTGTTGTTGTTGTTGTTGTTGTTGTTGTTGTTGTTGTTGTTGTTGTTGTTGTTGTTGTTGTTGTTGTTGTTGTTGTTGTTGTTGTTGTTGTTGTTGTTGTTGTTGTTGTTGTTGTTGTTGTTGTTGTTGTTGTTGTTGTTGTTGTTGTTGTTGTTGTTGTTGTTGTTGTTATTGTCGTTGTTTTTGTACGTACAAAATTTTAAGGTCAAGTATGGTGATCATTCCGCAGACACCCTTTTTATATACGGGTACGTTGCGGGACAACATTGATGTTCTGGGCCACTGTAATGAAGACGAACTGATGCAGGTCATCGGATATGTCGGGCTCGGTTGGGCAACTGATTATTTATTTAAGAATAATAAGCAAATTTTATAGTTTGTATTTTTATTGAAGTAATTAATTTCTTTGTTATTGTTCAACTGTTTTCAGAAGGGCTGTTGACTCGAATCGGTGGCTTGAATGCAGAGCTCGGTGACCGGGGTGCCGAGACTTCGATGGGTGAACGTCAGCTGATATGTCTGGCTCGAGCACTGCTCACCAAGGCAAAGGTTACACTTCAATCATGTCAGCATGTATCTCATATACATGATACATGTACTGTTGACCACCCAAATGCAACCATCCATACAAAATATAAGTTACCATTTGTGTGGAAACCTTACAAATTTCGGAACTATGGAACTTTGGAATAAAAAAAACTACATGTAGCTAGCAATTTTGAAGATCATGTATGGTTTTGTATTCTACCTGAACTCTGAACTCACAATCATTCAATCAATTACATATTAGATTGTGTGCATCGACGAGGCCACAGCGCACGTGGACAAGGGCACGGACGATCGTATCCAGAGCGTGATCAGATGCCATCTGAGTGACTGTACCGTAATCTGTGTGGCACATCGACTCAGCACCATCGCCGACTTTGATCGGGTCGTCGTCATGCACTCCGGACACGTACAACGCATCTGCACACCCCAGTCATTATGAAACCCAGTGTTTCCTTTACAGTAAAGTGAGCATAAGTACTTACATTGGCGATCGAGCCAAATTTCGAAAGGAAAGGGAATTTTTCCAAAGAGAGGGGAAGAAGCTAGGCAATTTTACACCTATATACATTTTATGAAACAAAGTCTTTTTTCTGAAAACGCCAAATGAAGGGGGAAATCCACTTACGGTGTAGATTTAATTTCAATGAATTCTCAAACATCTCGTTTTTGTTTCTTTCACTGAGCTTGAGTCCTTTTGGACAACTTGATTGGCTGCCAGTGACAATATGGGCATGTCGGTTATGATTATTCGGGCGACCCCATTCAAAACACTACAGTTTTCAATTAAAACAGCTTTTGTGTTATAGAGATTTCATGCTTGTTTTTTTAACTTAATTTGTGCGGTGTACACTTCTACATATACATACAGGGTGGGCCAATAAAAACCACACAACTTTGGAGGGTAATAACTCAGAAAAATCTGATTGAACTGCGGTTTGCATCTTTATGACTGGGTTATCTTTTAACTTTTTTTACAAAAATAAATTTACAGAAAGAGGACAGAAATAACACATAAATTAAAGAAACAATGTTTTTGACAAGTTTCAGCCACATAGTAGAATGCATAACAAACTTGATGACATGCTCAATATGGACGTTCTGTGCTCAACTCTCAACAGCCTGTTTTCTATCATGAATGGTAATTTTCATGTTAAAAACAGTCTGAGATTGTAAAAATATTGTTTTAAACAGATTGATTAATTAGGTTTTAACTGAAAACGGTAGAGAAAGCAAAACAGCTTGTCTGAGCCGTATAAACCATTCAAAAATATCAATTGTAACCCATATGTATGAAAACTCTCGCCCGGTTGGAAAAATGGTATTTTTCAGAAAATGTTGCTCAACTTTTGATTGCATTGATACTTTTTTTTACTAAATTAAAGTTACAAACTTTCAAATATATACTGATTAAGATGACGCAAACCGTTAATCAATTCGATTCGTATTCACAAAGTTATTAACCTTCAAAGTTGTGTGGTTTTTTGGCTCACCCTGTATGTATGTGTCCGTAGACTAGATACATACATGATTCCGATGTTCTCCATGGTGATGCCTTCCAATATCTCGACCAATACCACGATTGTGCCATGTTGCATTCCACTATTATTCTATATGACATACATATGATTTGCCTGCTTCAACAAATCAACCTAACTTCAGCGGTCAACTTACAGTCGGAAGCTATATATATGCAAAATCTACATCATAAAAGACCCTTACGTATATTCCTCGGTATTTTCTTTTGTATAACGCTTTACACCCGTGCAAAAACATGTGCAGTATTATTTATGCTGAGCTCAATAAACTTTTTAATCATACAAATGATGATGTTTTCATTTTTGAACGTTCATACAATAACAATAGTATGACGTTCTATAATAAAACAATTTTGCAGCTCCGTTGTGGCATAGAATATGTATGTTGACACCAAAAAGTAACGTCGTACCGTAGAGCCAATACTTAAAGTGGCACGAATCTATCTCAAACCTTGTACTACATAATCTATCTCAAACCTTGTAATACATAATCGACGGTAATATCCATTACATTGACTAGGCTCTTAACCGCCTTATCCAACGGATGGTTGATGAAAAGGCGATGGCAATGAGAGTGATAACTTGACAAGTGTTTGATGGTGGTGATGGAATGTTCACCCAAGTCCGTCATCCCATCCAATCCGGTACTTGACAGCCGCCAACAAACGACAGTCGTTTATGGCACCGGGTCGATCGTCGATGGTGGCAGCCTCCAAATTGAATCAGAGCTCGGGCAGTATGCCACTGTAAGAAGGTGCCAAACGAAGCAACCAAACGCGTGTCGATCCCATAATTCACTTTGGACGCCCGATTTGCCGCGCAAACAATCAATCAACACCGATTCAATTACTCGCATGTGTTGGGTGCAGAGTAGCGGGTGAACAATTAGGAAGGCATCAAGAAGACGACATGAGTTTGTTGTTTACGCTATTGTCTATTCCAACGAATAGTACAGTGCACGTTACTTGTGACCTCTCATGATAGTCATAGTCCACATACATGAATCAGTATAGATGTGTTCATGAGGCAGAACCGGAGTCAACTCTACCTGAGACGTTGACGTAACCCCTTAAGGAGCATGACAATAGGGGTCAAGCTTGTAAAGCCTGGTTGAATCACTACTCTTGATTGGTTCGAAAAACAAATCATTACTCTAATTGCGTGTCAGGGTGCGCATAACATGCACATTAGGCGCAGATTGCTATGGCACATTTACAATGGTGTAGTGGGCTACGGGCGGATGTAAAACTCGATTTACTCAAACAGACGCCGTTGTTTTATGAGTTTAACAAATCAAACGTACTTCATAAATGTTTTAAGACCCTCAACTATGCGATCGTCTCAACCACGATGCATTTAGTGATCCGCGCGTGCATGCAGTGGCTTTGGGCCACATTGAATTATCGAAACGGTGATTATTTGATTGGATTAGCAGCGAGCAATCCAACACGTTTTGGCTGCTGCGTGATTACATGCTACACTGCACTAATGGATTACGGTAGACACATCGGCTCATTATCCGCATTACAATCCAATCATCCACATGCATTTCTCTCAATCACAGTCAATGGCACATGTGAGCCCGTTTATTTCCCATTCTTGTTTATCTCACCAACATATCCATACAGTATTCTATAACAACTTATATTGCTTTTGTACCTACAGTATCTATGTTCTTTCAATCATGACCAAGACAACCTTATATTGGTAAGCAAACTTCAACATGCAACTGTTTTTCATATGCAACCATGAACATTGTTTTTACACCAACAACTAAATTTGTCTACTACTGAGTTCCCTATGCTCACCGGACGTGCACCTAATATGTATAATTAGAATAGAATATGATGGCTTTGCACTACTATTTACTCGTGTTATGTAGATCAAGCAAGACATGTTATGACGTCAGCAATACCTCAATTATAATCGATTATTCATTAATCATCAGTTGACGTTGGGTTGTCTAATCATGCTTTCCTATCTGCTCACAGCAGCAAATCAAATATTTATTGCTCATAATCGTTTATGATTAGTGGCACGTTATTCGGTGAATGTATAACGTCGAATACGTGACATGATTGTATGATACTGTAATGTATACCGTAATGTATACCTTGTGGTACCGTAATGAATACCGTAATATACACCTCGTGTATACTGTAATGTATACTGTAATGTTTATCGTAATGAATACCGTAATGAATACCGTAATGAATACCGTAATATACACCTCGTGTATGCTGTAATGTAATGTATACTGTAATGTTTATCGTAATGAATACCGTAATGTATGTTATAACGTATACCGTAACCGAAACGTGGGATTGACGGGTGCGTTCTTGAGAGATTTATGTGGCCAAATATGAGCCTACTTGGATGAATGAAAGTGGAGAATCTGTGAGTTGATGTTAGCGAAACGATTAAGAACAGGTGATTCGTATGTTTCCCCTAAAAGGATAACCATTGGTAGCCAATTTGCCTCTTGGCCATAGACATGCTACCGTAATCTGTGGTATAAAAGCACTTTCAAATTGAATCAGCCAGCAGATTCACTCTGATGTGGTCGGGCTACCAAAAGTTGGGCGTTGTATTCTGAGCCAATGAGTGAGTGAGTGCGGATTAAACTGATTGATGGTCTCCGATTTCCACTGCTCTTGAAGATGTTGATTGTGTTCTTTATAAGTTATCATAAGTATAAGTATATATTCTCCGAAAAATAGTACGGTATGTGTTTTCTAATGTAAGTGATCTGTGTGTGGCACATGCTCATCCGTGACTGGACTTGGCTGAATACGGCAAGTTTGGGTGCAAATGTGATTTGGCTGAATTTGGGTGGCCGGCGTGAAATGAATGCAATGAGTGGCTGCAATCCAATCATGGCCAATCAGCTATGCACATATACAGCTCATTAACACGTCGTCATGTACACTAGCGGACGAGAAAGGCAAGGAGAAGTACATTTCCCCTCTTTGTTTGTTGCTTCCCCGGGGTTTGTTCCTCAAGGTGTAGGTAAAATGGCCTCAAAACTGTTGATTCCCCTTCCTTTGAGGTTTAGCTCGTCCGCCAGTGGTCATGTGGCAACTTGATCCACTTACCATTACATCACTCAATCATCACATGCTTATGCAATCAGATGGCAACGTTTCGCATTACCGTAACCCCTCAACATGCACAGTCAAAGCGTGAATGTGTGAATATGAGACATCAGTGATCAACATTGAAGGCATAAATTATTTTTATTTCCAAAAATTAATTCAAATCATATGTTTACTGCTGAGTGCTGACTCATAACGAGAGCGCTGCTCCGCGCCCATGGTAATTCTGTCAAGGTGTACGCTCGTTATGTTAAAGCTTCTGTGCAGTACAAACTTAACTAGATATAAACCATTTATTTGAGTTTTACCTATTCACTGACTAAAGCCCCGTTCAAGTCATCATGTTTCAACTGAAACGAACTGGATTCACCATTATCCACGAAATCAGTATATTTGTTCTCCACTCTAAATGGTCGGAGTGCGCAATGCGGACTGTAATCAACGTTAAGTGGTCAATGTCATAATCACCATCATGTCATTGGGTTACGGTAATGGCAATAGTGTGCACTGTGGTACTCCAATCAACACCTGAATACCGTAACCCCACACTCATACGGCATGATATTCAGTGCTGCACTTTCGCATAAGCGGGTGAGGAAGCTTAGTCACGTATTTG
>OZ038445.1:12576098-12634598 GCA_964036265.1 Daptonema setosum
CAACACTAAACCCGCGGAACTTCACGTCATATAAATAGCAAGACTAATCAAGACCAGCATTGAGCAGAATTCTGTAAATTGATTTCCTAAGCATGATTGTTAGCATGTTTATTATGCTCGCTGAACTCTGATTTACAGATTTCAACCCATAAGTGGTGAGTACATAAATCAGTTTACGTCAACATCATTTATTAACATAAGGCAATTACATCAAGCAAACACTAGGCATCATAAAAGTAATATGCAAACATTTTTGATTGACAATCGAGTAATTAGCACGCGAACATAGCAGGCAATATTAATTATTGGCTGACAAATTGTATTGGGTGGGGCAAAAGGCAAAGCGGCAAAGTCTCAAACCAACATTATAAATTACATCAGAAGTACGATCACGCTCACTGCACTCAACGATCAAGACCAGAGAAAACATTGTTTGTAAAACTTAACCATTGTTTGATTGGCTGGGCACAAGTTTGACAAACCTTGCATGTGGAAAAACTGTGTTGGATCAGATGAGATCCACTACAAAATAATGGCGAACATGCTGTATCATGGATCAATGAGAATGAGATGGACGAATCGACAGTCATTGGTGGCAACAACCACAGGTCAACCTGTTTATTATGCTCGCATTACCCGGGTTGTTGCACTTACGCTGAAAACAATATTATTTACATAAACATATCAACTTACTGAACCCGCTCTGAATACTAATTTCAGTAACTTTGAGTTGTTATTGTGAAGGATAAAAGCAATTTATATTAAATATATCACTTGGAAATGTAAGTTTATCTGAATTTGATAACGGAATGATAACTTTTTTACACAAAAGGTACCAACTGATTTTTGAATGGTGCCGACCAGACTTGAGAATACAGTGTCCACACCAACGTTGTCTTTGGCTGATGTCTCTGCAGTTATATCCACATTTCTCATGTAAGTTAAAAGACAGAAATCAAAATTTCCCTAAAACCTGCATTTTTTATGACTTAAATGTTCATTAGTTGTTTACCACAACAAGTAAGTCATTGCGACGAAGAAGTGAGGAGAATGAAGTCATTGGAGTGAGTGAGTGAATGAGTGAGTGAATGAGTGACGAGTGAGTGAGTGAGTGAGAGTGAAAGAATGAGTGAGTCTAAGTGAATGAGTGAATGAATGAATAAGTGCGTGAGAGTGAATGAGTGAGTGAGAGTGAATGAATGAGTGAGTGAGTGAATGAATGAGTGAGTGAGTGAATGAGTGAGTGAGTGAGTGAGTGAGAGTGAATGAGTGATTGGCTGTGTGGATGGAATATGGCAAAACCAACCGACAACAGCAGCATTCCAGCGTTCAGCAAACGATACCACATCAGGCAGTTCGATGACACGGTCAGGCAGGTCGATCTTGTTGCACGCAACTGCAATGCATAACATAACATTAGTGCAACTGCAATGCATAACATAACATTAGTGCAACTGCAATGCATAACATAACATTAGTGCAACTGCAATGCATAACATAACATTAGTGCAACTGCAATGCATAACATAACATTAGTGCAACTGCAATGCATAACATAACATTAGTCGCGTATGATTCACCTAAACTTGATATCTTAGTGCTTACAGTCTGAGAATCCCAAATAACCATGTTTGTGTTATGATCGTCAACATATTGTCATCACTTATTACACATCACACACTTTTTTATTCATGACATTGTGCAGAATTACAGAAACGTACACTCCTTCCTTAATTCTTCTACTGTTTTATTTCCAGTTAATCTAATTGATCACGCAACGTGTTGCTTCTAGAATAATGTTAGATGCTCTAGAACTGGATGAGAGTGATAACATCCAACTTGATAGCTAATTGGCTTTGACCGTTACTTTAGTAAACGACGTAATCAGTATTGCGAAGATGATGAAAAAGACACGGAGGTGAATCATGTCATGATTGTTTACAAATTGATGTCACTGATGGCTAACCTAATCAGACACTCAAAATAAACCAAAAAAATTCAACTCAACTCAAATATGATGATGAGATAAATCTACGACCCCGGGTCGGAACTAAATAAATCGTTCGAAGTATTTCAAACAGAAGGGTTTTACGTTGAAACCCCGTTCCTCCAAATGACCAAATACATAATTGGTTATTTGAACGTATTGTAAAGTGTAAGATAATATAAGAGTAAGAGTATATAAACGAACTAATCATGGGCGGCAATTGTCCATCATGTACCCTGAGCACCTGTTCGCAGTGAATACCCAACTCCTGTAAACTGCGTCTGTTGTTTACAGCCAAAACCATCACGAAACCGTCACGGCCGCGCATTTTTGACTCGCGCAGGGCTCTGAAATAGATGCAACGGTAATGACCAATAGTGGACGAGAAGGAGTGGGGTAATGGCATTCTCCCGTCTTGGCCAGTTTCAAAACATAAAATTTGTTCCTTAAGGGTTAGATAAAAAGACCTACTTTATGCAAACGACCTCACTTCGGAGAGATTTCCACCTTTCGGAGGTTTTGCTCGTCTGCCAGTGGTAATTACAAATAATTAATCTTTATTTTTTTGTCACATCTGATCTGAGGAACGCAACGCGGGTATTAATATATAATTTTTCAGTTACTCACGTAAAATTAGCGGCAATCAACAAAAGATTTTGATTGGTTGGTAAAACACCACTCGTTGGTTATTGAACTGCTCAGCCAGTTATAAAAACCACCAAAAAAATAAGGGAACTAGCGGACGAGAAAGGGAGGGGAAAGTTGATTTCCCCCCTCTTTGGCGGTTTTATAAAGTAGATTTTGTTCCCTTATAAGTAGGTAAAATGGCCTAATTCATTCAAGAATTTGCTTCTCTTTGGAAAGATTCCCCTTCCTTTGAAAGTTTGAATTGTCCGCCACCGCCAGTGAATAATAGCAAATGAAATGAATTGGCGTAAATTAAACGGACAAGTATTCCTGCTGTCCGGATGTATCGAGTATATCGAGCACGCATTGTTCCCCGTTGACGACGGTGACTTTACGGAAGCTCTCCTCGATCGTCGGGTCGTAATCGTGCACAAACTTATCGTGGCAGATGCGAAACGTGAGTGCCGACTTGCCAACACCACCGTCTCAAATGAAACATTATGTATGTCAAATGATGATAACTCTCTCTCTCTTTATGAGAAATGTTCATCTGCAGTTCTCAGGTTCGTTCGATAACTAAACTATTTATTAGTGGAAATGTATTTGCTCTAACTTTTTAAACCGAAAATGTATATGTTTAACTTAGTTAAATTTTGAGAAATCTTAACAGGATACGAAATGGAACCCGCAAATTGGTGCTACCAACCTCCCAAGATCATCAGATTGTAAACGGGATCCTCATGGTTCTTTAGTTTCGTCTTCTCCATGGCTGATGTTTTGTGTCGGGATTATGTCATCTTTAATAAGATTCTGCGATTACACTGTGGTTGTTTTATGAAAATGTCTAAAAATAGGAAAAGGTTGTAGAAAAATAAACAGAACGCAATGAGCCAAAAAACATTCGTGGATGGTAGATAACAGATAAAAAATGAGATTTCCCCTGAGTAGATGATTTTATAAACGTTGATACAGGAATTTCTATAAAACATTATTACTTGGTCTTGAGGAAATCTCAACAGTAAAAAAATCACCCGCATCGAACGTAGTGTGGCGGTACGTGTGATAGTGACCTGGTCTGTTTACAATGATTCATCACTGATTACAAACAACAACAACCATCACTAATTTAACATTCCTCCGATCCCAGCGGAATGGTTTGACAACATTTTAGAGATGACTCAACTACTCTACTTTTGAATGAAACTTTTCAGTTCGTTTTCTTGAAAACTTAAAATTGGATAATCAACTGAAAACATATTATTTTATGTCATTAATGTAACAAGTATGAATGAGTTTACAGATCGATACTGCATTCTGTTCTGGCAAAGAGACCAAGCGCAACCGATTAAACCAATGTGAAGCTTCATTCTTCTTCCACCAAAAAACAAAGTCAATAGAAAAGAAGAGCCAATGGGTAAGAAAACAACCAGCAATAAATAATAAATAACCACGGAGCACAACTGATCACAATCAACAATGCTTAGGCACATCAGCATAAATATGGATATAATCGTGATTACTACACGATACAACAGTAAAAATATTATAAATAGTTTAATTGCAATGGGGGATAGCGGCAACCAAAAGTATCTTTGAATGAAAAACCATAATTACGGAATGATGATAACAGTCACTCAAATTCCATTATGAACACACATTTTTCTACCACATATTCTTTCTTTTTGCGTGAATGCTTGCTTTTTCTGAAAGCATCGCTTTTTGTGTTTATTTCAAATACAGCAATATTTTGTTCACGTTCGAGTCATCATGATATGAAGTACAATGAACAGCCGTGATTTTACAGGGAAACCTAGATAATTGTAAAGAATCATGGATGGCATGGCATAACACCATACCATAAATACTGTACCTGTACACAACTCTACTTGACGGCAGCCAGATCGACCCTCAACGCCATGATCTTCCTGTACTCGGACTGGCTGAGTCTGAACGCGTGCTCCACGCTGTCCTGCTGATGCTGCCAGATGTCCAGTGCTTCCGATGTAGAATCCACGTTCAACAGAGAGCAGATCATGTTGACTCTGAAAATATATTACTTTGAATACGTATATGTACCTGTGATCAAGTTATACATTTGTCAGTTCAATTTAAAACTTTGACAGACTGATTCTTTGCATTTTGTTTTAGCAGCAAATTGGTTTGTGTGAAACAGGTTTTTGTGAAGGCAGTGTCGAGCCCATTTCCAAAAATTCCCCCTGCATTCGTCATAAAAAATGCCTACTGATTCTCACCTGGAAATGCGTTCCCTGACAGTCCAACCGACGACACCAGTCAAGTAGGTGTTCAGCTCCCGGATCTCCTTGTCCAACTGCAGTGCACCGAGTCGATTGAACGTGCACTGCATGATCACCTTTTCCAGTTGACGTGCCACCTCAGAAGACAACTCCACAGCAAAATCCTGAAGGCACTTTCAGTTTTATGCAAAAACTAAAAACAGATCTACTCAAAGATGATGACGTATGAAACATCACCCGACCTGATAGCAAACTTCGGTGACCGCGCTCTTGAAGCTGATAAGTATTTGATCCACAACGGTGACGAACCCTTCGATGAACGGATCATTAACCTGCAACATGAGGCAACGAGTTATGAGTAGAAAGCAGCAGGCGAAACATAATTTCAAGTGAGATAAAATGATTATAGAACCAAATAAAAACTTAAACTTGAATTTGACGATTGTCAAGTTAATTAACCTCGAAATCAGCAAACATGTGCTCATCGGGTACATGTGAGTAGTCGAGGTAACCAGCCACAGCAGCCTTGATACGAGGTTTGACTGCGCCCACAACCAACTGGTTCACACCTCAAAACAGAAAATAGCTCAAATAAAAATTTAGGATCGATAGAAAACGAAACTTACGACAATCTTTTTTACATTGTAATCATATGTATCATTATCAATTACCATCAATGAGTTAAACTTGGTGCTCAGGTTGAATGCCTGTTTTTGTATGTGGTAAGGTAAGCGGAGAAAATGAGGGATAAGAGTAACAAGTTTGTTAATTTATTAAGGATTATTTGAATTTGAATTTTTTTGAGATGGTTAAGTACCTGCCCCTCCAAGCATATAAAAAAACTGCTAACCGGCTCGTCTAATCTGAGCCATGGTCGTGGCAAAATCGTCCAGCTGCGATACACTCGCTTTCAGTTTCTCACGATCCGATGGCGTACGCTGAAACACACAGCTTATTTAAAATTAGCTGTAAAAGACTGCAGTGGAACAATCAAGTCTCACATCTACCAATCTAGTGTCTGCTAACACACTATTATTAGTATCTGCTATTAAGTTTCAATATCACTGCAACTTGAAAATTGAAAGAAGAGGATTTGTGAAATCCAATTACACATGATGGATGTAGTGTACAGTGTAGTAATACTGTTTGCCTTGTCACCTATTCATTTATCAATCATTTACATGGAATAAAAATACGAAAACCCCCAACTTACTAACCATATGTTGAGCAGGAAAGTAGTGTTCGATGTCGGCATTGATGGTGTCTCTAAGCGTGACCAGATACTGTTCGCTGGTCTGTACGTTGTTGAGGGTGACCACGAACTGCTGCCGTTGACGCTCGGCACCGTCGCCCGCCGAAACCGGCATTTTGCCCTTAACATAATTTCTTTCTTAATTATATTTTGTCTTAATCAGACCTGGGCAATGGAATCTTCCTCTGCCCGGGCGATTCCGTGGCTTGCGCGAGGGTATATTACTGGGGTTGCGAAAAAAAGTCGAGATTTTTCAATGCTTAATCCATTAACTGTTTCCATTCACTGCACATCATACCGAACATGCGAAGGAAGTATTTTTAGCGGTGATTTTGCATCCAATTCTAATCTTCTTTTGTAAGTTGAGTTGAGGGCCACCTAGATACACCTTTTTACCTTTACAGCGTTTTGAAGCCTATGGATTTGTATTAGAAACTTACCTGAAAACTGACAGGATGAGTGGCACGTAGCGCCAAAATTTCAGCGTTTTGACGCCTGCTGATTTTTATCAAAACATAACTGAAAACTGACCGGCTGAGTGGCGCTTAGCGCCAAAATTTTCGCGTTTTGAAGCCTGCTGATTTGCATAAGAAATTTATCTTAGAACTGACTGGCTGAGTGGCGCATAGCTCCAAAATTTCAGCGTTTTGAAGCCTGCTGATTTATATTAAAAACTTATTTGAGCCAAAGTTTCTGCGTTATGAAGCCTTCTGATTTGTATTAGAAACTCATCTGAAAACTGACAGGCTGAATGGCGCATAGCACCAAAGTTTCAGCGTTTTGAAGCCTGCTGATTTATATTAGAAACTTAGCTGAAAGCTGACATGCTGAGTGGCGCGTAGCGCTAAACTTTCCGCGTTTTGAAGCCTGCTGATAGTGATTTGTATGAGAAACTTATTTGAAAACTGACAGGCTGAGTGGCGCGTAGCGCCAAAATTCCAGCGTTTTGAAGCCTGCTGATTTGTATTAGAAACTTATCTGAGAACTGATTGGCTGAGTGGCGCGCAGCGCCAAAATTCCAGCGTTTTGAAGCCTGCTGATTTGTATTAGAAACTTATCTGAGAACTGATTGGCTGAGTGGCGCGCAGCGCCAAAATTTTAGCGTTTTGTAGCCCGCTGATTTGTATTGGAAACTTATCTGAATACTGACAGGCTGAGTGGTGCGCAACGGCAAACTTGCAGGCGTGGGATCAACTGATTGCGCTTGCACTTCTGTGTGCATATGATCCTAGTTCATTTGAGAAACGATGGCGCTAAATGCGTATTTTCCGTCAAATATAAGCATGGAGGCGCAGAATCACCTGTGCGCGCGCATTTTTACACTATATCCTGCAATTTTTGACGCATAATCAGTTGGTTTTGAGAAATTCGTATGCAAAATGACAACTTGCGCATATTAAGCGTTAATTATTATAGCAATAAACAACTTAGAAAAACCATAACGCTGACCTATGATGCGCGAGGGTACCCGGCAGCGCTGCGCGCTGCGCTAGGGTCGAGCTGATTTCAGTCCGGGCGCGCCCGGGCTATTGCCCAGGTCTGGTCTTAATTATTTTCACGCTTTGGATTGAACTTGGAATCGTGAGTCCTACAATTCCAGGCCTCTCGATTAGGAAACGAAAAGCCATTATTTGCTTCATTTCCTGAGGCAATCAACTTTTTATGGTACCGAACCCAAATACCCATTTTAAAATAGACCATCCACGACAAAAACCCTGTTATGAATGTATCAAAATGGAAGCCCCAAGTAGAGTAACTACCTGCTGGAAGCTTGAGTAGGCGGCAGCGGCGGTGGTGTAGGCCTCGGCAAACGACCCGACCGATGGATACCCGTTGTTGATGGCAATGGAGAGGGCACGGGCGTAGTTGGTGTCGAGCTGGATGGCAGCGTTGTTGATGACGGCACAAACGCAGTCAACATTGCCAGATGACAGGGCACGACGTACACACTTACGAGTCAGGAACAGCACATCGTCAACCATCGACGAGTGCAGCTGAATTTAACGTAAGTCGGTACACTCACCAGTCACTACCAAATCGCACAATTCATCTGAGCGGGAGCAATGGATAATTTTTATAGATTGATTAGCTTGCACATCGATTTAACTTGGAAACACCAATGTAACGTATTGCAGACTGTTTGCATACCTTTTACCTGGTGTACTAATCAGGTCCTCCACATCACAACCCTTATCATTTATTTTATTAGGGCTACATAATCCATACACAGTGAATCAATTACAATTACCATGAAAACAGGTCGTACATTGACACAGTTAATTAGATTTGTTCACTCCAAAAGTTAACCTGATCGCCCGTGTCCATATCGTCATTGGCAATGGATCGCTTCATCGACCGGTCCATGTAAAACTGTTCCATCGCAATGTACGCGCCGATCAGTTCCTATAAAAGTTATGTTAAACGATTTCACAACATTACATTATAACTTTTTTTTCAAAAAAACTTAAGGTGTTGAAAAAATATACGACTGGTAAGTAATAATGTAGAGGTTTGTATATAAAATGCATGTCATGTAGAGCAGAGTGAGTAAGAGCCAAACAATGATACCTGCATGCGCTGCGCAGTACCGGACTGGGCGATCATGTGCAAAATGGAGGCCTTTTTATCGGCCGGCACCACTGATTCCGGTGACGCACCCAGAATTCTAAAACAAACATCCAAATGAAAACTACATAAATTTATACGATGATCGATTGAATATGACAAGAAATAAGTTAAAAAAAACCTTCTGCGCAAGAATCTCTGATACATTTCAGCGCGAGTCTGCATGAGCGTGACCTCGGAGAGGAGCACATCCAGTTCGAGTGGGTCGGGTGTGTCCAGCTTTGAGACGGAAGCCATCTGCTGCTGCTGCTTGTCATCATCACGTTCAATACTCGCCTAAAACATTATATGTTGCCTTCGCTTAAAACAACTATCAACTGGGAACAGTGTTGCGAATGAGAACATACGCTTGTATTCGTGTTGATCTACCTGAATAAGTCGGCACTTGCGATCATACTGACGCACTTTGACGAATTCATCAACAATCAAATTCGTCTGCTCGTCGCACACGACCTGAAGTACACAATATCATAAACTCGACTCTCAGGCTCGGTAAGACTTCTGACGATAACGAAGCCTGGCCATCGGAACAATGTGTCAACCTTATGTGTCAAACAAGTTATTTTCAAACTCGTCGAACCCGACTCTACTATCCTAACAGTACCAACCAACATTAAAATGTATGATTTTCACCAGGGGTGGGCCGGGTTTTTCGGCACTTTGCAGGGGGTGGGGGGGTAGAATTTCGAAATCTCAGTTTACCCCCCCCCCCACCCCGAAAAGTGGGGGGGGGGGGGTAAGATCGGGTAAGGGGGGTAGAAAAAAATTTTTTTCGCAAAAAAACATATTTTCTTGCTTGTTTTTGCTAAAAAATCTTCTATTATAAGGTATAAACATCACATGTACCGGTTTTTTCAGGTTTTAACCAAGAAAATTGACCCAGAAAACGTGTTTGTTCGAAAAAAAATTCTCACAGCCAAATTTTTTTTGAAAAATGAGCCTGAAAATCGAGGTTTTGAGGCCGATTTTCTCAAAAATTTCGAGTAGGGGGGGGGGTGCTACCCGCCGACCCTGAAAAGTGGGGGGGGGGGTAACCCCCCCAGCGGCCCACCTCTGATTTTCACCCTTTTCTGTTTGTCTATTAGCAAAGATGTCATGTCATTCAAATCACATATTAAAAGATGACCAGCCTGAAGATGTTGGATGAAATTGGCGAGTCTGTCGTGCCCGTAATGTTTATCGATGAGTGGCTGATGGATCTCGATCACACGAGCGATGCCTTCGAACAGAAGTGTTAGCGTGTCGGCGAACAGCACGTTGGCACGCTGTGGGTCCTGCATTTACACTTACTATACTATTTACATTGAAATTCATAAAACTTTGGTTCATGGAGTTTTCCAAAACAATCTCTGGCTTTGACTTGACTATGAGTATTATGACTATAAAACTTTATGGGCGAAACGTAATTAAACAAGTGACCCCTTGGAAATGGGCTTTTATTCTGACCGTGAGTTAACTATTAGTACGCATTGATTTGATGCGTTCAGAGGTGTATGTACATTAGTGCATCGAGTTGGATAAGTAGCAAACGAGGACGAGGCCACCTCCTCCCGTCGTAATAGGTTGAACTAAAAAATTCTAATCACCAAACCTGTCCGCCCGCCTTCATCACCTCATAATTCTTGGTCGCCGTGTTCGTAATTTTGCGCTTCAAATACTCGGCAAACAGTCGAATACCGGTGTCGTGTTGGTTGATGAGTGGGAAGAGCTTGAAGAAGCGCTCAATGGAGGCGGCATCATCGTCAGCGACGGCTTCTTGCATCCGCTGAGTGGTGATGTCCTGCATAATTGAACGTTCATCATTATTAAAAACTACTTTAATAATTTTAGTATATTTTTTCTTTTCACAGCTAAATCTCACTACGGAAAGTTTCGTCATGTTATAAAAAGTTCAGGAAAAGTTGCATCCGATTGGCGTTTCGAATATGAAAGCATCATAAAGTTAAGGCGACCGTCATATAGACAGATGGTAAGATATAATATAATGATATAACGACACAAAATGAATAAGTGACGTCAAAATAGGTATGAAATTAACCGTCAACGTCTGTTGAGCTTGTTTGAGCACCTCGACACTGTGGCCGACTGATCCGGTTGCCGATGAGACCGACTTGTCTAAATCAACCGTATACCGGTAAGTAGGTAATTATATGAATTCTTCATTTTACTTATCATATCAGCAATAGCGAACCGGGAAAAGAATTTTATAAAAAAATTCAAATAAATAAGCAAAAGTTGTCAGTAAACGCATAGACTGACTGACCGGTCTCCCATTGAGCACCGAGTTGGAAGATGTCGGCATCGAGACTGAGGAATCGATGGATATGAGTGGCCGCCTGCTCGTAGTCTTCTTGCGAGAGGGCCACTTGCACACCTTTAAAACATAATATATTTTGATACATAAACTGCACCTTACATATTTTGTGATTTGAAACCGACAGCTATAATGAAATGAATATTTCTACTAGGATCCGTACCGTAACCATGCCCTTCTTAACGTCGGTTGATTCTATTTCTGCGTTTTTAAACCTAATTCACTGAAAACCTTTCTTTCTTATTCTTTGACGGTTCAATTGAGAAATTAAATGGAGCAGCGACTAGAATACCTGAATCACAATAAAAAAAATCTGCTTCAACAGCTGTAGAAAAGAACCTTCGGTACATAAATCGAGATCAAGCAGGTCTTCCACACGCTGCAGACAGTCGACCACTCGCGATTTAGCCGTGTCCAGATCACGAACCTGCAAACACACAAAACAAAACTAATCATGAAAATGGTTTTGTTTATTCGTTGTCTAAGATTCGAGGCTTTCAAACCGTTAAACTATTATCCGAATTTAGCAACTTGTCGCGACAAACTACATATACCAAAAATAAAGATAACTTTAATCAAAACCATGTTATATATGACTCAAGGTACAATATAGACTTCTCAAACAACACGCACCCCGTCCGTTTAGTAGAAGGCTGAGACCATTAATGAGAATGTTAACCTTGGAACTGATGTTTTCGGCGATGACACTGGTGTGCTTGAGACTGGTACATAACTGGGACACATCGGACTCGACCAGAGTCAGACGTGTGTTCATACGCTGCAGAGCACGTGACAGCTGACGGGGCACCTCCACGTGCTCCTCAACCAACGACTCCAGTCCGTTGAGCAGCGTTGTCTCCTGAAACACAAAACCCATGACCACATGTTATATTTTGATAACAACATTGTTGCATTAAAGGATAAAGTATACTGCATGTTGATTTAATATAACAAACCATACTTCAAATCATAACATCATCAAATCAAGAAGTCGGAAACTGACCTCATTCTTTCTGTCCGTCAGCTGGCGCTTCAAATCGACAATTTTGTCAGAAAAATCGAAATCCAAATCTCCGTACGACATAACTGTGGAAGTTGGGTTGAATAGCTCCTACATCAAATCACGTCACTGTTTAGTGTCCGAAGAATCTAAATACAAATCGAATAGAATGAAGTGAATAATCTATATTGAGTTGCCCCATCATCATTAATAAAAAAATCGGTTACAATCAAAAATGACATTTCGAAACATCAAAGTTAACTGAATAAGGGAAGTTGAATCAAACATGATCACTGCATCAACTCACACAATCATCAAGAAAATGATGAAGATGTTCCACAGTGCGATGAAAATGCGAAAGTACTGCAGACTGGACAGGAACTCGCGGATACGGTCGCCTGAAACAGTTGTGGTTCAAAGGTAACGAATCAAACGAAAAAGTCCGTATAAACGTGATTAATCAACCATTTAGAATATGTATATCCGGTTAGAGTTAACATAACATCGTCCTTAAGTAAGTTGTTTTATCTTCATCTCCATCTCCATGTATATAACCTAGAACTTAAATAATGACGACTTAGATGTCAAACTCAGATAAAACAAAGCTAGTTGAACAACTATATAGAAAGGCTTTGATGATTGATGCGCATAGCGCAATTTGAACGCAATTTGAAGCCTATTGGAGGCGGCCATCCCTTGTTTGAGCTAAGTTTATGACACGCACCTGTGGTCTTGGCGTTGTTATCCACGAACCCAACGTCGTCGCGTCTGGTACTGAAAGTGTGAAATTCTGAAAGTCAGTCTATTAATAAAAGAAATCAGCCAAATTAGATCAAATGTGATAATGATAACGAGTAACGACAACTACAAAATATATAAGGTTCATCACTTCCATTACAGCATTAAATATACATACATCCATTATCTGTTTGAGTTTGATCAGTATAACATGCACTGCACCACGCCATCACCCTCTCAACTTATAAGCTATATTCATTCAATTATCAGACAAATATTCTGTCAAACTTCCACTTTTAACTAACAGCTTGAAGTTGAGCACAGCGCACGCGTTGGCAAGTAGAGTCCTGAAACAATGAAAACTCAGGTTAAAACGAAATGTAATTGTCGACTAACTGAGCAACTGACCCTCTGATTTCCTGACTGATCTAATTACGGACTCACTTAATTGTCTGTCGAACTGAACTGACTGACCCACTAATCGTCTGACTAACTGAGTGACTGATATACCAGATCTGGCTGACGAACTGACCCACTGAATGGCTCTGACTGACGGACTGGCCCATAGATTATCTGTCTGACTGACGGAATGACCCACTGGCTCTGGCTGAAGGACTGGCCCAGCCCACTGATTATCTGACTGACGGACTGACCCACTGGCTCTGGCTGACGGACTGACCCACTGATTGTCTGTCAGACTGACTGATACACTAGCTCTGCCCGACAGACTGGCCCATTGATTATCTGACTGACTGACAGACAGACCAACTGGCTCTGGCTGACGGACTGGCCCAGGCCCACTGATTATCTGACTGACTAACGGATTGACCCACTGGCTCTGGCTGACGGAGTGGCCCACTGATTATCTGACTGATTGACGAACTAACCCAATGGATCTTCTGGCTGAAGGACTGGCCTACTGTATGTCTGACTGACTGACGGACTGACCCACTAGCTCTGGCTGACGGACTGGCCCACTGATTTTCTGACTGACTGACCCACTGGCTCTGGCTCACGGACTGGCCCATTGATTATCTGACTGACTGACACTGACGGATTGACCCACTGGATCTGGCTAACGGACTGGCCCATTAATTATCTGGCTGACTGACGGATTGACTCACTGGCTCTGGCTGACGGGCTGGCCCACTGATTGTCTGACTGACTGACCAACTGGCTCTGGCTGACGGACTGGCCCACTAATTTTCTGACTGACTGACCCACTGACTCTGGCTGACGGACTGGCCCATTGATTATCTAACTGACTGACGGATTGACCCACTGGCTCTGGCTGACGGGCTGGCCCACTGATTGTCTGACAGACTGATCCACTGGCTCTGGCTGACGGACTGGCCCACTAATTTTCTGACTGACTGACCCACTGGCTCTGGCTGACGAACTGGCCCATTGATTATCTAACTGACTGACGGATTGACCCACTGGCTCTGGCTGACGGGCTGGCCCACTGATTGTCTGACAGACTGATCCACTGGCTCTGGCTGACGGATTGGCCCACTAATTTTCTGACTGACTGACCCACTGACTCTGGCTGACGGACTGGCCCATTGATTATCTAACTGACTGACGGATTGACCCACTGGCTCTGGCTGACGGGCTGGCCCACTGATTGTCTGACAGACTGATCCACTGGCTCTGGCTGACGGACTGGCCCACTAATTTTCTGACTGACTGACCCACTGGCTCTGGCTGACGGACTGGCCCATTGATTATCTGACTGACTGACTGACCACAAGATATATATAGTGAAAAGATAATCCTTTGAAAACACCAACCCAGCAATAATGATTTCCGAAAACATCTGCGAATCAATTCATACGGCGACCCGATCGCCGAGCGCCCTGGATTCGATTGGGTAAAATGGATTTTTACGTTTTTATTTACAGGACCTGTCGATCGATTAGTCAGAATACCTTCTGTTGGACTTGACCGGGTACATGCTGAAACAGAAACCAGTTGAGAATGAATTAAAACTTTCAAATCAAGTCAGACGTTCGAATTCGGTGTTGAGTCCGCCGTCACCGCGTCTTGAAAAATTTCAGAATGACGAAGCGGAACACATTATTATATGTATTTATAATACATATGAATATCTTTTTATAATTATTTATTTTTTATTTATTTTTATATTTTCATTCGTGGCGATATTTTTTTATACTGCCGCACAAATTAGTTGTAAAAGTTTTCTCAGTATGAAAATGACCGGCAGAATTACACGCGAATTCCGGAAACGCAGTAAATTTGCAAATTCTTTTGTGCCGCACTGCCGATTTTGCGCCAACCAGACCAGCTTCCCGACGCCCACCCGCCACCGCCTATTTCATTCTTTATAAGGCTTAGGCTTAGTCATTAGCACAGACTGTTCGTTCTAAGCGAGATCGCCGAGTATGAGGCTAAGAGTTAGTTTACAGTTTAGGCTTAGGATTAGGCTTAAGGTTTGGGAAGGGCTTGGGCGCGTAGCGCCCGAGCCCTTCTCCAAAGGCTAAGCCTAAGCCTAAGCCTACACTGAAACCTAAGTTTTATGCCCCCGCCTTGGACCGTTAGCACCGCGAAGCGGAGGTGTCCAGCGTGGTTTTCCACTCATGAAGGGCGCTTTTATAACAGTTCCGCTTTTGACGGTTCCGCTTTTAAAAATCCGCTTTTGAAGTTTAAAAAAAATAAAAAATAAAAATCGGCAGTGCGGCACAAAATTAAGCCTTTTACTGCGTTTTCGACGCGTGTGAATTACACACTGACAGACAGTCATGCCGGCAAACACACGGACGGACAGACAATTGAACAGATGGACAGACAGACAGACAGACAGATAGACAGACGAACATACAGAAAGACAGTGGGGTGGGTCAGTCAGTCAACTCGGATTAAGATTTTTCCCGGGTCCCAATCACGAATGGTGCTTACCATAGGCATATCATGGAATCAGATTCAAGTCACTCCATCGGATGTTTAAAGGCATATTCTTTAACGTCCATCAGCCAATAGGTCAAACTTTTTTTACTGCCAATCAGTCAATACCGTGACCGGTCATCACCGGTCGCGGTCACCACATTTTGCATCGGCAACATACGTCAAAAGCTCCCACCCGATTACAGATCCCTAACCTGCCAACCTCCAACAAAAGACAAGAAACAACCGAAGCCCACTCTTTAGTCTATTGCCAAGGAGCAAGAATCAACCTAATTGTACGAATCTATGGCAAACTTCAACAAAAGAAGATACAAATTCATCCACACTCAATCTGTGCAAGAAGCCTTGGGACAACGGAAAATCCATAAAACCCTTGGCCGCGTTCATTCCCATCGATTGACCCCAAGCTCGAAAATCACCTGCCGCGAAGTAACTTCAAACAAGAAGTGAAGCTTGCGTATACGTATTTCGAGCAGAACATAAATGGTGAGTCAGTTTGTGATGGAGTGTGTGTGGAGATGGTGAGATGTGAATGAATGCGTGTAAGTATGTATTTTATGTGAGTAAAATGGTGAGTGAGTGAGCCACCATGTTTTACTGTTGTTCATGAACTCACTTGTATGTTTCCTTCACCTATGTTTTGTCGCATCAGTTAAACGGTTGATGTTGATTATAATAGTTGTTATAATCGTAACCATAACTATTCCGAAAGTGAAGAGATAAAATAACCCAAAACATAGAAAGACTATTTTATAACACGCGTAATAATCACACTGTAATGTATATCAGTCATTTTAGGATTTTTTTAATGAAGAACTAGATACTTTGTTTGAGTGTTCATATGTTATGCCTAATGACCAGTAAAGTACATATAACCGAGCTGACAACCGAATCCCGTCCGCTGGAGTAGTGGATCATGCATAATGATAATATTGCTGGAGTACAGTTGGCAATAATGCAGATCCGGCGTAGCCCGCCAATAAGTAAGGCCTAAACGAGTTAAGCCTGTAGGCGTATCCGCTAAATCACCTACTACAAAGAGTTTATCAAAAAGTTATCACCAAGTTCCTCTGTGTTTTATTTCACCTCTAGCAGAATCATTAAAAGATGTTAAGTATGCAAACAACGTGAGACCCCAATTCGTTACCACCTTAATCCACTACTGTGCATGCATCAAGTGTCATGAGAGTATGAGTGAGGGGCCAAGGGGTCCGACCCTTTTCGGGGGTCAACGGCCATGTTGCGAGCTCCGGGCCAACAAGAATAACGGTTTGATTGGCAGACGACGACAGCACTTTGGGCATACAAAACGACATCCAGGGTTACGGTAGCGGGTGAGATGCTCTGTACTCGCAGAGCTTACCACCCCATCCTCAGCTATCAACATCAATTTCGTTTATTGTGGTCAAGTATTTTGAGCATGGATATCATACTTCGTTTGAAGTGTTTCTCGTCGTAAACTCTATCAATGAATCGCCACTATAAAGTTACATGTACAGAGTCATGTATGTAACTGTGTAGTTGGTTGATCACGCACTGATAAACTCGAACCACTACTACATACATACTTACATGCATGCATTCTTCCAGATATACATCTCAATCATACTGTATGTTTTTATAAACCGGGTGTCTTTTAACGTCACTTATCTTTTACAATTATGTCCATTTGTAACCAAAATACCGTATACCTGAAGGGATTATACCAACTTTTTTTCTGTACTGCTGTTCTGAACCCTGATACATGATTGGGGGCGAAAGTAACACAGTTCCATTCTATCTTATATGAATGTATGTGTGACCGGATAAATATTGAATAAAACAAAAATCAATAACACTGTTTGAAAAACCAATGATTGTCTTTGAAGCATGACCATATACTTTTCATGTACAGTATGTGACTTTAATAAGCACTTTTGTGCCCCTGGCCTGAAGCAAAGTGATTTTGAGAGTGAGTTCGTCTTATTGAAAGTCACTATTGTATGATGTGCCAGTTCAAAATGAACGTGTTGATGGCACAACATGGTCGTTCATTTTGTAAGGACCAGACTGAAGACACATACATATCTACACATTATATATCTCAAGTTTCTAAAAATTATGATTACTAAATATTGACGACCGATTGTAAAAGGGTTTTGACATTTCCATGATTGATTGATGATCATCATGTGGTTTTTATTTTATCCCAAAGTTACACCATTGTTTTCTGACAGTCAAACAGTTTATCAAATGACAAGTGTTTTATTATCACACGTTTTACGTTGAATTCATCTCAATATCAATGAATACATGCAAGGAATCCTTGCAATGTTCAATGTACAATGCAATGTGCCTAACAAGCTTTTGTCCCCGAACGGATGTGCCTTGCGAGCTGGCTCAATTATCACCTCTGCTCACTCATAAAACAAGGGTCACCTTGTACTTTTAGTGCATGTATTCTATGTACGCTTTGTCTCATAATTTACTGAAAGCTTTATTAATTTACATATCTGTTTGTACTCCTATATACAATGCAAGTCTTCTAACTAACTCTCTGTTGTCATGAGACATAACTTGGTAATTAAGAGGTAAACCACTCTTGAATTATTTCGTACATCATTTCTATGAATTCCATGACTTGTAAAACATACATATGGTGCTGAAAAAAGTCTATCAGAAATTTTTGTCTTTAACCTTTCTTTAATTCTGATTTTGTACAATTTAATGCAAAAGTTTTATTGTGTACTTATTCAAAAAACTTTTTTCACAGTGAAAAACATTGGTTGCAGATTGTAGAGAGGATAATTTTTTGTAATCATCAATGTTATCATCAACGAGCATCGTTTAGCGGACGGCCAGCAACATTGATCGATTCAGCATTGATCGATTCAGCATTGATCGATTCAGCATTGATCGATTCAGCATTGATCGATTCAGCATTGATCGATTCAGCATTGATCGATTCAGCATTGATCGATTAAGCTTTGATCATTGAGCATTGATCGATTCAGCATTGATCGATTCAGCATTGATCATTGAGCATTGATCGATTCAGCATTGATCGATTCAGCATTGATCGATTCAGCATTGATCATTGAGCATTGATCATTGAGCATTGATCGATTCAGCATTGATCGATTCAGCATTGATCGATTCAGCATTGATCATTGAGCATTGATCAATCAGCATTGATCATTCATCGTTGATGCGCCTGATCAGCATGTTGATGAGGATGGACAAGCTGACGGCGCAGGCAATCCTGGACGCGTTCACGACCGTGTTCGATCTACTTGACCACATCACGGCCATGAGAACAGCCATGGACAGGATCGAGATGTACCTCCTACTCATCACCCTCATGATCGGCAGTGTGCTCGTTTGTGCCGTCGCTGGTTGGTTACGTTAAACTTAGAACATTTATTAACGGTAAATGGTTGGTTACGTTAAACTTAGAACATTTATTAACGGTAAATGGTTGGTTACGTTAAACTTAGAACATTTATTAACGGTAAATGGTTGGTTACGTTAAACTTAGAACATTTATTAAAGTTAAATGGTTGGTTACGTTAAACATAGAACATTTATTAAAGTTAAATGGTTGGTTACGTTAAACATAGAACATTTATTAAAGGTAAATGGTTGATTACGTTAAACATAGAACATTTATTAAAGTTAAATGGTTGGTTACGTTAAACATAGAACATTTATTAAAGTTAAATGGTTGGTTACGTTAAACATAGAACATTTATTAAAGTTAAATGGTTGGTTACGTTAAACATAGAACATTTATTAAAGGTAAATGGTTGATTACGTTAAACTTAGAACAATTTTTCACACTTGTTAAAGGTAAATGGTTAGTTAACCGTGGTTGGTTTAAATAGATTACGGTAATACTCGTGATTGACGCACTCGTTAATTGATTGGTCGTATTATTTTATGGAAAAGAGTAGAAACGTACTGTACAGTAATAATCCTACATGTATCTATGTATGTATCCAGTGGAGTTAAACAAAAGGTTCTGTTCGATACTTGCCACAACGGTGCTTTGAAAACACCAATGATGGAGCACGTTTTTGTCCTAGTGAACATTGTGAAAAACCAACAGATATGTAGACAATAATAGACCGACATATCAGTGAGTGGCTACGGTGGGTGAGTTGGTGATTAAGTGAGTGACTTAGTGAGTAGGTGAGTTAGAAAGTGCGTGTTTGCTACCCAACACCACCACGTACTATGTATAAATGAGAACTGCAAATTTTCTCGCAATATGAAATTCTCGTCTTATTAAAAAGAAACCTGGCTGTCGTTCGACTTCTGAACAGCAGTTCAGGTTTCATCAATACTATAGATTTGTCTACAACTATTCGAACCGTGGAAGAAGCTATACTTTTTTTGTGCATTCGTGCCAGAGGTGGGATAGCTATAGGCAAATCCTGGGGTAACGACAGCCACCCATAACGCAGTTGCTATGTTTTCATTCACGTTTCATATGGGGCTGTTTTATATAAAAGTATCATTCATATCACACCTTATTGGGCGTCAGCCCCAGCCGAGGAGGGGAGCAGTCGATCGCTTTGCTCTCTCCACATTAATTACAAGATAAAAAAAATTTTGTTCGAACTTTATTTTCAAAGTTGCAAAACTTTGGATCTGAAATTTTTTTATTTATCTTGTTGACTATACCCACTTTCGCTCATTATCAGCGGATGCGGAGAGAAGGGAGTGAACGAATGAATTATGTCGGCGGACATTTGTCGGCAGTTTTTTTGACATTTATAACTTTCTGGGGCTAAGGCTGCAGCATGATCACGTCGTTTTTAAACTATTTCCGTCAGACAAAACGTGACGTCGACAGTGGGTCCGTGAAACAATGTCAGATCAGATCAGATACCTCATATGTTATTGGTATAATATATACCTGGTTGAGCTTAAAAGATTTACTGACTAAGATTCAAGACTTGTTTTTTGGGTGTACATACTGTACATATAGGCTTACACATAGGTTTATTTTAGGTATTTTTTTCAAGAATCCACCGAAAATAACGACACCGCATTCAATGGCTGAAAAATAACGTGTTTTTCCACGAGAAACTTTATGTGTCAATATCTTCAATAACCTAAATTTGGTAACCAACTGAAACAATGAAGTATTGAGTCTGAGCTCCTTTTGTGACGTTTGTACTTAGAATACTGTATGTTATGTGGTTAGTATACAATAACAACGTATTTATGTTTTACACACGGTTGATGAACGTTCTTCATAACATTTGTCAAGATTTGTGATCCAAGATTTCGCCTATCCAAGGTTTCTTTTAACTCGGAACGTTTCGAGAGCAATTATTATTTTCACATGACACATGTACAACATTACCAACGTTGCGTCCAATTCATTGTATGTACATATACATATATAACATGTGCGTTCATGAAAAAGATTAATTCACAAAAACTAATTTTGACAACAATGCTATGAAGCAGCTTGTTCGTTTCTTGAAACTAATTTTCGCATGCTAATTTATTGATCGGACGAGTATACCTGATCCGATTGCAAATCAATTCAGTGCTGACCTGACCTGACCTGGTCTAATTCATGTCTAATTTTTATATGATGTAGGCGTGCAAAATAATTTTAAAAAAAACAAACGTATTGTACTTACTTGAGCATTTATTTTAATGAACATCGAAATTATTTATGATTTCTGGGCATTCGTTTTAAATCACAATATGTTGGACATTAAGACAACGAAGTGTTTAGTACTTTTTTGCATATCAATCCGAAAAAAATGGCTGAGATGCCAATACATTGGAAGCTTACCCCTTTATCGTCAATTGTTCCCGTTCGAACACGGCACATTGGAACTACATAAAAAGCATGTTCATCAATACCAAATGCTTTCAAACTATGACCATGTACTAACTTGCTAAGATGTTTCGTTAGATATTTAAATTAGGCCAGAGTTTCTGAAATAGGGTTAGCAGTTATTTTTGACATTTATTGTGTCTCGCTTGTAAATGTGAACAATTCTCTGCAATGGCTCAAATTATTAACGTTTTTCATTCATTACAGCATAACAAATTAGTTTCACTATAACGGAGTGGCATCCCATTTTGAGTGCCTTAGATGCCTGATTCTTTTGCATGGCCATCTGACTTCCTTTCCATTAGCGAACCCTCCGGACTGAACGAACCACCCTTGGTGTTCTCTTTTCTGGTTTAAATTGAATTACCTACATAACTGGTTGTGGATGTCGACAACTTTTCATTGTTTTTCGTTCAAGAAATCACCCACGTGGAAATCGATACAACAACAACAACAACAACAACAACAACAACAACAACAACAACAACAACAACAACAACAACAACAACAACAACAACAACAACAACAACAACAACAACAACAACAACAACAACAACAACAACAACAACAACAACAACAACAACAACAACAACAACAACAACAATAACAACAACCATAAAAACAACAACAACAACAACAACAACAACAACAACATACAACTGTATGGAATTATTCAAAAATTGTATGTACACTTTGGAACTGTCAAAAACTTAGCCAAACCATTATAGAAGTGGCTATTCATTTCCTAACCACAAACAATCAAGATTTAGTAGATCAACTATTCTCATAAGTCACCGGACCTATTGACATCAGTAATAAAGTGTTGATAAAACTCTAATTTCTATATTTGAACAGAACATGAGATAACATTCCGGTGTGCTGTCTTATCCGCTTCGTCGTGTGCCACAGTCTTTCGGCCCATACTGTATGTACGTATATAACCCGAAACATGATACTGAATGCCCCATCAATGAGCACATACCGTTTCGGACCATGTACTCTCGCGACCAACATCAAAATGTGATCTCACAACGTCGATCCAGAGCCAAATGTGTTGCATCTGAATGAATCTGGCTGGACTGAAGACATTTACTGATGGACCAACTGCAGTGCTCAAATGGAAACCTATTAGCAGTATTTGAGCTACACAATTTATTACCGATTGGATTCAACATTAAACAGTAAAATATTTCTTTATAATGTCTGGTTTCATGGAAGTACGAAGCCCCATACCCGATTACTCATACTCTGAATATATTGAGTTACGGTGACTACGTTCTGACTACGTTTTGAAAGTGGAATACCGTATTTTGATATATGTATGTTGATGTTGGAAGACAGGAGGAAAACAAGGTAACCAACATACTGTAGTTGCACGATGGATCGTATCGAGTATGCAGTACTCATGCTCGTTATGCTCACTTTGGCTGTATTCTGGATTTTATTAGGTTGGTCGTTAACATAATTCGAATTCTAGCTACCATTGTTCAAGTTAAAAAGTGGAAAACTAGTTATACAAGTTGTTTGTTTCTAACTTCGACTTCAGCTTAGCTTATGCACATTGAATTAGACCGTCAATTAAGTTTTTTTTAATTCCCACAAAATGTCAGACATTCTTACGTACATTATTGTTATCTTCCTGAAATGCACACACAAAGATGTCAGAAGTTCAGTAAAATCGACAATGAGTTTCTGAAGTGCATATGCTATTCCTTCAAAAAATGTCCACCGATTCTTTCAATTAACTTCGGCACCTGTAACCTAAAAACTTTTTTAAGTTGTAGCCCTCAGTATAATTTTTATCATAAATTTCAACCGAATCCGAATTTTGTGGAAGCATATGTTAAAAACGAATGGGGTATTCTTTGTACGGAAATTCCGTGTTCAGAACCTCATCATCGAATATCAAAAACTGATGGCAAGTTTTTTGGAGTAAAGTTAGAAACTACAATAGTCAGATTTGGTGCTGACTGATCACACTCTGGTCACATCCTCCCTCAATCGTTCATTCATTCATTCACTCACTCACTCACTTATTCACCCACTCATTCATCCACCCACTCATTCACTCACTCACTCACTTTTTCACTCACTCACTCACTCACGCACTCACTCACTCACTCACTCACTCACTCACTCACTCACTCACTCACTCACTCACTCACTCACTCACTCACTCACTCACTCACTCACTCACTCACTCACTCACTCACTCACTCACTCACTCACTCACTCACTCACTCACTCACTCACTCACTCACTCACTCACTCACTCACTCACTCACTCACTCACTAACTCCCTCACTCACTCACTCACTCATTCACTCACTCACTCACTCACTCAATCACTCACTCACTCACTCACTCACTGACTCACTCACTCACTCACTCACTTGCAGGTCTGCTACTGTTCGCCTTCAGCAAGTGGTGTCTGACATCATCCTCCTCCGATGCCAACTCAACGGGTGATGCGAACGCGTCCAGCAAATCGGTCAAATTCCTGGGCAATGTGCCCCCCGATCGGCCATCGCCCTCATCGGTAGGTGCACCCAACCCGCTTTATATGAGGAACTCTAAACGGACTGCCCCGGTGGGTACATCAGAACAGACTCATCCTCTCCTGGCTGAACATAGACCCCACAAGTCACATACCAAATCCGCGCAACAAACAGCTGTCAACTTCACCATCGGCTCGCCAGCCACTGCATCTAATTTATAGTCGAGTATCTTATTCCACTACGAGTGTGCACAGAACGACACGCTTTCGATCATACATTTTAACTCATACGTACAGGCATGTATGTATGATGCAACACCATGCATTTCCAACCTGAAGCTCCAATGGACCGTCCCATGCTTCGGTATCGGTGTGGAGACAATTTGCGTATTGAGTGTGTTTATTATAGTTAACGTGAGCTTCATATTTTGCAATGCCGCAATCACAACCAGTGTGATTGTATGTATTTCCACCCAAGGTGGCCAGTTTATAGTCAGATTTTTGATCAAGTTTGCCATGCAAAGCTTTCTTTAGAAACCTGATGAAGATTTTTTTATCTGCATTATACTCGGCGTTAATTCACTCCGGTGCTGGAATGATACGAAGTTTTTCTTGTGCCCCTAATTTAGGAGGAAAAATGGGTCATTGGTTGTATTGACAAATGATTCTTGACAAATTCTTGGATCATTCAGTGAAAATCAAGGAAAAACGTCCTTTCTTTGACTACTGTGTGTATTCAGCTGCTTGCAATTATATTACATGCCTCATTTGGTTTTGTGCACAAGAAAAATGTTATAGCGTTTTAGCCTCCGAGTCACCCGTTAACGACTATAACTACATTGTACTGTTTAAAAATATTTCTAGTCGAAAAATTCGTTGGAGATGTACATAATAAATGGGGCACTTCGGAGACATACGTTTGTTGTAGTTATTGCCACCTTTTTACTACAACTTCTACAATACATCTTCATACATCATTACAGTTGTCACCTGTGATTATTGTTTCCTATTTATCCAAATCATTGTTTCACCATTATGACGTTTTTGAATTCCAAATTACCAAGTTCTCAGCAGTTTTATGTTGTTTTATTGGAAGTACAAACGTATGGCTTCTTATGATTGACACTTTGTATATCGATTACACTGCATGGTAAACCAACACACATATTGTTGTTATTAGTATGGTCGACATAAGTTAATATTAAAATGTTATAAAGTGCTACAATTTCTCAATTAATATAAAATTAAACGATTGCATTCCGTGGAGCGCGGTCCTGTAAACCATTTATTTATCTTAAAATTGAATTTTACTTTTAAAACAAAAAACACATGTACGCTACACGGACTGTACTTTTAAATGACAGGTACTGGCTCTAAGCAGTTTCCTTGAAAGTTAGAAATTTATCAAGGTGTATGATTAACATGCATCAGAAATGTATCAGCTAAACATGCGTCGCATTTTGTGCAACATCCTTGTATTTGATTAACAATAAAATAAGTTATTATAATAACAATTTATGGTATATATTTATGAAACAATAAACAACGCAACAGACAAAGCTAATAACTTGATAATCAGATCACCAATAGTGTAATAGAATAGCAGCACTCTGGGCCATATCAGTTGAATCAAAACACCAACAAATCATTGCAACAATCAATTAACAATCAAATCTATAAGAGCCAAATACATACTCCATGTAGTTGTTGATTGAACGTTGCTACATAATTATTTTAAATAATTACGTTTGAACATGAATCATATTAGATGCACACAGTCCGGGAAACATGGCGTTGAGCTCGATCACTATAAACTGATATATAACATCAAACAAACAAAAACATACATACGTTCTCATAGGTGTCTTTCGAATTGTTCAATAAATAGATAAATACACAATAACAGAATGAATATAATTAAGAACTATGTTCCAAACTAATATAACAAAAGAGTAATGACATTGTCGTCGTCAAACGCTAATCTCGATCGAAATGGAAAAAATTATTGGCTAACAAGGAACTGTGACTGTAGAATCGAAGAATAATAAACTCTATAAAACGTGATAACAAGAGGTTTTATCGAGACCTTTCGAATTAACTAACAAACATTAAAAATATTGTATACGATGCATGCATTTACGTGGGACTTTGCAGAACTGAAGTTTTTTATTACGACAAATAGCTAGAAAGATGTACTCTTTTCGTGATTTGATAGGAGAGAGACGCGAGGGTGGGGCAAATCTCATTCGAGTAAGCAAAAATAATGAATGGTGATTGAATATACCATATTGGTGGGTAGCTCTACTCGTACACGCAAAGAAATAAAATTAAGATAAGATATGCTGCAACAACCGTGCATAATCAGAAAATAACAAAATCCTATTTGGGGAAGGTGGCGGTCTTGAATGATTACGCAATTTTTTTAACTACTCGATTTTTCGAACGGCCATCTTCATCTAAAAAGGAAGCACACAATATTTATTTGTTTTTTAGAGTCTTTTTCTGAAAACTCGGGGCAACACAACACAAGATCATCGGGGCGCATTGAGCACATAACAGTAGTATAAATAGTGCTATAGTGAATAGATGTAGAACAATTACATAAATAGTGGAAAATTTTATATAGTGGTACAGTATGGTCTATTGTACATACACGTGCACGAACAAATGTGTATACGCAATTACTGTCCCGTATATAGGAAACTTAAATCAAACAATGAACCACTGTTTAAAACAGTGTTAAAGTGAATGTTTTATTGAAGGTTTCACGTTTTGGTGTTTCGACAACACATTACTGCTTTCACTTATCCACAGGCGCCGACAGTTACTGCGTAAAAGCAAAAAATAATATAGCCCGATTGCACTTGGGCAAAACCTCTAAATGTTAAGAATATGCAACAAACGGTAAATGTTGTACAACCGGGCTATATGTCAAGTATGTATATAATACATATAATATATAACACAATAAATATGCATAATGTAATCAGGCCCAACCACCCTGATTCTGTGCGTGATCAGGATGCCTGACGCTGATGGTGATTGGTTGCATGTCGTACAGGTCCTTCATACTTGACGCCGGGTCGTGCCCATCGTCGTCTTGACCCCCCAACATCAGATGCGCAACGTCAAGGGCACCCGCTGCCTGACGCTCTTTCAGCCTTTCCTGTTCCTCCTTTTCGGCCTTCATCAGGTCGTGGAACTGGGGCAGCTGAGAGTAGGAGGATGCCGGCGCCTGTGCCAGATACGTCTGATTGCCGTGAACCAGGTGCTGGTTGTCAGGGCCTGCTGCCTCACGAGTTTGCTGAATTACAATACAGTTAGATAATCATTGGTTCCACTCACAATGTAACTCACCTAAAAGAACCTATCAACTTCAGATTTATAACAGCTACTGTATTCACTATTGAGTTACTGACTCAATAATCCGCCTACAAAAGTACTCCGTTAACAAATTGACCCAACGGCATGGTGGAAATTGTTTATTTTAGCTTAATCGGAGAGGCATGTTAACCTGCAGCATTCGTAGTCGAGACGCCAGTTTTTCACCGAATCGCTGTCTGTATCCGTCGGACAGGTCGTCCATCAGGGCATAGACCGTATCGTAGTAGCGAGTGTGCAGATCCATGGAAGTGTAGTCACAGTTCATGCAGTCGTGACGCTTCGAGCACACACGCCAGCCTTTCAGAGTCAATTCCAGACAGTACGCAGAGCCTGAATGAACTTAGTCCGTCTATGATTGTAACTACATATCTCACTCACTCACTCACTCACTCACTCACTCACTCACTCACTCACTCACTCACTCACTCACTCACTCACTCACTCACTCACTCACTCACTCACTCACTCACTCACTCACTCACTCACTCACTCACTCACTCACTCACTCACTCACTCACTCACTCACTCACTCACTCACTCACTCACTCACTCACTCACTCACTCACTCACTCACTCACTCACTCACCTCACTCACTCACTCACTCACTCACTCACTCACTCACTCACTCACTCACTCACTCACTCACACACTCACTTCACTCACCTTCAACAGTCGTCACATTAACGAATATGAGTTCGGGCGTTCGTGGCAGCATGTCACTTACGCTGATCGAATCGACGGCAAACGATAGTTCATGTACGGCGGCAATGGCTTCCAATTCCAACGATGTCGGCGTCATGGTTAACTCGCCCCGACTGTTCTGCCCGCTCATGGTCAGACCACCCAGACGAGAAGGGGTCACCATTCCTGACCAGCTGCGACAACTGAAACAATTCAACGGATTATGGTAAGGTAACACTTGCCGTGTCCATTAAAAGTAAGATTCAACTGAAACACTCCGAGACAGCAGATATGTTAAAAATCACCCTTGTTCTAAAAATTAAGACTATGGAATCATAGTACATCGTATATAATGAACAGGTTGTGGGGCGCTGATATGTAGGACTGCATCTGCATGTCGATCCCGGGGTTTTGGCAGAGCGGATTAGTATTAATTGCTAATCTATTGGCAACCACTTGTTTTTCAAGTTCATCTTGGTCTATGTTAAATGAACAGAACTGTGATCGATAACGAACCTATACTTGACGGCAGTATGTCAGCCGAGTCAATGACCAGATCAGATTACATAAGCATGCGCAATACATACAGTACAGTATGCTACTTACATATGAATGGAGTTTGAATGAGCATCACATAAGCATGCTAAGCGATGGATGTTAGTAAGCGATGGTTTATTAGTTCAAGTTCTGCAAGCCAAATTGATTAAAACGGAGCATGGAAACGGTTAATAAGATGTTGGTTGCGCCATGTGTAAACTGTAAACACGAGCCAAAAGCTGATCATGTATAAAAGTACGATGAGTTAAAACCAGATCATGCTTCTATACCGCATTATTTATCGTGTTACGTTTATTTGCTCGCTCTCAATCTATTCTTGCAAACAACTCTGGAAGTTTTTGAGGAAGAACCACGGACTTGCGTGATAAGACAGTAGTTTTACAGAGCGCAACAAGCGAAACATGACATTCCGGGTGTTTAGGGGTATTTATGTGCGCCAGATAACTCACAATTTTCTTGAGTGACGATTGTGCGGGTCAAAGCTGCAAAGTGACAACCATTTAACACTATATATTCACTGTCTCATTAACCTACATCCTATCCAGGACCGACAACTCATTACCTACAAACTCGTCGACTAAATTACATACATTTAATACACCGTTTAAACGAACCGTTGGACGAAAAACGTTCTGGTCTTCGATCATTAAGTTGATATTCTTAAACTAAAGATATCGTCGATAAATAATGAATGTAATAATAAGTGTTCGGCCCTGATGTCATCTGCTTCCAAAAACAGGGTGGTTGTGATTAGTGACAGTCGACAGGTTACAGTCCGATTGGTATACGATCAACGTTGTACACCCATGCAAACAACAACAACTATTTGCATTTCAGGGTACATAGATTTGGGTGTACATACATAGAATCACATGTTTGTACGAATAATGGATGTGACAGTTCGGGATAACCCATTTAATTGTATCATGCGATAATCATTTTATGCAAGCACCGTAGTAGCAAACTGTTAATAAGCTCTGTGAGTACAATATATACTGACCGAAAACATTGGTGAACATGTACGTATACCACAGAATTCGCTACAACCATGGGTCAACTTACTACGGAAACTCATGAACAAAATCGAGTTTCCTTTCTTTCTGTACGACAAGCTGATCACCTCAATTTTTTTTCGTGAAAATACAAGTGTACTTAATTGAACACTGGGTGTTGATGATTGATTGATTAGTATGCAGGATCGAGGCGTTAGTTACAATACTATAGTAACTATGTATATACTGTATATAGTATACATTAAGGCATGATATTGATCAGCAATCAAACAGAGGGAACACCGATGGAAGCAGATCTGACAAATTTACGACCATGGGTATGACCATACCTATCAATTTGAATGTTGTGCTATGGTTGGAGTAAGAGTCCGATGCCCACAATTTGGTTTTAGTACTTGATCTGAACCACTACATGGTATTGGAGACATGCACAAACTAAACAATGAACGTAACTGCTTGTCAACCATACATAGCACAACATGTTGCACATGACGGACAATACGGTAAGTATGTACAGTAAGTTTGTATGAAGGAATGGACTCACAAGTCATCAATAACATCGTCCTGGCCTGTACCCTGGCCCTCATCCCCATTGGACACACTCGGATGCCACGAGATCTGACGCGAGAACCTGAAGATCATGAATGACAACACCTCAGCTGGCAGAGTCTGAGACGGAGCTGATTGGCCCAAGCTGCCTGTCTGCCTGTCTTCGTGCGTCAAGGTGGACTTCGGTATAAAAAACAGCAAACAGCAGAGAGCCAACCGTTGCGCGGTGATTGGACCCCGTTGTGGATGACCAACCATTCTATCCTGATCACTAACTGGTGACTAGACACAAAAACTGAAGCGTTATCTGGCTATCAGTAGCAATCACATGCTCTTCATCAAACAAGAGTGAATGAATGGTGGTTGGTTGATGGGGCTTCACTCGCTAACGGGTAAAACATTGATCGGGTATATATGTAACATGACTGACAACCACGATTATGGCACAGTCAGTTTAATCTGTCCGTACGCCATTCGGTCAGTCGGCCAGTCAGTTGAAAGACATTCTCATACTAACTGACTGACTGACTGACTGTGAACACTCATGACAGACTGTCAAGCCTCTCACAACACGCCAATAATGATGTAGTACCTTCTGGGTGTTGTGGCCGTCGGCTGACTGTTCAGATGACTGGTTGTACGATAGTTGGAGCTGCTGCAACGAGCGACTGACTGACTGATTGAATGACTGATTCACGGCTTGAATGAAAAAAAACTCGTTAACTAATAAATTTGCTGACTGGTGTTAAAGCGGCAGTCATGCAGTCAGGCAATGTCACTCTACTCTTACGTGTTCACTTACTGACTAACTGTTTGACCGACAAACTATTATACTATGCAAGATGGGACACTCGCCTTCGCACACTTGTTTACCGACTTTTGCAATGAGCGGACTGACTGACTGACTGATTCAACAATAACATACTCACTAACATTGTAGCAAATGCAGTTTAAGAACTGGTGATAACACGAACCTGATCAAGTATGTAGAGGTTAGCTTGCCCTAACCATGTATCTTATCTATTAAGCGGACGATCGCAGTCTTGTTTACCGAAAGTTACAGGAAAATGTTCAGTTTAGTGTTTTCACGATTTTTTTACTGTAGTACTGTATGTCAACAGTTGCAAAGTCACAAAATTTAACGATGCTTTGTTTTATATTATTTGTTTGAGCATTATGATTCTATGAACGAACTTTTCATACGGGTCCGGTGTGCGATTGCAGAGTTGGTTGATGGACCTGGGCTCGGATCCAACCGACGGCAGTTGAATGGCACCGGGCGACTGATCGGGCGATCCACCTTGGGACAACATCTGGCTGTACATCGCTGCTGCTGACGTCCAACGTTCTTTTCTGAAATTGTTTACATACATTACAAAACCTCGAAATTAAAAATAACACTCAACTTCTTAAAATTACATACATGAAATAAACATATTCAACTCATTGTCTGGCTTTTCAGCTCTATGTATATACAGGGTGGCTGTAAAGTAGCGACGCGTTTTCCGGCCGTCTATTTCTCAGAACTATTGTATTGCATGATTAACTTTTACATGCCAATTATATGTATTCATACCTGGAATTTCAGATTATGAGGTTCATTTTAGTGTAGGACTGCTCAAATTATTTTTTTCCCGAAAATTAGAGGATATTTCGTTATGTTTCAACAAAATTGACCGAAATTCAATGAAAACTGACCATAGTAATACGAATTAAGTATCAATTGGTTTCAACCAGGATTCATAATGATATAAACAAATTGTAAATTGAGTATTGTGTTAAAGAATTTATGAAAGAATTAGAATTCATAGTACTTCACTACCAAAAATCTCAATGAATGAAGAAAAAATGCGAAATTCGATAAAATTCCAAAATTTCGAAAATCAAAGATTTAGGTCCTAAGTAGGATTATTATACTTCCATAACTCCTATAACACAAACCTGGTGTCATAAGACACCATTAAGGGTCATAAAAGCATGATAATTGGTGAAAAATGCAGAAATAAGATTCTGATGTAAAAAGTGACATGTGAAAGCTGGCTTAATTTTCCCTATTAGATAATACCAATAGTGTTATTTGGCAATGAGATTTTTTTTAAATCATTATTAAAATAGTGTGTCAACTTTTAGAATCCTATAAAGCTTATATTTTGGAAAAAAATTCCGTCTAGGACCCAAGAAGTAAAAAATATTGTTTTTTTGACAGAAATTCCACAAAAGGCCTACAAATGCATTATAATACGTCAAATCTGACCACATAATTTGATTTTTCAGGTGTTTTCACGCAAGTTTGACTATAAAGACACTGATCACACAATATAATTTTTTTGAGAAATGGGCGGCCGGAAAACGCGTCGTTACTTTACAGCCACCCTGTACATATATGTAACTAAGATGACACATCAATCAACACTTAACACAGCCTAGTATTGACCAGTTATTTACAATTGTCTCATGTTTATTACATATTAATAGTTTTATATATAATATAATTTAGAATAATTTAACATAACGGCGCATTATGAACTTAACAGTGATTTTAATGGCTAATGATAGATAATAAAGCAGTTATGTGGCTGTGGTAAAAGCAATAGCCACAGATTTTTCGCATTGACTTTGCCCACCAAGTTAGCCAATCGGCTGGTTTTAACTAGTTATACCATTGCAATGACGGAATATGTGACTGTCATTAAACAGTTACTACACATTAAACATTACATTCTGTCATCATTGAATGTGAAACAAAACAATTTGGTATACAGACTATCTTGTCAATGAACACTTGTACGAAAAGCTGTTTCTTATGCTCCGAAAACCATCTGGTCATGTTGTTTATGGGTTTGTTTTGCTCACTTCAACAGCTGCGCCAACGTAACGTCATCCAGTTTTTTGAGCAACCGATAGTGGCGGATTTTAATAAAAGAGACGCAAGTGAAACCTTTGTAATCGAGTGAACTGTAACTTATTGATTAATTATGTATGTATAACTAACAGGCTGAAAATGTGTATTTCAAGCACAATAGGTCTTAGTAGTCAATCTTGACAAACTGCAGTTTGCAATGAAATGTTCTTTATAGAACAACAGACTCTTCTGGTGTTGCAGAAGCCGGTGTTGGCAACTTTGTTGTAAACAGTTTTCATATTAACGTACATACAAACCAAAAATTCGGTTGGGAAAAATAATCTTACATACGCTGAAGGCTAACTAAATAAGACGAACAGTTGGTATACCCGTCGTCGGGTGCACCAACGAACGAATGATTTTTTAATCCGAAGAAACAATTCAAACAAAAAATCACATATTTTACAGACAAATCAATAAATGAAACAGAGGACCAACTCTTCTCTTTTATAGGGCGGCAGCACTTCGATGTGGGGTGCGATGTTGTGCGGGTTACCGCCGGCTGACATACTGCCCGCTGACTGATTCTGAAATGGTAATGTACTGTCAACGACTGACTCACTGATTATGATTGACTTGAATTGGACTTACAAACTGAAACACCGGATGGTTGTGTGACTGGATATCGTATAAATGGATGGACTGACTTGGTAACTAATCGGCTGACTATGTAAGTTACTGACTGACTGACTTAGTGACTGACTGACTAACTTGGTGACAGACTAACTGACTTATTAGCTGATTGAATTGACTTAGTGACTTACTGAGCAACTCACCGGACTGGTCTTGGGCATGGCCGCCAGCAAAGACATCAAGTTGACGGCACTTGAGTCCGGACTGGCTTGACCGGAGTCGCGTGAAGTGCTCATAACCATTAGGATAATGTGGAGTTGATTGGGATTAATGTAGAACTGACAATAAAATGATTATATGTATATTAATTGTTATATAATTTTTTTATTGCTCCCAAAAAGATAGGCAAATATTTTTGTATTTGACAACCCAGACTGTATGGAATGGGAAGTATGATGTATGGAAAGTATGGCATTCCAGTAGTTTTCATATAAGAGGCATGGACATTTGCCTTGTTTCAAAGACGTATTCATGTAAGTTGTAATGCGCTTCAAAGACGTATTCATATAATTTGTAATGCGTTTCAAAGACTTATTCATATAAGTTGTAATGCGTTTCAAAGACGTATTCATATAAGTTGTAATGCATGGCAAGAAGAGAGTATAGATAAAGAAATGAACGAACACGAGATTATAACCTCGCACAAATATGCATGATATCACTTGTACTTACAAACATGATGTACTGTTACACCGTACGTGATGACATCACTATTTAATCGGAGTTTGGCAGTCAGCCAGGCATCGGAATCGATGTGATCGGTTGTCGCAGTGTGTTTCAACCAAGTCTGTTTACCATACAACCACATGTAACGGCAGTTGTCTGGTAAACACTCGGCAACCCAAAATAACCGGATGGCAACCAGATCTGTTATGTACTAGTACTAGAATACATATATGTGTGTAGAATACCACAGAATACTCTGCTGCGCGGGCGGTTTGACCCATGTACATACTTACATACATACATGTGTATGTACGAGTGGTAATAGCTGATGCTTACCAACATTCATTCTGTAAAACACCTTTACACTTGCAGTGAAACCTTCGAAAAAGGTATATAATGAAAAAAGGGTAAAGCAATAACACTTCAAAAGTTTTTTATGACGTGATGTGGTGGGTCAATGATGTCATTTCAATGGCACATGAACCGTGCCATAGCTGTGCAGTAACCGGATTGTACCGGAAAGCCATCAATACATGCACTGGCAAATGAACCAGTCATTCAGGAGGGGAGTCGGTGTATTTACCTACCGTTTGAAAAACAAATTGCAGTGTATAGGACCATCTCACCAAGAAAGTATTTTCAGTTTCCCCTCCACTTGTTTTCCACAAGTACAGTATGTATAACACCCAGAGGCATGATTATGTATGTACAGTATGTACCGGCTTTACCCATGAACCCAGACACATGCGTTGTCTGCCAGACTGTGCTCAGTGTCTGGGTGTCTGCAATAGACTGACTGACAAATTGCTTCATTGACTGACTGACTGACCATGTATTATCTAGACTCCCATTTCTGAATGAAACCGATAACTTCAACCAGTACTTGGTATTGCGTAGTGAAATATCGGACTGAATAGCAGAGTATACCTGCCCACTCCCTTTTGCGATCGAAGCTGCTCAAACAATCGCATGAAATGAATGGAAAGAGCCTTCTATAGTCGGGCAGTGTAATGGTTCAAAGTATACAATTGTGCGAATGAATGATTAACCTCATTGACAGTTGGGTCGAGACCAAAAACTCATGCCGTACATTATTATTGCAACAAAAGGGTGATTAACAAAACAAAGTATACATGTTATATTTCTATATTATACGTATGATATAAAATGGTGGCTCAATTATGTACTCTCCTTATGATAGAAAAAGTCTAATTCACTGTGGTTCTTAAGTCAACTGTAAATTTCGGTCGGCTCCGAAGTTATGCTGCATATTGCAGAACCTGTTGATAGAAAGTCATCTATGTATGTAGCTCGTTAATACGTAAGGATCAGGATCGGGAAGTAAATAAATCACTTGAAATCAACAGGAAACACCAGGTTATACAGTAATTTTGCAGTTGCATTCGATTGCATATCAGACCCCTCTTTGTTTATAAAGTTGACCAGCTTAAGTTCCAGACATATCGCGTTTGTTGGATTACTGCGTTGCATCGAGATTGTCTACAGTGTTTCAAGTGTTCGAAGTTGCTCGTCTGTAGTCGCAATGCGTAACCGGATGTGTGACGAAAAAAAACGTCCGAGTCGAAGTTAGCACTGGCGGACGAGCTATGTAGATCACCGAAAGCAGGGGAATTTCGTCAAAAATTGTGAATTTATAGATTTCAGGGCATTTTCCTACACTTTATGGAACAAAACTTTTTCTGAAAAAGCCAAAGAGGGGAATTTCACTTTTCCCACCCTTTCTCGTCCGCTAGTGGAAGTTAGGGAACTCGATACGACCGATGGTCATTCCCAGATATCAATCTTCGTTCGGTTGGACGAGCCGAGATTCAGAGACTGATGGAACTTCTGACGAAACCTTTTCTTTAAAGGAAGAGGCGGTTGAATGCCGAGTGGCTCGGATACAACAAATATGGACGCCATACAATAAAAGCAAGACTGATTGACGTCAGACGGAGCAGTCGGTGGAACAAACATTGAAATCAAATACTCGTGTCGTGATTACACTTCGGAGGATATTTCGGTGAAAATCGGAGTAAAAATAACGAAGATAATATTCCAAAACTCACGCATGTATGTAGGTAGATATTGAATTGAGATGGTAGAAGATGTGAACTTCAGTTATTTTGGCATAATGACACGACAAGAAACACATTCCAACATATATGAATCAATGTCAGTCACTCATCATCTTGTGATACATACAATGTGACATTACACTTCAACACGAAACAAAACTGTGTCGACAGTGACAAGCCGGCAGGCACGCACAACGAAACGCCCACGACATAGTGCCCCATTCAGACTAACTCTAATACTTATTCAACTGTTTGTGTTCATGTACGTGTGAGCCACTTTGTATGCGGTACTCTCTCCAATAACAAGATATGTAAATTCAGTTCCTGGTCAACAACAACAACCCAATGTCATAATTATTGAGTCAATGTTGATGTTTATTATTTTTATTCTAATTAAATATTAAATGTAACACATGTAGGATACAATTCTAAACTTCGTACGGGTTCACTCTCCTGTTAGTTATCTCCTTTAACTATTTTGATGACACGGCATAACATGATATGCATTCACTTTATTCCGGGACATGTCGTCATCAACCCACGGTAATAAATGAGAATCATTGAGCCAATATGGGCTGGACCGCACCACCTTGTTGGGGTGTTACGTCCCTAATAATAGAACGATCGTCCGGATAATAGTGATAAGATGCCAACGCTATATATAACACTGATAAGATTACTAAGGCGATTTTGCCAACTATTGAGCAAGATGGCAAAAAGTTAGTGGTGTGAGAAAAGAACGGGAAATCATACATTATGCAGTATTACATACATACTTACTTTTTACGAAGACATGCTAAGAGGTGAACGAAAAAAATTTTGAGATAAAATTTTCCAGCTGCAACGGTTTATACACGTTTATCTATAGATATAGAGGTAGGCCCGTACGTAAAAATATATGCTGGTTTACTTTGCTTAATTGCAGAGAATGAAGCTGGCCGTACATATGAAAGTATACAAATCCCTGATGAACATATCCTAAATGCGGACATTATGAGTTATGACCTACAATATGTAGCTAGTCAACACAAAGCTCAGTTCGACCGTACAAACACTTCCAAAATGGTTTTGAAAAAACAGCTGTCTGGCTGATAGGCGGACTGACTGACTGACTGGCATGAATATTTGAGCGGCGTGAAAATCACATGATATTTGTATAATCAGCACCGTGCGCGCGAAATTTTATCGAAAAATTTTCAAGTATCGAAACGTTTTTGAAAAAAACTAATTTTATTGTAATGTCTTATGAATGAACGGTGTTGTGATTTTGGCCGTACGGTTATGATGACTTGTGAATTATGACAGTAAGATCAATGACTGAATAAAACTTGTTTCAGTGCCGATAACAAATCATTATGGTGTTATTAAGCCCCCACCGCCTCTACGAGCACTATCAGCTCATTTCATAATCCGGGCGTAAAATTTGAACTTATCTCAGTTCAGATCTACAACCGCACTGGACAGACATACATATCAGGTCGGGCAAATAAAACACTGATATGAGGCGAGGATTATATATCAAACTGCAACAACAAACCGATAAACATCTTCATATAAACATTGTTCAGCAAACCGGAAAATAACAATAACACTATTAACCAGAAAACTACGCTATCGACGGTTATAAGGTATTTTCCGTCCGCTATTGAGTCATACACAATTTTTGTATGGGAAATTTACGTCGGGAGATCACCGTTTAACGGATATGATTTCGTACATAAAATACAATAAAATTTTGCATACGATAGTATTTTTTAATACAAACAACTGACTCAGCATAATCGGCCTATCTATCTGATCACAACACCCATTTTATACAAAATAGTAATCTGAGTCTGAGTCACCACAACAATTACAACAAATGATTATAAGATTTTATAACATCTCCACGTTTATAACATGTCCAGTAGCACACATACATGTACGACTATAATAACATGAAATCATCGGCCGAGCCGAACGTCGGCACGGCATAAGAAGAATAACGCTGACATCCTGTCGACTACAACGGCTCAAACTTAATCAGAATATGAACAATCTGTTTGGTCAGACAAGTTTATATGATTAGACCATCTACACATTTCAACTGATCGTCAGTATATATCTATATGTACATACAATATATATGTAGAAGAGCAGACACCCGTGACTTGGATATAAAAAGCTAGTTGGTAGACGACGAGCATAAGTTGACTGACGCGATTACCCGAAATAGGTGTCAATGCATCAGGTGATGGTCGTTAGGTCGGGGGCGTCATTTGGCAACACTGACTGGTATTCAAACATGGGCACCCAATAATCCATTTTCTGTCTTTCACAATCACAATTAAATTAGTTCTGCTGTGAAAAAATTTAGACGAAACCGTGATACCTAATTTCCAAGGAAAATTCCGTTTCCTTCAAACGATTTTCTGTTCCGCAAGCCGCCCGCTATTGGATGGCAAAAACAAATGCGCCAGCCAAAATATTCCAAAAACTTTCCTCCAGTGACTGATCACCTCTAAACCGCCGACTAAGGTTCAGTCACACTCTAGTCAAAACGACCGTGATTTCGTAATGTCGTGAACGAAACGCGGGCTTTGCCATCGAGAACTCGTCGCTCGCGGATGGGGAATTTAGTAATAACAGACATCTGCTCCATTTCAAGGTGTCCAGTTCTACATGCGTTTATTATACGTATAAACCGAAATCTTCCTTCATAAATGAGAACTGAAAATGATGTGAGTCGCTAATGCGTCTACCTATGTATGCAGTCTGTTACTCGATGGGTTTGATTTTGGGGCGGAGACGCAAAGAATGTCTGGCTCAGTGCGACTATGTGGAACGACTGGACCGCATGCTTTTTTCACGTGGTATTGACGTTGTTGGGATGCAGCGTTCTCAAGTACGTCATAAGGATTCGAGATGACCAAAGTGGAGACTGAGTAGACATAAACCGTCGATTAATCTTGCTGTTTGACAAAAAAAATCAGGGTTGACGACATTGACGAAAGGATACATATACAAACGGAATCGAATGTACAGAATTCAATGGTTCAGGACTTTACATCTAATCTGGGGTTTCACTTTCTAATTTATATAGCCGGTACATAGCAACTTATAAAAATAACTTATGTAGAATGAAACCGATGTACATACTTTACCGTAGTTGCCCACGTCGATTTGCGTCACAACAGCTGAACGCCTATGTTCCATGGTTTGTTTGCAATAGGACGCCTGTTGTGCCAGAGCAGCGGGTGCCAAACTAAATAATGCACAAGGGATAGAAGGTAAGACGGAATAAAAAAATATGCAATCGCGAGAAGCATGGAACATATTTGTATCTAACGTCTAGTCAATTCAAACTAAAACTATTGAATTCTATTCAACGATGTTTGCGTTTACGTCAGAGTCAGATACCTGATTATTGCAACGATGAACAGTAAAAAAATGAGAGTGTGTGTCCATTCGGACCGGTGGAAATCCCAGAAGCAGGACACCTCGGAACACAATACAACACAAGGGAACAATGCTCCTGGACAAGAGGACGTGCCAGCTGCTGGATCGATTCTGTGCCACCTGACACATGTAATATACATATATTATAATGACACATGTTATATCTGAATTATATATTATAATGACACATTTTACGTTTTATTATATATTATAATACATTATAATCGCACATTAAATAGTGGACATTCTCAGTTATTTTTAATATTACGATAAAAAACAAATCGGGATCATGGATATATGATAACAATAGAAAGTAAAACTTGCTGGAAAAAGATTATTTTAACTTCAAATAAAATGATACTAGATGACATCATGAACGCAATGAAAACGGCAACAATTGGCTAATGCTGATGCAATAACCAAATCCAATCTGTCAATATTACAATGTATGAATTCTAACAAGTGAGGCAATAACAAAATCTAGAAGCGCGACACGACAAATGAAACTGTACTTATATTCAATTGTGACTAGGTTGTCTACAGACCTTTGACCAGATGAGATATTATGTGAAACACGGACAAATAAAAACGTCTGTCAGTCTGTCACCAGTCCCACATACATGTACATGGCACGGCACTGCAGCAGCAGCCATACCCTATATGAATGTATACAACACACCGACATGCAGTGAGGCATGCAAGCCAGTGGCACATACGCCCTCAACTAGACCACTGCTCCACTAACACAATAGTAAAAAGGCAAACGCATTTTTTCGATAATAGCCGGTAGTTTTACCGACTTTTAACCGAAATTCGAAAACAACAAATTCGGGAAAGGAAAGCACTGAACTCCTTTTCTGTTTTGTCAGGGCACAAGTAAGTGCCTCAGTGGTGAGTCAGTCAGTCAAAGGCTCACACAAGGAAGCTAACTGAAAATGGGTGAGCTACAGCTTCGAACTGAATCAATTCTGAGTAAAAGAAACACAAATAAACTGTCAAAATTTGTATGAGTAAATTGATGTGGCTTTCCGCGCGCAGCTGTACGCCCTCACAGATATGTAGCACCGAAACTCGGATGGTATAGCGGATGGCGGAGGTTAATAAAAGTAAGGTTTCCTTCCTAAAGAGTAAAAAACACTCCCTGGTCTCTGGATTGAATAAGTTCAAATCTGTCGAATCTCTTCGCAGTTGACAAATTCGGGTCTAGCAGAAGACGTCGGCGCGTACCACACAAACTTTTTTGAATAGAATTGCGGGAATTTTCTAGGAGAACGAGACTTTTTAATGCACACTGTTACTGAGATTATTTAATATTTTTTCACAAACGTTCAATGAGTAATTTTCCGTCAGAAACTCTTCCCGCGACGCAAAGCTCCTTAAATAAAATGATAACGACTTTGACATACGATAAAACATAGTTATTCTATTTAAAGTGCCAATCGCGCGTACATAGATATAATACTGAATTGTTTTATATATGTTGATAAGAAAAGGTTTCATAATGATAGTGCTCTCACAACACAGTTTTGAACGATCATATCAGTTGGAAGCGGTAGTATAACATTATATAAAACGTGAGTGAAAGTATGTATATACGTATGCGTAGATTAAATTATGTTTACATCAGACATACTGTAAATACTGCTGTAATGCAAAGTTGATTTAGCTTTCTATAACATTAAAATTAAACATAACATTAAAATACTTTTATTATACAGAAACTGTTTAATAATTCGAATGAATCGGTGTTTTGTTGAATATGCAAGCTGATGATGATGCAAGCAATGATACAATTAAGGATGGCGGAATCACGGTGGATTACACCCGAGCGTGCCTAATCACATTCAAACACACATTCCGCATAAGTGATTCATGAAGACACATGTTAAGTCTAATTATCACCGAGATTACAGTACACGCGGGACATACAGCTAAGAGTCATGCTTCATATGTTTCTTAACAAAAGTTATAATCTGTGAAGTGTCATTAAATTTCATGTTCATGTTGAAGAACTTTAATTTTCTGTTTCAATACAATCAAAGATGAACTGTGACGGCTCAAACCATGCCAAAAGAAACCATCGGTTGATAAGCGCATGTTTGCGTACGCTTCAGTTATTTGTTACGCATTTATCAACTACAAATTAATGATTATGGTTAACGATCCCAAACTGGCAGGTATGGTTCAGTTGCTTCCTGGATTCATGGCTGCATCCGAGCGCAATCTGGGCCCATCTAAAACATGCTCTACACGTGAAAGCTCACATTTGCCACAGCTACTATTGCCTCTTCTACTGTGCCGAATTTCACGAGATATCGTTTTAAGGAATGTAAATTCGAACCACTTATCAACTATTGGCTTTTACAAATCGAAAAAGTCTAAACTAAACATGCTGTATCTAAGCAGATTATCATCCGAACAATGCGGAATATAAAAACAAGTACTGAATATCAGATAGACAGCGACGAAAAAACCTGGCGGCCGTCCACATCTCCGTCAGTCAGTCATATACATACACTTTGGGTTGATATATTGCGGTTGTCTGTCTGACTGACTGACTGACTGACTGACTGGTTGGTTGGTTGCACGTGAAACGCATCACTTTTTGGCATGTCGCAGTCGCGGGATGATGCGCAAACGCCCGTATTAAGTTACGCGGGCCAATTTCCGGTGTCTTCCATTCTCAACTCGGCAACAGAAAAATTTGGCAATTGACCAATTATGAGTTCATCGCAGACAACTTCTGATTGAGTGATGGGAAACCGAGTCTACCGCGTTTATGAATACATATTAAGGTGAAGCAGAAAAAAAATTATTTGAGAGTGAGAAAATATGTAAATTTGTCGTGATTTTGCCCTGCTTCATATGGTATGCGGTATTTTACTTATGGTAATATAATGAAGGCACTTACAGCTTCATAAACCAGCGCTTCGGGTGTCTTAGACACAGACTGAACACACAGATTGAGATGATCGGCAGATCGTTACTTGAGCACATCTGTATATAAAAGACTAGCTATATGGGCTGACACTGTCCACAAACTTTTAAAATTCAGTTTTTGCCACAAAACCTAGAAATTTGAGCAAGATTAAGTACGATGTGTATAGAGCAACTCAAGAACGGCAAGCCTTTTTTATATAAACGTTCCCATTGACGTCATGGATTGAATGTATTACAGTTGTGTGGGATATTAGTTTATGTAATTACATATGTAGGATATTCAACTACGCAGTTGAATTACTTAGCAGCTACGTCAGGGACCAGATTTAATCAATTTGCATTCGGAATAAAAACAAACACAAACATAATTCGCGATAATTATGGTACTGTATATTGAAGATTCCGTCGACCGAGCATCCCTAAGAACATGGAGGAATGAACGGGCTATATAACGCACATGCATGAACAAATATATGCAAACTCTGAGCTAATTATATTTATTCTAAGCTTTCATAATCTACATAAATACAACTTAACCAAACAAAACTAAATATAGCCGCTAATAAATTATGCATGATAGAAATCAAGTTAAATATCGGCTGATGTCAAAGTTACATCCTAAAAATATCGAATAATTAACGAGTCAAAAAGAACACTGGTCAACCTGTATCTCTTACTTTGCTGTACACCAGCCTATACTGTAAATTTGACATCTGAATATAAAAAGTTACTGAGATTGCAACCGAAAGTGGAGGAAATTTAACTTAAAACAACGTTACATGGTGAAAAAAAAACAATGATCTCCTAACGAGTGAGTTGAGCGAAGAACATTGACAACTGAAAATATGCCCATACATTGAGCCTGATGAGCATGTGCTTTTCACTAATCCGGTTAAAGTAATTCAAGTTCTACTAGCCCTGTGGTATAAGTGTATGGTGTACAGAACTCAAATCCAGACTGATTTAGTAATCTACGTTATATACAGAAACTAGTTTTGATAACAAACGGACTCAACTACCTTTTTCGCAGTGCGTTGATCGGTTTTACAGTATGTGTTTCAATGGTATTTTTGTGCCCTGTTTACTTCAGTAATGAAATAGTTCCGGTCCAGTGAAAATAGATGATACAACGTTATGTGCCTCGAGTACAAACTAATGTACCATATTATCACGTTTGCATTAACCCAAAACACCAACACATACAACTTGTTACAGTACGTAATTTATTCAGGAAATAACACAATGGATTCAGGATATAATGGAAACACAAAAAAGATACGGACAGTAGCTAATTTGAGAGTGAGATTCTATAAAAAATATGAAGAAGTACAGAAGGTTGGAAAAATAACAATTTGAAATCAGCGATCGCCGATCACAAAGTACAGTTTTCATGAATCTATAACACGAAATTTGTTGTAAACAATAAACAGTAAAAAACCATAATTAAATTATGTGATTAAAGGCAACTACCATATTATTATCACAGTATCACTTTGAACAAAATAAAAAATATTATTGGACGATTATTGGACGATATAACATGAAATACCTTAAAAATAAATTTATTTCGGCACGGGTAGAATTTTTGTTTGTTTGATGCAGTCGCGCACCCAAGTCGATGGCACTTTGCATACATTGTCACACAGCTCAACATCATCATCCTGCAATCAATAATAATTATGTTAATTAAGTGCTGTACATTATGCAGAGCAATAACACTTTTTTATTACACACCTTTTCTGGATATTAACAAAAGAATAAATCAAGAAGCGGCTTGAGTGCGTTTTTTTTACAAATTTATGTCATTGTCTTCATACAACCACGGATAGCATAGCAATAATGCCAGTAAAATATATGAATAACATTTTTCAAAACTCTTTGTTATGAACATGAATTCACACCATAACATGAATTTATATAACATAAAATACCTGTGGGATGTGTCCCTGATACACCAGATGTGTTGCCTGATTGGCTTGCACGTCGTCCATGACCTCACCGCCTGCATAGCTGATGTGTCGTTTCAGCTTGTTGGCATTGTCAATCGAAGTGTGCACGTAGAACTTGAGGCTGGAAAACAGCTGCTGGGGATCCTGAAACATTAGCTTACTTATAGGATAGAAGTCTTATTGGAAGACAAACATTATAACACGAACAATTAAAAAACTTGAAAGATCAGCAACAACAATTGAAAACTAGCACAAACCTTGACGTTATCACCGGGATGCGAGTACTTGCGGCGATGCTGGCGGTTCGTCTGGTAGCAGGTGGCACCGTACCTGCATCAATATCAAAAGCTATCAATCAGAACAAGTTATTAATACAAACTTTAAATAAAACTTTTTAACAACAACAACAACAACAACAACAACCAACAACAACAATGACAGCAAAAGTAATCACAACTGATTTCAATATGACTAAGACTAACCGACACGGCTCCCGGTCATCACTGGTTGATGTGTCAGTCTTCAAGGCTGTCAACTTTGAAGAAGACTGATCAGCTGAACTGGATGTCGAGTCATTGGAATTGCGCTCTGAAACCATGTATTGTTCATAAACAGACACTCACGTAAAACAAATGATCAGAGAGACAGAACCAGCACTCGGAATTCGTTTTTAGTCGGCTTTGATATCAAAAGCAATATCAAGAGCAGATTGGATAATAATCTTTTGAATTTTACTCACTTTTGGGCGTTGGCTTGTCAGTGACAGACAATTCCTTCTTAACAGGAGTTGTATCCTTAGCGGAATCGTTTGAGCTCCGCTCTGAAAGTGCAAGTATTATAGTAGCAAATATTTTGGTTGAATGAAATGAAATGAAATGAAATAGAGCAACGCATGCAATCTATCTATAGTCGAACATGTCTCACCACTCGTTTTCTGCTCAAATAAACATACAAGTCAAGCAAAATCAGTCATTCAATTCCCCAACTTTTCGGGGTTGGCTTGTCAGTTACAGACGGTTCCTTCTTCACTGGCGTCGTGTCCATCGGCGAATCATTCGAGCTGCGCTCTAAAAACATTCAAAAACGTAACAGCAACTCAGTGCAACCATAATTGACTAATTCGGCAAAACCACTAACTTTTAGGCATCAACTTGTCCAGTAGACTCGGTTCCTTCTTGACCGGTGAGGCATCGTTTGACGAATCATTCGATTTGCGCTCTATAATCATAGTTTTGTAAATTCAATGCCAAATGAAAATCCCAACCAACTTTTTGGGATCGGCGATTCATCCAACGGATCGGACGATGCCGGACGTTTCTTGGGAGTGGACACGGGCGTGGCGGTGGCACTGCTTGACGCCGAACCAAAATCCGGTTTCACCTTGGATGCATCGAAAAGCCTCTGGAACAAAGCAGACATGAAACGATAGGAAATGGGAATCAGGTTTTTATAAACTGGGGATGTTTATAAACGAATCACACGTCAAATCAGGCTATGAAATAGAATTCACACAATCTGTCTACTATTAAATCACATACGATGAATGGTGTACCTTTAATTCCTGCAAGTTAGTAGCATTCTGCCAGTTCTTGTCGTCACGAATGCGAGTCACGCGCGGAAATCGAATCGAGATCCCAGCAGCCGTGTGATTGTCAGACTTGGAAAACTCGGCGCCTGCAAATACTCACTATCAAATATAAACTAATGAAAGACACACATACGTTCAACTAGGGTTCGCAATGGTCTGATACGGTGATAATGATATGCGCCGACTCACTGGCGAACGAGCCGATCCTACGAAAGGGAAATTTGAAATAGCAGTTTTTAGCGCATTTTACCTACACCCTACACCGTAAAGAGCTAACTTAACGTTTTGTTATAACCACCAAACAGCATGCAAGTTGATAGCAGACAGCCCGATGCATGTCCAATGGTCCAACGATTAACCAACCAGTAACTTCCCAAACGGCCGCCAGCTTCGGGTCCTTCATCACAAAGTCGGGCACCAGCGATCGCGAGCATCGCAGCCACGCCGGCAGTTTGTCGTATTGTTTGCCAATTTTCACCATGTCCTGAAATAACGAACACTTGAGAGTTGAGTTAGATATTGGACTATTCGCTAATCACTAAAAATTAGTACAATTATTCCCATCAGTCATATTTATAAAATATGAAAATAACCCTAATTTCAAAAACTACAACCATTTTTTGGAGCAACCTGCATGCAATCCTTGTGAATCTCAGCGAGTGTGGCATCATCATGACCATTGCCACACTTGGTCACTGTCAGGTAGCAGTTCTTCACCGGATCGTGCACACCCATCAGGAACACCGACATTTGACCACCTGAAATACATCACTGCCAATACCTACAAAAAAGTGTTACATAGTTGCTATTGTCCTATAATGTCCGTATCTTGTTCGATTATGGATCATTATAAATCTGACTCATAAGTTTTTCGCCTATCTAGTCTAGTGCGTAGAGCATCTTCCTCGGACGCTGGTGGTCGTCATAGGCTCAAAACCTGAGTTGAGACACATAATCTGTGGGGTTTCTGCAGTCGCCCGTCAGTTTATTCATACTCTTAATATTCGTATTATTTCAACCACTCTGGCCACTACGAAAACACCATTCGGATGATATTAGTGCGTCTTGTTGACTTCAGAAATGGAGAAGTACCAGTAAAACATGAAACAAACCTTTATTGCCAGTACCATAATAGGCGCCGAGTACCAGTAGGTCGGCCGTATCGGCCATACTGCCTTCGTCCAGATAGTCCTTCTTCACCTTGAGCCAATGTCGTTTACCCGGCTCGTACACACCGTTGATGTCCTTGAGGACAAGACCCTCCAGGCCCTGCTCAATCGCCCCGTCAATCATTTGCTGTAGAGGTTGTGTTTCCTAAACACCAATAAATTAAAGAGACGAAAACGAGCGATTATTGTTATTATTATTGTTATATTATTGACTTGATTCTATTAATATCATAGCAAAAGCATAACTTCCTCGAATAGACAAACCCACCATACCAACCCCATATTTTATAAGCTGATAGTCGGAAAACATGACCCGATGTTTCACCTCGACCATCTCCTTTTCCAGAATTTTCTTGCGCTCAAACAGAGGTCTGAAAAATTAGGATTATTAAAAAGAATAGTATAATCCTACATGTTCGATTGATGTAAATAAATAACAAAAGAGATACTTAACAATAATAGAGACAAACTTGTCCATGAGCGACTTTCCGTTGTACATGATGCAGTCAAAGACGAATAAGCACACCTAAAAACACAACGATAATGCGTTTCATAACCATAACTTTCATATCAGTTATACTACAGTCAAGTTCAATCAACGTTCGTTTAACAGTAAATAAGTCTAATAAATATGAAGTTGAACCTGTGCATTGGACTGTTGGTTCTTCTTGTGTTTACCGAGTGTGCCAAAGGGCAATGGTTGTCCAGTTGTTGTGTCAACGACCAGCACCTCACTGTCCAATATCAGGTCATCACCACTTGGAAACGCCGCCGTTACGTGCTTCTTGACATCGGCTACCTGCAACAAAAAATGGTGTTATCAGCATAAAATCAACCGTTAGATAATATATGCAGTCGGAATTATTTATTCTTGACTTGACTTATTTTATGAACAGGGACAATATTACGTCGTCTTCGTCGGGTTCAGCTGACTATGCAATACAAACCACTGAAACATCTGTTTTGATTGATGATTATAACTAAATGTTTGATTTATGTGTATTGTGTATTGCTTAGTCAACCAAAACCGACGTAGTATTGTCCCTCTGCACAAATAGAGTCAACAATAATCTTTACTACAACGGATTATAGTAAATTTGTACACGCGCTTCAGGTTTCCAGGAAAAACAAACAATTGCAACTAAATGAGACCGACCTTGTGGCCCTGAACTGGCTTCAACGAACGAGAGAAGAATGTGAACTCGTGTCCACTTTTGTGGAGCTGCACGCGCTCACCGTCGTACTTGATCTCAGCGTACATTCCATTCGGACATTTCTTCATCGCATACGCTACCGAACGGCAGGGTTCGGCCTGAATGGAATACAACAGTATAGTGGAATAACTTTAATTCAGTTCACGACCATCATGTCCATCAAATAACTCCGAATAAGACTCTTCAGATTCAGAATCATGAACCTGGTTCTAACTATACCAGAACGTGACTCTGTTAGTCCAGGTCGAGCCAAAGTAGGCCAGAACATGATTCCGAACATCATTTGTTTTGGCAATCTTCAATCATTTCTTATATTTAATTATGACAACTATACTTGTTTTCAATATGAGATCAATGACTGACCAATTGAGGCAGCACGGCCGTTCCCAGCTGGATACTGATGCTCAGCTGTTTGCTCGGTTTAACGGTACCGCCGGCCGCCATTGACTTGTTCCGATCCATGACCTTCTGTACGACCTGTTGCAGGTTGCGCGATGACTGGAACGCTGCGTACGCGTTCGCATCCAATGCCTCCATTCTGAATAGTTTGATAATGACTTTTTTCATACACGAATTCATTTTTAAAAAAGATACTAGGTAGATTAATGTCAAACCAACATGTGTTTAACGCCGGCGTTGATGCGCAGATCCTTCTTGATAAAGCAAATGATCCACCTCAGTTGTTCAGGTGTCGTTCTGAAACAATTCAATATAACATTGATAAATTACTGCCACATTGCAGCCATAAAAATGATGGGGCTCAGCTCAACCAACTTTTTGACAATCTTCCTCAGCTCCAACTCCTGGTCCTCCTCCTTGGTGATCGTGGTCAGACCGTCCAGCCAGGCGTCCACAAACTGAAGTGACAGCGACTTGCTGGGAGGGGCTGCCGCTTTGGGGCAAAACGACTCAATCGTTAACGATATTTCGCCCTAAAAAGTCACCAAAGAAATCACCAGGTAATCTCGAATCTCAGTGAAAACAGTTATTAAATCGAATAGTGGGTTTAAAAGTAGATGATCTAATAAATTCCATTATATTTATTTTTATGAAAGCACAGACGGAATATAATTATTGGAAGCTAACCGTGTTGTTGAAATGGTCGGTCATTTTGTTCGCACTTGCGTTGAAAATCTGCAATTGATTCAAAAATTTGGTTGTTTAGTGATACATATGTGGACAATTGAAATTAAACTTCGCAACATCAATCGACGTCGAAAACGAAGCAAGGTTTTGATTGATTAATAATTTTTTAGAAAAAAATCGAGAAAAACATTTACATTGGCAAAAATCTTGATCAGCTGCTTTTCCTTCATGTTGTAGACTCGTTGGTCGGTTGGCATCATCAGCATCTTGATCAGCAGGTAAAGGTCGCCCGAATACGATTCTGAAAACCAGTATTATATTGACGGAACAAATTGTTGATAAAAAACAACTATAGATGAGTCAATGAGTTTTTTGACGGAACTGCGAACGCCGAATCCGTCAAAACATACAATACAATAATAACTAACTGCCGACAACTTCTCTCACAAAATATATAAAAACCTTCCACCAACTTCTCTCAATGAGGTTCTTGATTTCTTGTGTCTTCTCGGTGTACTTTGACTGTTTAGCGATGCGTTTGCAGAGTGCGATGAACGTGTCCAGACTGTCATCATTATTGCCGTCCACAATCGACGTAGGTGAGTCCACATCCACCGATTTTTTTATTATTGACTCGGTTTTTGTGGTTGTTGGCTGAACGGTCGACTTTGATGGACTGGAGGTGGAAGTGACGGCCAGTTTGGTTTGCTTGAGGACTGCAATTATACGTGTGATAAAAGGCAGTTACATAGTGTGTTCGGGCCGACGGTTGATTTTTTTAGGAAATACAACGGTGTCACCTCTGAAACATTACCTGCCGCATGTTTTGAATAGATGCCTACAACACGATACCATACACAGTGTTTCAGAGGCGACACCTTTCTGTTTCCCTCGCATTCACAGAAAAGCCACGCAGTCACGTCGGTTTAGAAGAAATCGAAAAATCTGTGTAACTGTAATTTCACTTCAGTTGACGTCAAAGCTTCCAACACCAGTTCATAATAACTGATAAGCAACCTTTCTTGGGTGTGCCCTTGAGTCCGTTCTTTTTCTTGTCAGCAAGATCATCAATGGCTTCTAAAATCTTCTTTTTGTCGTCCTCTTCTAGTGCGCCGAAACCTAAAAAAGTTTGCATTTCAAACTAACCAACGTCAATTATTGTACACTTGAGGTTTCAACCTTTGTTTATCGGGTCGTAAAACGCTGTATATCGTACAAAGGAAACGTCGTATAGCCTATGTTAACTGAATTACCGTTGAGCAATTCTAAATATGTAAATAACCTTCCAGATCACCAGGTGTTTCAATGACCTGAGTAGTGGCCCGGGCACGCAGGAACGTATCGAACATACAATCCACGTGAAAGTACGTCTTCATCTCATCGCCATCCGAGAACGGACTCGGCGTCACCTTGGCCAGACGCAAATTCTGTAAATCAAACATTTGTCAAATATTTAGTTTATCGTAAACCTCAACATAATTATTAAATTATGAAGTAAACGCACCTTTTTGGGTATCTGCTGCTTGCACTTCTTACAGTTAGACACCCGAGTTGAGTAATCGGACGAATAACGTACGTTGCTCATTATGCCTGGTGTGTTCTGAAAAATTAAACATTCAGGGAAAAAATTTAATGAATGAATATACTGGTGTTGAACCTATTTTATACTGAGCGTGAAACAGGCAACGACAAGTATAATAAAACGTGCATGAACATGTCGAGTATGACAATGACGTCATAGGCAATGACATACAAACATGTTGCTGCATGTTGGCAAGTACGCCAACAAATATAATCGATGCCATGCATTACATGGCAATAAGTAACCATTCATAGTCTAGTAGGGTAGGGCATAACTTGGTTAAGATATGAGATTTGCTCCCAGCAAAACGTATGAACACAAAACAAACAGAACGACAACCATGATGAAGCATATTTTATTCAAATGCGATGGAATACAATTTCAAATATTTGTAATTTGGAAATGATATGTAGATTGACACAAGAAAAATGAGTGCTGTCTAATTACAAAAGTCTACTCGAATCAGGATTGAAACAAACGTTTCATGCCTTTTATTTTTAATCACACGACTACACATTGAGCCAAAAACTTTTATTTATAGTAAACTACCGAAAATATTCGTTTCATGCATATCAATATAAAATAACAGTCGCATGAAAATTCAAAACAACAATGGATGACTTAACTTCACAAAGACGCCGTAGCGGAATTCATACAGTTAAATACTTAAATATATACTTCACTTCATTGGTCATCCACTACTGATTGAAAAATAATAGGAATAGAGAAAATCAAAGCCAAAATCATACAATCAATCCCGCACTGTATCAGACTGGAATGAAACATGGAAAAATAATAATATATTGAGTTGTGGCGTTTGAGCAGTCGAATTTCACTTGTAGTGCAATTGATACAATAAAATATACGTGAGATCAAAGTAAATAAGCACCATATATTGAACTCACGACGGATAGTGTTAGCTAGATAAGGTGAAATAAAAACAAACATGATCCAAATTGTTATTGTCAATTTGTATAAAAACAATCCTGCACAATTGAACTTTCAGTGAAGGAAAATAAACTAATCATTTAATTCATTAGATGAATCTTGAATGATTAGTTTCACACTAACAACTATAAATCCACATACGACGCAATAAATTTTCGATCCCCTAGATAAAACCGAACGTTGTTGATAGTCAGTGATTGTCATATGTAAATGGGATGACCGTTTTTTTCACTACACTTGTGATTTGGTATCAAACTTTTTGTTGTGCCAACTAACTGAATAAATTTGAATTTGACTGTAAAGAATTTCACATCATAAATTGAAACAGATTCAATGTTGACACAAACGTAATCAGTCATCTCTGGTTCGGACACCCCAGATGCTTGTACGTCTGGGACCGACCGTTGGACGTGCGATCGTGCTGAAGTAGGTGACGTTGACCGATGTCTTGGGCAGACGACCACGCACCACTTCCACACCCTCGTCCGTTACACAACCCATCATGTTCAGCTCAACCAGACGGTCGCACAATCTGCAATCACTTCATTTTCATTAAAAAACAAGTCCGCTTATACAGGCATGTATGGCAGCTTAATAACTTGCTACACGATATCTGTATTGAATCCTTTCATGGTCTTCAAAGTTTTGCCATTTTCATTGGACCACCCTGTACATTATTATAGTATCAACTTTCAAATTGAATATCTATATACAGTAAACAGTACTTACGGTGTATGAACAGTAGAAATAGTCCTCTCCCTCTGTGCCCTATTTCAAAACTTCCGTCACACATCTTTTATTATGTTTCAGACAGGAACCGATGAATGTTCATTAGATTACGGTACAAAAGTGAACAAGCAAATAACTAACGTGAAATTGATGGGTTCGATGCCGTAGCAACGATTGGCATGCAGTATCTGGAGTGAGTTGAGCGTCATCAATGCATCCAGGGCACAGTTGGTCAGCTCACTACAATCGCTGATATCCACCTCGACCAGTTGCGAGCTACGCGCACACAGATTCACGATATCTGTCATAGTAAACATATGATCAAGCTTAGAGAAAATAAAGTAAGTAACGCTTAGTTTTTCAGGTGGTTATGATAAACATTTAGAGGTACCAAAAAAGTACCAAAAATACAATAAAAACGTTTTGTGTAAGTTTCCTGAATAACCGCACTTTACACATGAAGGCCTGAAAACAATCTAAACGGGAACTTTCAAGTTATCAAGATAAGAAAATTACCAACCTTCATCTCCGACGGATTTTCGCTCCCAGACACCGGGCGCCGGCGACTTTCGACCACCGGACAGGTTGATCCGACGGAGTGATGGGCCGAGGTTACGACACAGGATTGAGATAGCTGACTCGGCTATCATTGTCGTCCAGGACAGATTCAGCTCAACCAGTCTGAACAAATGAATGCCGTGATATATTCTCTGATAAAATGATAATGAACACCAGAAAAAAGTTTGATTACGGTAGCATTATCGCAAAAATTTTCTGATATTAACGTAACATGAAGATGAATTTATGTTTTATGACTCGGTTGTCACTTGATTCGTTGAAAAAATAGATGTGGTTTTGTGGACAACCAAGTTTCGCAAAAAGTTTGAGCCGAGTAGGAGTAAGACTAAGTCGCAAATCATGATCAACCCAACCTGGTGCACCCCTTCACAATGTGATGAGCGCCAGTATCACTGATACCTGATGCCATCGACAAATTCAGGTGGTTCAGGTGACGATTCTTACCGATCGCCAGACACACCTCGTCGCTCAGATGGACAAACTCAAGTGAAAGAGCCATCAGATGTACACAGCGTTGCAGAATACCTGAAACCATGTATGAAACGTAACAGGGCAAAGGTCATTGTAAGTTACGTGAACAAAAACAGTGATGATTACTTTTTTTACTGACACTTCTTCATTACTACAGTCAACAGGGCCCACTATTACGGTTCAGAATGGTGTTTTCTCAGTGGCCAGAGAGGTTGATTATACTGACGTGCAAAAGCTCTGTGTCAGTTTCGACCCTGGGATCACTATTTAGTTTGCGAGGCTGCGACCCTACAACCGCTGGCACTAGACTGGACAGGCGACCGAGGTCTTTGTTAACCAGACCAACCGGCTACCACATGGCTCACATCCACATGTTGATCGGGATCTCGGTTCTCGGAGGAAGCACACCCGAAATCTGTGGCATCGGACGGCGGTTTAACGTCGGCGAGTACGATGTTGCTGAGATCGAGGTGAGTGAGGGCGGACAGCGTGCTGTTGGTGTACGGCGATCGGCCAGGTGAACGGCACGACCACTGACTCGCGATGTCCGGTACCAACTGAAAAGGTGAGATACTGTATTGTTATGTAAGCAGTGGTGGGCAGCGGGGGGGGGGGGGGCGCGGGGGGGGGCGCCCCCCCCCAAAAAAAACAGGGCGGGAGGGTGCCCTTGATCGATCGACCGTAAGAGAGATTTTCAGAATTGACCCATTGACCGTAACGGTCAAAACTTGAGAGAATTTACTGTCAAAATGACCTAAAATTACACGAAATCGCTTAAAAAACGACCAAAAATTGGTCGAAAACGTTTCAGGTTTTTAATTTTTTTTCAAAAATTGGTTGAAAACGTTTCAAATTAAAAAAAATCTATCAAAAATTGGTCGAAAAAGTTTCAAGTTTTAAAATCAGTGTTCGTTGGATCGATTCGATGCACGATACGATGATTGATGTATGGTGCTGGATGATATACTCAGTACTGTATTATCAACCAACTGTGCGCGCCACTAGATACGTTTCTAATACAAATCAGTGGGCTAAATGCAGAAGTTTCGATGCTGTGCACTCTAACTTGTCAGTTTTCAGATCTTTCTGATACAAATCTGCGGGCTTCAAAATGCAAAAATTTCGGCGCTGGGCGCCACTCAGCCTGTCAATTTTCAGCTATGTTTCCAATACTAATCAACGGGCTTCAGATGCTAATAATTCGGAGCTGTGCACCACTCAGCCTGCCAGTTTTCAGATATGTTTCTAATACAAATCAGCGCACTTCAAATGTTAAAATTTCGGCGCTGCGCGCCAGTCAGCCTGGCAGTTCTCAGATATGTTTCCTATACGAATCAGCGGGCTTCAAAATGCTTGAGTTTCGACGCTGTGCGCCACTCAGCCTGTCAGTTTTCAGATATGTTTCTAATACAAATCAGCACACTTCAAATGTCAAAATTTCGACGCTACGCGCCACTCAGTTTGTCAGGTTTCAAATAAGTTTCTAATACAAATCAGCGGACTTCAAAATGCCAAAATTCCGGCGCTGCGCGCCAGTCAACCTGTCAGTTTCCAGATATGTTTCTAATACAAATCAGCGCGCTTCAAATGCCAAAATTTCGGCGCTGCGCGCCAGTCAGCCTGTCAGTTTTCAGATATGTTTCTTATACAAATCGGCAGGCTTCAAAATGCTTAAGTTTTGACGCTTTGCGCCACTCAGCCTGTCAGTTTTCAGATACGTTTCTAATACTAATCAACGGGCTTCAAAATGCAAAAAATTCAGCGCTACGCGCCAATCAGCCTGCCAGGTTTCAGATATGTTTCTAATACAAATCAGCGGGCTTCAAAATGCCAAAATTTCGACGCCGCGCGCTTTCAGTCTGTCAATTTTCTGTTATGTTTCTTATACAAATCAGCGGCTTTCAAAACGCCGAAATTTCGGTCATTATTTCAAGCCATTACTGATGTTTTTTAGTAAAAAATTCGACTTCATTTAATGTTGACCGTCATGCCCCCCCCCCCCCAAAATCGAAACCCGGGAGGGTGCCTGACCGTAAGACCGATTTTTGAAAAAGTGTATGACCGTAACGCCATTTTGGCCAAATTCGCTGCCCACCACTGTATGTAAGGGTTCCTTTGCTGGGATGGGTATACCACCTCATATGTCTATATGTACTTATATTAGGGTAGGAAAGGGTAAACTGTATATTTATGTATGTATATGAAGGTGTACCTATACTGGGGCCGGTAAGGGTGCACACTGCACTGTATATGTCGTAGGCGTGCGTGCGACATGGAGGATTGAATATGTCGATATATTCTGCCACCAACTTTTCCGCCTTTCAGGATTTCAATAATCGTCACATATTGTTCGTCCGTTGGCAGATTGTATCTTGTATTCTTGTCGTCTTCACTTCACTTTTTTAACTATCTTGTGTGCTTTGTGTGTCAGAGGTCACCGAGTCAGTATCAGTAGTTACGGGTAGATTTTCCATGTTGAAATAGTGTTACGTAGTTGTTTTAGTTGTTTTGATGTTTAAGGGGGTGTTGATGATTGAATTAGTGAAGGTCAGTGGTCAGTGTGTTAGGGTCAGTGAATGGTTGAGAAAGATCAGTGATCAAATTATATGCTTGCCTAACAACACGCAATAAACATATACCCTGTACTGCTGTCACACGTAAGCCTTGGCAAATTCGGGACATTGTCGCACGCACGCCGTGTCGCACGCACGCCTACGACATATACATGTGTATGTGTGTACCTATACTGGGGTGGGTAAGGGTAGTTGAAAATCGTTGCATCATGCCGAGAAGCGAATCAAGTGCACCTAAATTCTTTCAGCAGTTTTTTCACAATCTACCCTACCACAAACCATTGATGCTCGTGACATTGACATATCGAACTCGCTTCACACCACTTTATATACCTTTGTGGTTGTGGCTGGTTTTATAGTTTTGTAACGGCAGCTAAACTGACAAAAAAGTTTACTATAATTAAAAATGTGTATTTAGATTTTGGTGTTATAAATATACATGATTTATATTGAACTATGGCTGCAGAAACAAACTTAGTTAGGGTGAGCGAATAATTAAATTACATATACAACCAACCGAAGCACGCGCCAGTCTGAGGTACTTAAGACCACGGTTAATGAGAACGTGCACCACGCTCTCGTTCAAACGCGTTTTTCGGCCCAGATCCATCTGACGCCATAGAGTTGAATACGAGCTAAAAATTCAGACAGTATTTGTATATATAGTCTTTTCAACCTACGGGGAGGGGTGCCCGTAATGCAGTCAATGATCAGCAGAGTTATATTATGAACATAATGAGCTAATACCCAAGCAGTCATAAGGCAAACGAACTTTGCACTGCATCAAACTAAGTGGTTAGAGTATCTAGTTTATCGTCTCGTCTTCAACCACTTAGAAAATTCTATCTATAAGTCATTTAACCATATTCGCCTGAAGCGTTTATTGACCAGACTGAGCCGTGCCAACGTCGTCTTGGGAACGAAACCAATGATTATAAGCAGTATCTCATCAGGCAGCGAGTTGAAGCAATCTGAATGTTAACCGGAGTTCACTCTTCTAACTACCAGTGGCGCTATCAATCACCTTGATTGATAGCGCCATTCTGATTTCTGATTGATAGTGCCGTTTGATTCATAACACCCTTTTTAATACAACTTTTATGTAAATTTTGACTTCTCTAAAGAAGTACTAGCTTATTAAAACTCAAATTGACTCACTCACTGCCTCACTCACTCCCTTGCTCACTCACACCCATACTCCCAACTCACTCACTGACTCTCGCACTGACTGACTCTCCGACTCACTGAGTCCCTGACTCACTGACTGACTGGCCTACTGACTGACTCACTTTCTTACTCACTCTCATTTGAACACTCACTCACACACATACTCTCTCATCAACTGTCTTACTCACTCACTCATTCAGTCTGACTCACTTACTCGCTCAATCATTCACTCACTCGCTCACTAACTCACTCACCATCTCACTCACTCACCCACTCAGTCACTCACTCACTGAATCACTTACTCACTCATTCAGTCACTGAGTATCTTCCTTCTCAATCACTCACTAACTCAATTAACTCACTCACTCAACTCTTAAGTATCAGAATCCAGAATAGAATAGTTAGAAGAGGGGGCACCATGTTAACCGAATTAGTATAATACATATAATTAGTATAACACTGTTTCAAATCCTTTATCGAAGAGTAAATAACTACGAGGTGACCTAGTAAACCACACGGCTATCCTAGGTAGGGTGTTGA
>OZ038445.1:12634798-12662745 GCA_964036265.1 Daptonema setosum
CGAAACATATTTGGAACTGTTCACGAGTATTGTGGTAATCATTACCATTTTTCTTAAGTAAATACTGGAGTTCAAAATAAAGTTTTACAAAAAAAATCCTCGTTATTAAACTGAAAGGAAATTAAAAAAACTTTCGTGGCAGACCCGTCACACTAATCGAAGAAAATGATCCATGCTCACAAGGAGATGGACGAAATAAAGAGCATTTAGTTTTCACCGAAAGTTCCAAATATGTTTCGTGTAATTTGGTTTGGTTCTTAATTTAATGAAGTACAAACTTTTTTTCGTGATTCATCGCAAATCTTGTTTCCTGCTTTTTCACGATCAGACCGTTTAGAGTATGAGACAAAAAATTTCTTGTCTCATACTTTTTCACGATTGGACTTGTCAGGATCGAACCATATTCGTTACTTCCCATGCCTTCAGGGCATTTTTAGTTGCTTGTTTTTATAATATTCATCAGGTTTTCGTTTGTGATAAATTCTTTAGTGGTTGATCATTTTTCTGTAAGAGAGTGTGGTTATCGTTAGTGTTTGAATCGAAAGGTTTATTTGAGCAACACGAATGTCCGATATGCGAATTTCTTTTGGACATGATACACGAGCGGTACCAGTGCTGTATTTAGAAGTATTTTTGGCGGCATCTGGCTTTATTTGTGCAGCCGTTCTATTATGTTCCATTCTACTGACTGTTCTGCGTTTGATGTGTGTCGTATCAAGGTTTCAAGGTTTCAAGGTTTCATTGGGTTGACTCGTATATAATCGGTCTTACAAATTACGAATTACAAATTACTTTGAATAAACAATAAAGAAATATAATGAAAGTAAATGAGACGTAATTAATAAAAAATAAAATATAAAGTGAGAGTAACGACCAGACATATACGGAACTTGTCCTGATGGACATATCGAAAACCGGAGGGGTTTAAGGAGAGGAATAACAACGGGTTCGAATATACGAATACATCTTTCGTTACTGTAATACTAAAAACAAATCAAGGAAAAGTATATATTTGTGAATAAAAAGTCGAGATTCGATTGATTAATGGAATGTGTGACTATGGTAAGGTGGAATGGTACTGAATAGCAAATTAATTACAGTTCTGTGGTTTAGGCATATCGGCTATCTAAAAAAGTGGGCTTTATATCTTCGACGTATTTATATATGATGTTCGAATCAATCAATTTTCTCCTAAAAACAGCAGAACATGGAACTGTAACTAATTCCTGAGGAAGCTCATTCCAGATATTCAGAGATCTATATATTAAATGGTTTCTCAATGAAACTCCTGCATGAGTTTTCACAATTTTGAAAGAGTGTCCTCGGGTGTTAGATTTATTAAATGAAATGAAATCAGAGGGATCCAAATCCCTGAACTTTTTGTGAATAAGTTTATGGAGCACCACCAGGTCATTTACAATCAGTCTAACGATAAGTGGCAATAGATCGAATTTACTGCAACGGTTTCTGTACGACAATGTCATTGCATCAGGTAAGTATCGAGTGAAATCTTTTTGAATAGATTCAATTGACTCTTTGTCTCCCCATTTGTATGGTGACCATATGCAAGAACAAAAATCTAAAGTGGATAGGGTGAAGGTTGAGAACATCTGTATATTAAAGTTGGGATTTTTTGAGAAAAAACATCTGCTAATCACTTTAGATCGCTTTCCGGCTGTTTGGCAAAGTTTTTCTACTTGATTAGAGAAGGTTAATTTGGAGTCGACTAAAACTCCTAAATCACGAAAAACTTCATTTTCTGGAATTTTGTCACCATTAATTTGATAGGTTCCTTTGAATTTTGATTTTCCTATTCTCAAAACTGCTGATTTTGGGGCAGATATTTTTAAGCCATTTTTCGTGATCCAATTTTGAACAGAGGTTAAGTCAGACTGTAATTTTTCTATGTCTGTATTGTTTTTTATCTCTGCGTATAGTTTAATGTCATCAGCATAGAGGAATATTTTAGAATGTTTTACGACATTTGGTAGATCATTCATAAATAGGATAAAAAAGAAGGGGGCCTAACACAGAACCTTGCGGTACACCCATGGTCACTGATGTTTGTTTGGATCTTGCATTATTTATGCAGACTGATTGGGTTCTGTTGTCTAAATAAGATATTACAAAATCAACGAAATGTTCAGCCAGCTTCAAGTTTCTTAATTTTTGTATAAGAATACTATGTGGCACAAGATCAAAGGCTTTTGTGAGGTCTAAGTATATAATATCTGTGCAGTTACCTGCATCTTTGTTGGTAGCCCAGTCATAATGACATCTCAAAAGTTGGCTTTCAACAGATTTTCCAGGTATGAAACCATATTGGGCAGGAGTGATTAAATTGTTGGCTAAGCAACAATTTAAGACAGCCTTTTTAATTATTTTTTCGAATACTTTGGAGATAGTTGCATTTAAAGAAATCGGTCTGTAATTTGATGCTAAAGATTTGTTGTCTTTTTTATGTATTGGAATAATTTTCGCATGCTTCCATGATGTAGGGAAACAGGAAGTGTGATATGACACGTTAAAGATTTTGGCCAGTGGAATGCTTATTGCATGGTTCAGTTTTTTCAAGAAGATGTTTGGTATTTTGTCAAAACCAGATGCATTATTATTTTTTAAAGATCTTATGGTTTCACTGACTTGTTCAGGTGTAAAAATGGGATAAAAATCTGGGTTAAATGAAAATGTTTTTGGTTTAGTTTTCTGAATGTTTTTATCATTGTCCTGGCAAACTTTGGTTGGGTTACCTGAATAAATTGAGGAGAAGTGGTTACAGAAATGGTTTGCTTTTTCCTGATCGGACACCAGCTCTTTGCCTTGATCGACTAAGATGGGAAGTGAGTCTTTGACTTTCGTCTTTGAATTTACATATTTCCAGAACTTATGTACGTTACCTGAAGACAGAATATGGTTTTCATTTTTGTAGTATGATGACACTTCCAATTTTCTTATTTGTCTAGATATTTCCATCCGCTGGGAATGAATATTCAAACATTTCGTCTTCTTGAATTTAGTTTTTAACCTCAGTTCAATGGCTCTTAAATTTCTTAGGTTAGGGTCCTGAATACAATACAAGCGATTATTGGTTTTCTTATATACAGGTACATAGATGTTAATTAGATCATTCAAAATTCTGGTGAAAGTTTCACACATTTGGTTGAGAGGGAGCACATTTTGATTGATTATAGTATGCCAATTCTGGGAATCGAGTATTAGATTCATTGTGTTGTAGTCTGCCTTATGAAAGTTTGGAAATTTATAATTTATTTGTTGATTAAGTTCAATGTTTGTTGTCAAAGATATTCCGAAATGATCGGAGGGCGGGTTACATATGCCGTCACCGAACCGTTGCAGTTTTTCAATTTTTTGGGTTAACTTCTTATTTGAGACAAGAATGATGTCCAATGTATTATTATCAATATGGGTTGGGAAGTCAACGACCTGGTGGAGCCCGGCTTTAAATAAAGATGACCTTATATTAGTGTAGATGGTATTTGAAGAAAAACTTCCAGTCCACCGAATCTCAGGCATATTTGCGTCTCCAGTTAGGACTGTTGTTGTTCCAAAGTTAAGTGATTCTTGATATATTTTTAATAAATCATTTTGGGCATTAATCAGCGCCTGTTTTTTATCCGTTTGGTTCGGAGGTCTGTAAAAGCTTATTATACAATAGTTCACCTTTTTTATGTTTACGACTACACCTATTGACTCCAAATGTGGGGACGATATGCTGAGATTCGGTTCAAGTCGACAACTAAAACGTCTGGGTACCAAAATCAGAACGCCACCACCACGACTATTTACTCGGTCGTTTCTAAAAACATTGAAATTGTTATTAAACTGGAAAAGAGCATCAGAGAAAGCTTCAGACAGCCAGGATTCATTTAAACAATAAATTGTTGAAGAGGAGTTGGGATCATCGTTAATTAACTTATGCAAAAATATTCTTTTCGATGGTTGGGCGACCGAACGACAATTTGCTGTATAGATGCTCAGAAATTCACATGGTTTTTTCACAGTTTGTTGTATTCCTGCGTGCCCTCATTTTCTCTGATTGCCCTTGTCCGTGGCGGTCGTCTCGACGAAGCCATACTCCTCGAACAAGTCCTCACAGAGATAGCCGATGGACTCGTAATGAGCTCGACTACCACTGTAAGACCGCTCGCAGACCATGACGTCATCGAGTGAAGTCTGGAACCCGGTCGTGAAGTCTCTGCCGGTGTTGTTATAAACAAACCAGCAGAACTTCCTGGCCCGTTCCAGTCCGATCCGCTGGTTTCCGGTCAGGTCGTGCCTGGTGAAAACCGACAGCTCGGAGTTCGACTTCAACTGATTCTGGTATAGACGGGAGAGCTGGGACCGGAACTTTTTCGACAAGATCAGACTTTTGACGGTCTGACTATCGGTTTCGACTTTGATTTGTCGACCACCGGTACCCGAGACCTTATCCGACCTTTGCTTTCCCAGGCGGTACACCCGCGTCACACGCGCACCGTCCCCGTCCAGCGACTGAACCGCCGCCCGAACAAGCCGCATGTCGTCATTCTTTGCAGGATCACGACACGCTGGCTCGTCCATGACGGTGGCGACGCTGGGCGGTTCAGGCGCACCCATGACGACGGCGTTGAACCGCTTCTTAAACCGATCATCACTTTCGGCCTTTTCGGCCGCGTCTCGGGCCGCCTTGCTCCGGCGTTTCCGCGATGACTCGATCACGGAAAAGCCGGCATCTTCACCATCAGCCGAAACCGGCATTCTGGTCTTGTTGAGTTCGATCAGGTCAATTTTCTTTTCAAGACCATCCATCTTTTCGAACAGTTTATCCATGAGCTTGGACTGCTGCGACAAAATGTTAAGAACCAACGTGTGGTCCTCCTGTTGTTTCTGCTGATTCTTCAGGCTCTGTTGCACGAATTTGTCGATGTTGGCTACCAATGTTTGAAAACTCGGCACATCCGGTGGCGTTTCCGAAGATAGAGATTGCTGTGAAGTTGCGGATGGCATGTTGAAGTCCCTTTTTTTGGCACGGAATTTCCTGGACGAAGGAGTTAACTTGTTGATGATTGATGACATTTAATTATTTTTTGTTGGATGGAATTTACCGCATGAAACTCTGTTGATTGTGTTCGCCTCGCAGATGCTGCTCGTAGCTGGCGCGGCACCTCAAGTTTCAATGGGTAAAAACCAGTATCAGCAGAAGTACTGTGGTTGTATTTGTAATCACTATGTTTATCTGATCAAGACTGATTGCTTAACAAAATACTTACTCTGTTATTTATGGTCACTCGTTCGCATATTCATGTCGTGTGTCGCCGCACTCAATTTCAATGTCACTATACTAGACACTAACACTCGTCTCAGTCCACCAAGCACATGTACTGTACCAACACATGCCATCGAGTACTATGTTGTTGTTGTTGTTCCGGAGATGGGACACCATGCGTTTCAACGCCCAATTTCATGGATACGTCTTTTTTATTACGGAAGTTTTGAAATGCATAGAAACTTGATCGGATTTGACTACATGGTGTTGGCTGAAAATTTTCATTTTCAATGTTGTTTTTATTTTATCATCGTTCGACTTGTTTTACATGTCTGCTTGAAGGTATGTATCCTGCTGATATTTCCATAGTGTTCAAAAATACCGTTGATGACTTGTCACTTTTCACAGATTTTTCAAGTCAGTTTCTCCGCAAATGTCTCAATCAAAAATGAACTTTACCTGTGGAGAATATCATGATGTTATGCTTGTATATGTAGTCTAACAATGCTACTACTACTACTACCATAATTGCATGTGCTCTATGGCACGCTTGCAGCACTGCAACTAGACGACTCGTTGTCAACCCGAGCCCCATCGTATCGGATGGCCATCGGTCAGTCGTCGTCGTCGTCGCCGGCCCGCGGTGTGCACAACCCGCACTACTATGTGCCACCCAGCATGAACACCGCACGCTCATCCATGACCGCACGCTCGTCCATAAGCAGTGCGCGCACTGAACACACTCTGCTGCCCGCAGGTTAATATCATTATTTATTTCTAACATGTAACAACAATATATGGCTTGATTAACAACAATGTGGTGTTATGTTACTAAAAGATAACTGTTGAAGGATGTATTTGGTTTACGATTATTGAAAAAAAAACATCAAAGTCTTTTGAAGCTAAATCTCAGTAAAAAGGGCTGTCTTAAGGATAGCTGCTTGCTACATTATTAGGCCAAAGTTGAGAGAATTTTTTAGTTTTTATCTGTTATGGTAGTTTTTCAACTATTTCGTCTAGTTAGTAAGGCTTCACTCAAATGTCACCTGAGTTGCCTCAGAGATTCTTGAATAACTAAAAGGTGTTCTATTTGTATATAATGTAACTGCAATCAGATGTACATCTAATTAGCACAGCTAGCTTTTTACCCTACTAATACCACTTTTTCAATCGCAAGTTTGTGTACACCAACATTTCGGCCTTCCATTTTTGCATGATTCAACTCATAACGTTTCTCATCTTTGTGACCAAAATCCTGCATGGGGCCCACGTATTTTTTATTTGATCATATTTTCGTGTTTGGAGTTGTATTTAGAGTGGTTATAAAATGGTGAAATCTCATTCTATTGCTGTTGCATGCATTTCTTTATCACCTTTTGTTTAATAACATTCTGCTCCCTCCTGAGTCTGACTTATTTTGGCATTCGTTCATTTACTGGTACCGGGCGTTGTTTATTATTTTACTTGTACATGCCGTGATAATAAAAATCTATTTACGGACTCAGAATCTATAATCTTTGAAATACCCGGTTGTCGTACACTAGGTTCCTATATTCACCATGTCTTCTAAGGGAACCAACTTTTATTATGGGCGGTAAAAAGGAAAATAATTTCAATGAATATTGTTGTTTCCCATCGCGTTATTACTTTTTATTACGGAAGGTGATTTTTTATAGTGGTTAACTGAATGCTAATGATCTTTTCAGGCACATCCGACGCGGAGGTGGAAATGATAGAGCACCGGGATGAGGTATTGGACGCTGCCGACGAGGTGGCCGACAAAATAGAACTCAAACAGACACGTATTATTAGCGTTGGTATTCTTCTTGTTGATTGTTGACATTTTGATGAGAGATTTGTGATCTCGCAGAGTACCGACTGCAGGATTGTTTCTCATTGAATCACTCCTTGACGTTCTTGTTACGTTATGTTGATAGAAGTGAACTCGAAGCCCGATCTTTTGTTGGTGATAAGATCTTACGACTGAAGCCGCAATTTAACGTCCAAGTTTCTTATCATTGGGTATGTCCACAATTGTGTACGTCAATGGAGCAAATGAGTGTTCTTCTTTCTCGGCTGGTGAAATGATAAATTTGTTCTCCGAGAGTACCAGCGATTATTCATTCAGGTAAGAAGCAACGGTAAGACAAAATTTTATGTAGTTTGAATCATCTAAATGTCATTGTATTTTGATTTAAAGGTAAACTGATCAATGTTGTATCAATCATTATGTCGATTTTATCATACGTTGTAAAACAATAACTTTTTTTGAAAAACATCAAAAATGTTTAGAAGATGAATACGGCTTCGTTTCGTCGCCGCTACCCGACCAACTACTTCAATGATGGCGCTAGGAAGATTGACTTTGTGCTCGCCTTTGAGCCGGAGTCACACGAACACAACCCTCACTTTGCGAACAGAAGGGAAACATTCGAGAGGCATCTCGTTGAGGCCGGACTCGAGCTAGAAATAGAGCCAGCCGAGGTTGGACTCAGTCAACTATCCACCTTTATCTTGGTTACAGTTAACTGTGTCATTTTGAACTGCTGCTAAAATGAATTTATATAACTGGATTTTGTTAGATTTTTTGAATCTAAGGACTGAGACCATGGTATCTTACCATGGTTTGTTTTAACTTGTCTTTTAATCTTCACTTATTGGATATCGAATGAGTGCTTATTTTTTCAGTGCTCTACCGATGGCCAAACAGCGTTCGTCAAGATCCATGCCCCCTTTAAACTGTTGTGCCGACAAGCCGAACTGCTCAGGATACGAATGCCCATCAAGGTTGGTTATCGGTGGTACATTGCAGCTGGCAGCATTTTGATGAGTTGATTGGCTGAGTCACACTGCTTCACTCTATCAGTGAGTGGCCGATTGATTCATTGTGTTATTATTGTTTTCGCTATTTGATGTATTGAAATGATTGACTGAGTCAGCACCTGCTTCCAGGTCTTTAGATTGCCAGTATATCTGAATGAATGAATGAATGATTTTCTCTGCAGAAAAACGACATTGAGGACGACAGCATTACGGGTCTCTGGCACAAGCTCACTGACAAAATAAATCTGCTCAAAATCAACGAAAAATATGACGTTGACACACCCTTATATTTCACGGCGCCTTTCAGCGTAGCCAGAATGAATCAGTTGGTCAATTGTGGACATAATTAATGAATGATTTTACATGACTGTGATTGGTTCATTGAGTGACTGGCTGATTAACCCAGTAAAAGAATGATTGGCTGATATATTCACTGAGTAATAGACCTATTGATTAATTTAGTGGTTGATTGATTTGCTGCATTGCTGATTGATTGATTCACCGGTTGACTGATTAAACTAGTGACTGGTTGGGCGATTCACTGAATGATTAGCTGATTGATTGGTTTGCTGACAGACTGGGTGAGTGATCGATTGAGTGACTAGTTAATAGATTCACTGAGTGACTGTATGATTTTTTATCTGAGTGACTGGTTGATTGATTGATTTACTGAGTGACTTGGTGAGTGATCGATTGTATGGACTTGCAGATTCATGATCGCCGACAAGGACACGTTCTTCTCCAACTCGCAACGGAGTCGTCTGGTGTACGACCAGCTCATCCGCGCCAGATTCGATGTTAACAACCCGGAGAAGGTGGGCAGCACCCGACTCATCAACCAGAACGTCTATACGGCCGCCTTCCCCTTGCACGAGGTCGGTTAACCGCCTGATGGGTGGTTGGAGAAATGGTGCTAGAATTTACGGCCCTTCGAACCCCTCGGATACCCGATCCGAGAACATTTACACTGGCCCTGATGGACGTGCCAGCCATCCAAAGGGAGGGGTAATTCGTCGAAGAATAGGGAGTCGGCAGTTTTCATACCATTTTACCTACACCTTAAAGAAAAAGATGCATTCATTAAAACCGCCCAAGCGGGATAAAATCCCACTTTTCCCTCCCCTTCTCGTCCGCAATTAGAATACAAGGCCGTGCGAAGATAAATTTTCTTGTATCTCTATGGATTAACTAGTCAATTATAAAAAACTGGGAAGTATGTATAAATCAGGGGTGGTGGTAACACCCTGAGTACCATTAGTTCCGCTAGCCTTTCATTACTCAATTCATTGGTTTCACGTATTTTATCTTTGGGAATATAAGTTTTACGTGTTGGATTGTTTTTCTGACGGTACTTCTGCCTACTTTGGTCAGTTATTCTATATTATTCTATTTGTTGCTCGCTTTGTCTAGATGGTTGCATGATTGTATCATATAGTGTCCTTCCTATACCTTTTGACTATTTAGTCTATTTATATCATAAAACTACTCATATTTGTGTCCTGGTTTCGTTTATCTAATGTTTGTCACTGTATCAGGTTTTGTTCATAATAACTGAATTGTGTCTTCTTTAGTCTTTGTGAATTATGTAAATTAAGTTTTAGAACCTTTCTTTTCTCTATTATCGTTGGATAGCTTAATGCGGGTTCTTTCTACTTGTCCCTACTCATCCGGATGTCCTATCAATTTCTGGTTTTTCGTACTTCTCGTCTCAACTTTATTTTGTTCAGAACTAGTGTTATTTGTCTGTAGTTATACTTTTTTATACCAGATGTGATGTGGTGGTTTCAGGGAGAAGCTCGTCAACCGTTCCGTTGTCTGACATGGATGAAGGAAATTGTGTGCTGTTGTGTACCGGACTGTAAGGTGGCGTCTACTAATACAAACTCTAACTATCCTATCATATTGCAAATCTGATCGCCGTCATTTGCTCGTCATAAACAATGTGGACAATTCTAATATAAAATCACCGTGTTATATAAATTTCATAGCATGAAATTTTGGAACTTATCCGTGACCGTAACATCCTTGTCCAACACAATTACACGTACATTGTTTATGTATCCTAAATTCCTAAAAATTGTAAGAGTCAGTCCACCATAGTTGGTCATTCAATGGCAACTTGACGGGTGAATTTCAAGTGCAAAATCTAATTTCGTGTGACCTGAATTTTCCTTGGTATCACCTCGGCCTTGATTAATATTCTATTTGACTAAAACTTACTAAAAAGAGTTGTTTCGTAACGGTACAGTTTTTTTTCACATATACCGTTTATCCGTTCTGTGAGGTGATCATGTGAAACTTCCGTGAAATGTGTCCTACTGTAACTGTAACATATAATGTCTTGTTTTTATGGCGTATTTTATTTTCATTTTTTACATATAACCCAAACCCAGTCAGCCTACTTGTTTAAGTCAACCTATGTCAAATTGTTTATGACCTGATTTGACCGAATAACGAAGCCCTTGAGTGGCTTGAACTAAAACACCTGATTGATTAGTGTCATGTAATGTGTTATCCAACACGGATTGTGTATTTGCAGGGTGCCGCTGAAACCTGCGATCCCTTGGCCGAAAGACCGACGGATCGTCAGTTGTTATATACCACATGGGCCAGATTCTCACAATTCTACAAAGAACAACCTCTGGATTTGATCAGGTTAATATACTTTTTGTTGATTTTAATAATCTGTTAAAATAACCATCATTGAATCAACAGTTTTGTTATAGTTGTTGCTGCTGCTACTGTTGTTGTTGTTGTTGTTGTTGAACCCTGCTATTTTTGATGAATATACAAGTTCAGTAAGTGTGGACCGCTGATCAAGGCTTATATAATGCAATCATATTGTATTTTGCAGGAAATACAATGGCGAGAAGATTGCCATCTATTTTGCGTGGCTCGGTTTCTACACGAATGCTCTGTGGCCGGCAGCCATTATTGGCATATTGTGTGTGCTGTATGGACTGACAACATACGACACTGATACACCCACGTTCGTCATATTATATCATTATTATACAACATTTTGGAATCATCACCTTTCGTTAACCTAGTGAGATGATGATGATTAACTTGTGTTTACGACTGTTCAAAAGAAGAGTTCCTTTTATCGATAGTAATAAGCAGTTATAAAAGCTTTTCGCAATGGTATGCAGGTTGTGATAAATTGTAGTTTAGGGAGTGAGGATTCTGTGTTTTGCGTGTGGAAGTTCAACAAATAGGTAGCTCATAATTTCAGCCAGGAAGTGTGCCACGGTACGAACATAACGATGTGTCCTGTATGTCCTTACGATAACTGTAAATTGTGGACACTCAATGTAACGTGTTTCGAATCACAGGTTATTTTATAGTATTTTGTGTTCAATGGCTCGCCAGACACCGATTTGTTCGAGAATATATACTTTATGGAAAAAAAATACTGATTAATTTATTGTTGAAAATTACACGGAGTCATAGTCGATTGATAAATTGACTGATTGACCACTGTGGCACTGTTAATTGTCACAAAATAAAAGCTTTCGAATGATTGTTCTTCATTGTGTAAATGTGTATTTTTACATTTATTTTTATTGTTTGGCATGTATTTGTTCAATTGATTATATTAATTGTAGATCACGCACGTATTTGACAACGGCATGACGGTTGTATTTGCGGTGGTCATGTCCATCTGGGCAACCTTCTTTCTGGAAGGCTGGACGAGGTATCGGTACGAACTCGCCTGGAAATGGGATCTGCTCTCGTCAAGTACTTATGCCGAGGTTGCACATTTCAATCATTTCATATTATTACATTTATACTCGTACTTCATTACATTATTACCTTTTTATCATCTGTTGGTCACAATATGACACTGCTTGTTTACAGCATGTTGTCACCTTTATTTGATTGAATTTTTTGTTTCTCGCAACTGAAGCAACTCACTATTCAGTTATTATGCCATAATAGCGAAGTTGGATACCAAGTCTTACGTATGACAATCACTGATCATCACTATCCGACTTTGTAAAAAAAGAAAAAACTTCAATTCCTTCTACCTCCTCTACTTAGCTATGTTTAATTTGATTTTGATATGACGCGTATTACATTGATTGTTTCGCTTCAGTCAATACCTTTAGTGGTAAGTGAATACTTACCTTTACCTTTCACAGGCTGAATATTCTGTGGCTAGTTTAATTTGATTAACATTTCAATGGTGGTGGTCTGCATTTCATCGTACTGTACTGTGCAAATGTTGTGTTCTGACTGTAGACGACTTCTGGTACAAACTCACAGTCAAGCGTACTGTATAAGTTTTTTGTGTTGTGGTGAATGGTGATTGTGCGTACCCAAAATATTATTTTGATTATAGTGTGCCCATAGTTTTCAAACTTCATGTCATTGCTACTGATTAGTTATTCTATTGAATCATTAGGGCCTCCCAATCTTCACCGATCTCTTCCCAATATTCACGATCGAATCCTTTCATTGATTCCTAATCTTAGTTGATCCTTTGAGTGATTGCACTACACCTACAAGAACTATCTTATTTAATAAATTGCACCAATCCTTTTTTATAATTTTTTTTCTATCAAATTCTTTGTTAGCTACGTAGTTCACGCCCACTAGATAAATACAGTCCATGTTTGATCTGGCACTGTCTGATGGTTTATTTAGTTATTCATTCTTCCATTTTGTGTTCTTGGTAATGACATTTTTTTGATGATTTTATTTCATCAACTTTATGTTTCAGGAATCGGAAGTGCGACCCGAATTTGAGATGAAAGTTCGTGGAGTCCGCAAGAATCCGGTTACGCAGCTGGAAGAACCATTCCTGCCGTTCTTTGAACGATGCTGGCGAACGTGCTTTAGTGCCGTCACCGTACTCTTCTTTGTTGGTTATCGTTGTTGTTGATTATTATTGTTGTTGTTGTTGTTGTTGTTGATGTTGTTGTAGTTTGTTGTTACTGTTGTTTTTGATGATGATGTTGTTGTTGTTGTTTCTTAATCATGATATTGTTTTCAGTTGCTGCTGGTGTCAGCGTTTGTTTTCGGTGTGATCGTATACCGACTGATCATTATGGCCCTTCTGCAAGACAGTGAAAACATGTTCTACGTTCAATATGTTAGTTGTTGTGGTGAAGTGGGACTCGCTTTGATTATCAGGTTCTGTTATGAATGGAAGAAGTAGATTGTGTCTGATAAATGTTCTGTTGTTTTAGGCCTCTTGGATCACCTCCTTAACGGCGGCCTGCATCAACTTGATTGTGATCATTCTGCTGGGCAAGGTTGATTTTAATCCGTTACCATTTGTGTAGTTCATAATTTATTGATGGTATTGTCGATTTCATCAGTTATTATTGTTATAACTATAGTTATTGCAGGTGTATCAGCGGCTGGCCTACAAGCTCACCGAATGGGAATACCCGCGCACCGACGTTGAATTCGAGAACAGCTACACCATCAAAGTGTTCTTGTTCCAGTTTATTAACTACTACTCGTCATTGTTCTACATTGCGTTCATGCGGGGAAAGTTGGTCTGGTTGTTTGTTGTAGTTATAGTTGTTGTTGTTGTTGTTGTTGTTGTTGTTGTTGTTGTTGTTGTTGTTGTTGTTGTTGTTGTTGCTGTTGCTGTTGTTGTTGCTGCTGTTGTTGTTGTTGTTAGTCATGTTGGCTAACTGTTGTTGTGTTGATGACTATGGGGCTAAATTGTTTATATGGTTGGTTATGCATGTTAAGGTTTGTTAAGTTTTTAACCAATTTTGTGACTTGCAGAGTAACGACTGTGCCAGGCGAGACGTCAACGAAGATGTTCAAGAAATATCAATGGGAGGGTTGTCCACCGTCGGGCTGTATGGTCGAGTTGCTCATCCAGCTGGCCATCATCATGGTCGGCAAGCAAGTCATGACCAATGTCGTCGAAATATGCTTTCCGTTGGTTTTATTTTTGGTAAATTGTTATGTTAACATTTCAATTTGATATCAAATTTAATTTTATCACACTGAACACCGGTTTCCTAATCTTGATCTCGAAGATTACTCTTTCTTCCTCGTGTTTTCTTTTATCAAGAATGTCTGAATGTAAATCGAGGGTTAAGTTAAAAATCCTCAATGCTCTGAATTTTCACTGTTTATTCAGGTTCATTGAGTTTCAGTGAATGAATCGCGTGTATTTTCAGGATCCTTCAAAACTACTATACTGCTATCTCCAAAAAGTTATCCAAGTCGCGCAAATCGAGCAAAGAGGTATCACAATGGGAACGTGACTACGCGCTGGCCGAGGTGTACAGGGACTGTCTGTTCGATGAATACCTGGAAATGGGTGAGTTTCACCGGTTTTTAAGCTACCGTTTACATTTGTTGAAAATCGTGTATCCCCACTTTCAAAAACGAACTTCCACTTACTCCCGCATGTCGTACTCATGTAATTGGAGTCTGGATTGGAATACAAAGACGGCCAATTAACGCAGAGGCAAGGTCAGCTCTGATCGGCCAATACTTACTCTTCGACTGGTGAGTAAACGTGCATGCATGATATTTGTTTGCAGTAATCCAATACGGTTTCGTCACGCTGTTTGTGGCCGCGTTCCCGCTGGCACCGTTCTTCGCCCTGTTGAACAACCTGGTCGAGATTAGGCTGGATGCGTTCAAGTTTGTGGTGGCACTGCGACGACCCATGCCCGCCAAGGCCGTCGACTTGGGAGTCTGGAAAATGGTTGGTGCTGATGGTTACAGTTTGCTCTGTTGGATGCATAGTTTGAAATTTGCACGAGTTGTTCGATTGGCATATTTTTATGTATAGACACAGATTTGCCTACAAAAAATCCATGTATGATGGTTCTGGATTGTTTGTAACAATTATCGATATTCGTTTTGGTTTTTTCTCGTTTTGTGTGACATCACCATCATAAATTAATTACACCTTCACTTCAGATTCTGGATGGCATCAGCCGATTGGCCGTTCTGACTAACGTTAGTTATTTGGTCTCTGACTTTCTCGCTTTGTTGTGCAACCTTTGAATGCCAAACTGATTATGACATCGCCTCATAGAAATGAAATGTGACCATATGCATCATTCAGGCCTGCGTAATCGCATTCACTTCGGAGTACGTGCCCAAAATGCTGTACTTTTTGACATACGGCGGAGGTTCAATGGAGGGTTACGTCAACTTTTCCCTGTCCTACTACAACACGACGCAGCTGGAGGTCACGTCGTTGGATGTCGGCAATAACACCTACTGTCGGTCTGTTACCTTCTCAAATATTACGTTTGTGTAAATTGGGTATAGTAAAGTGTTTATGACAAGTAAACTTTACCAAATCGGATGCCAGCCGAGTCAACTGAATATGGTAATTGCTTGTGAAAGCATACAGCTGTCTGCTTGAGTTGAGTTCAACAGCCAGCCCAGTTCTCAATTATCAACTTCTCCTATATTTTTGCAGATAAGGGTTCAAAGATGTAAGAGTTAATATGGCAGGAGACGATTTATGTGCAGCTTAGTTATGTTTGTGTTTTAGGTTCCGGGACTGGCGTCGTTCACCGTGTAGCATCATGTTTGACTCGGACTGTGATCCGACGCTGCCATCAACGTATCCATACAGCATCAAGTGGTGGCACGTCATGGCTGCAAAACTCGCTTTCGTTCTCATTTTTGAAGTCGGTCAATATGTCAACTTTTTCAGTTTTTTCTGTAAAACATCTGCTGCATAGTCGCTTTACAATTGACTGTTCGTTTTGTGACTCTTGGACCTGAATGAGTCAGTAGGAAGTCGGTAGGTAGGTAGCAACGACATTAGATAAGACTATTATTAACAAGTGAATAGGCAGGAGATGCCATTTAAGACTTCTTCTTTACCGGCTGTTTCAAATAACGGATTTTAATAAATTTCAATATGAATCTGTTGACATTATCAGTGTTGAATATCAAAATTGAACAATTTATTCACAAAAATCATCATAAAATTAGCTAACGTTTCAGCACTTTGTATTCCTGATCAAGGAGTTTGTGGCGTATCTGATCCCGGACCTGCCCACACACATTCTGGTCAAGATGCAGCGAGAACAGTACCTGACACGCGAGTCAAACATGAAGGCCGATAAACAGGATGATAAGGACGATGAGATGAGAATGTCCAACAACTCGTTGGATAATGCTCCCAGGCAACTATTGAGCAGTTAGTGAAACATTATTACATAGAGTATTATTTTCATTAAACAATATCTTCAAGAATTTTATTGAGTAATTTACGGTTTTGTTAATATGGAAATACTCGGAATAGTGGCACAGAAAAGAAATGGGCACACTTCGCTAGCGTTTGTGTTTGTGACTGTATTGTCGAATTTGGGTGACTGTAACATCGTAATCACGGCTGTATTACGAGTTTTACTATACCTACTGCTGAAAAATGATTCCCAGCTTCTACTAAATCAGTTGAGTGTATGAGCTGTTTTCTGTCCTAGATGCTGATTACCTGATGAAAGCGCTGAGCTTACCTAGTGGTTTGTTTGAAATATTTCAGTATAAAACTCCGCATGTGTAGCGTACACATAATAATGGATTTGGATAGACTAGACTAAGAATTTAATTTTTTTGTGGTACTGATTTGAATTCAATTAAATTACCAATTTAAGAATACGAATGAAACAAGCGTTGTATCCCATGCCGATTGCCATTTACTAATATACAGTCTTCAAGTTCACAGGGGCTATTTTGCAATACCAATACTTATCATAATTTTGGTAACATGTACCTACATTAACTTGCTCCCTCCAGCGCTCATCACAACGGAGTCGCCCGACACTCACACCATGTTACTGTGCGTTGTTTGCTTATTTGTTTGTTGTTGTGTTGTGTTTAATCGTTATTATCGTCGTCGTTATTGCTTCAATACTAGTTTTTCATTTAACATCACCATTTGGTATCACATTGTTCTGCTGCACTAACTGATCCAACACGCGCTGTTATTTACAAATATGTTTCCCATTTCTATGCACTAGTGCAATTTATTTGTGGAAATTTGCGTTTAGTTACGCTCGTGTTAGTCAGTATTTCATGTGATGTTTCCGTCATCGACTCGTCTTTGATGTTTGTGACGGCACTTGTGTTCTTCGTATCGGAGCTTTATTCGATTCCCCAATATTGATAAACATAACATCTTTATTTGCAGATCGGAATCCTTCAACTGACCGACCACCGACTGGCACCAACGGTGACCTGGCTCGACACCTGATTGTGGATGAGGATGATAAGGACTCGGACAGCGTGTACTACAGTCCACGACAGTCTGCCATGTCACTTACCAATCACAACACTCGATTGTGATCGAATACTATTTAATAATATAATTTGCTATGTTTCTATGTTACAATATGATTCTAATTATCTTCTAACTCTGATTATAATTCATTATTGCAAATGTGTACTGTCTTTTCAGTGATGCGTTCTGATATTGTATAGGTTTAGGTACATAATTTCCGGCTCGCCGCCAATTTCTATTTGTTAGCGTGTTCAAACAAAACTCAATTTTACACTGGTGCATATTACTTACAAGTTACAATTATACAGAATAGGTTATTTTTTATACTTCTATACTCTACAGAACATACTGTCTTTTTATTCAACTTCGGATGTCATGCGACCGGTGTTATCATTTTCAACTAGACTTCTAGTGAGCTTTTACAAAATCTATGCCCTTAAGTTCACTGATTACTGGTGACTAAATACTATGATATAAAACTATATTATATCCGTTCTCTTATAGACTGCAGTATAACCTTTCTTTTAAAATAGTGATATTTTTCAAGCAGTTAAACTGGATATTCTTCAAGTTATTTCGTTCATACCTGCAGTTATACTTGAGAATACGGATACGGTAATGTATGCCATTCTTGCTCATTCATTTCATGTTGCATTGTTGTATTCTATTGCCCGGTGTCACTTCAACAACCACTGGTCACCTGTTTCTTACTATCTCCTGTCCCACTAAGCAAACTTATTTGTTGCTAATATCTTAGTGTAAATAAGCATAGATTTTTATATTTTCACATTTTAATAATTATTATATAATAATATATTGATAATATTCATGATATTCATAATATTACATGTTTCTGAAACCCACACGGTTCTGCGTACTTAGCTTGCATTGTTATATTTCTATCGTTATGTTTTACAGCTTCGTTTTGTATCAAAAAATGGCAACAGCAGATTATTATCTTTATCTGCGCATACCAATTATATTACCGGTCATTCTCCAGCATCTGCTTACTTTCATCGAAGATATCCTCGTCCAAAATGCAAACTCTTGCTCACCCTCTCTACATAGTGTATCAATAATTTAATCAGTTAAATTTGATTATAACTGATTACACGAGTATTGTTTCTTTCAAGTTATTTTTAAGACTATGTCGGTGTAAATTCTCATGATTCTTTCTGATTTATGTTTTAAAGGAAGTTGCCATGCCTATCTTTCATAGTCAAGTCACAACATTAAATGGCCACATGACTGTATGTACAAATACTCTATGAATGCGATGTGTGACCACCTGGTATTTGTAATTTCTCACATTCTTTTCCATGTTTTTATATCAACAATTGTATTTTGAATCATTTTGAGGCAGTGTTTCATATATTTTTGTCACGAGTGTATTGTGAAAAATACAGAATTCTGATGACGTATAAAGGATAATAATAATAATAAATCGTTATTCTGTATTTGTATAACTGACGGACAAGTTAACTATGTTAACGAATTTCACCTAATTATAAAAAGAAAAACTAGATTGTAGTGTAAAACACGTTAAATACATATGAATACATGAACGTTCAGCATCACAAAAGGAATCCAAGGGACGACTACAGTTAAACTAACGAACAATGATGTTCTGACACACGGAAGCAGTAAAAATTCACGTTATAAATAGTAAAGTTAACCGCAATTTCATAAATATTGTATAATATGCAAACATTCAAACAAGGACATTGTTCTAGAAGTCGGCCGGGAGTATGCCAAACAGGTGGTTACCGACTGCCGCCTTGTCGGTCGAGAAGAAGTACTGATTCCACAGGTCTTTGAACTGGTTCTTGTCCAGTGTGGGCGGGTTGAGCGGCTTGCCCGACTTGTCCTGTGATTCAAAACAACATTCATGTGACAACAACTTTAGTGATGTAACATTCGCACGAATCGTGTGTCTTACACATAAATGGTGTGACATAAATGATTCTTATGAGCTGTTGATCTTAACGTTACCAACCACGCAGAACTTCTTGAATGCTTCGTGGCACTCGGCATCCTTGTATCCGTAGCAGTGCATGCCATCCGTGTATTCGGCCAGATCCAACACCTTGTCGTCTGAAATGCAGCGTTACGTTACACTTTTAAGAGACACAAATTTGGAACAGTTTATTGGACAAATCACAAGTTAATTGGGCGACGTATCACAAGTTAGGACAACAATGACAACAAATAACCGGAAACATCCATCAGCTTGAACATGAATCCCTGGTACTCATTGAACCACGGATCTTCCGTCTTCTTCTCAGTGGTACCCTTGAGTACAGTAATCCACTCATCCACCGTAATCTTCTCGTCTGAGTTCTTGTCGGCCGTCTGGGAAAAAATTTTATTACTAAGAAAAATATGACTGGGATGAGACCTATGAATTTCAAACTTAATATCAGGAGCACTAGGATAAACAAAAAATCTATTAAGGATAAATGCAAAATATGTAGAAATATCCCTTATTTTAGAGCCAACCGATTTTAGTTTATCCCAGAGTGCTTTCATGGATGCGCTGGCATAGGTCATCTGGGCCGAGTCTGAGCCGTAGATGTTACGTGCTTGCTGCAACAGTTATTGCATCAGTTTTAACTTTAATGCTCTACTTTAACCATGACTGCATTGAGCCTACATATAACTTGAGCCTACATATAACTTGAGCCTACATATAACTTAGGATAGCGTGTACCTCTAACGTGTTCAGATTATCTATGTTACGTAATATGTATCTATGTATGTCAGCCTACGGTATTTTTTATATTGGCTCCCAAACAGGTCTGTCTCGCATTTTGACAAATTAAAATTAGAAGTATTGTTTTTTTTTTTAATTCCTTATTTTGACATAACTTGGGTATAACTTCGTGTTATCACCAACCCTCAGTACAATATAAAAATCGGCACTTGTGATGTCATCGCTGGAGTTGCGATCTGCAATATATTTTTCAAATAGCACATAATGATTAACTTTCCTCGAAATTCAGCTTGCGGATAGTTTTAGGCTGTTTTCAATTGAATGCACTCACCGAAAAAGATGCTGAAAATGCGTTCCCACTTTTTCAACAGGAAGATGTCGACACCGGGATGACGTGTGGCCAAATCTGTCATGCTGAATCAGTTTCACTGCAATCACATGCCATGTTATTCCTTTACATTTAACTAACGAAATTTGTTCCAAGTTGTAAACAAATATGCCTTGTATAACAGCTATAGAACTATTGAAATATTTTGTCCCAAAAAATGAGTTATATCAAATATGACAATGAGAGTTAAAGTATAAAGATGTCTTGTATCCGCAGCCATAGTAAGTTATAAGTGATTGTCTTGAACGATGGTGTGAGCTGAATCGAGTGAAAGCTTAAAATAATATTGTTTGATTATCAGTCGGTTTGAGAAATGGTTTTCGATGAAGCTGCACACCCTCAAAAATTAACTCCACTTCTTTTTCGTTGACTTGAAATGGTATTTTAAACTGTATAAATAAGTAACGTTCATTTGAGTTCGGGGATTATGGCCGTGAAGGCAAAGTGGTCGACTGGCATAACCACATACGGCATTTATCTTCCCACTGAATATCACCGGAAGCACCCTGGAAAAACGAAGAAAACGGTAAAATTGTTTTGGTTGTTTTGACGAATGAGTGTCTTTATGACTGCGAACGCGAAGATTGTGTGAACTTACATCAGAGCGCGGGTGACAGCCAAGGAAATAAGGAAAGCCTTCCCCTTTTGAGGAAATTAAAGTATATATTTAACGTACTAACACAATTCGTATGATAATCCCTATTTCATTTTAAAAATGAAGTAAAAACTTCCAGTTTTCATCCGACCGCTCTTACTGAATCTGAATCGTTGAAATGCGGTTAACACACCCACCCCAGTAAAGTACGGATCAACGTTGGCCACGTCTGACCTTATTGCCCATCATACGTTGGTTCTCACATTGGCAGACTTTCGGCGGAACCGTTGTGACTGATGGCTAGAACCGAACACATTTCGTGTCACTAGCGGACGAGAATGGTGGAAAAGTGGAATTCCTCCCTCTTTGGCATTTCTAAAAAGAAGAATTTGTTCCCTCAAGTATAGATGAAATGGCCTGGAACATGGCAATTCCCCCCATACCCTCTTTGACGAAATTCCCCTCTCTATGGAGGGTTAGTTCATCCGTCAGTGCCCCGTATTAATCTCACTTTTTTCAAGTTTATTTTACAAATTTTACGAACTAAACATGCTAATTGACTGATGGGTACGTTAGGTAAATATTGTACGACACAATTGTATGCTTGAGTTGAGTGTATTTTACTTGCGATTCGATGACTTCCTATTATAAATTCATTCAAGTTCCACTGATGAACAGCCACATGTTACCAAACATGCCTGTTTGGCTGTGGAGTATGGATAAAGTTCTAGATGTTTGTAAGAACTAGAGCTGAGCTACATATAAGTATGTACTGAGACGCCAGTATAGTTAAGTGGAATAGTTTGCGTTTTTAGACCACATTCAGATGCAGTGCATATATTGTATGACTGATTGTTACTTTGTAATCACACTGGCACATAGAAAAAACTTGTAACTTGATATACCGCCAAACTACACATAAAAATGCGAAATTTATTTACAGTTCACACATCGTTCAGTATTGCATCGACTATAAAAACACATACGAATTGAATCCGAATGCACGGAATCTACATTTACAAAAACCTCGCACGCGCACTTAATCAACAGTGATCACGGATTGGCGATAACCACAGACGACGATATCACACTGCATGCATGGAACATTAGGTGCATGCAGTCGTGCACCGTAATAATGAAATGCATGCACTAGCGGATGAGGGAAGAACGAGAAACTGCGGTCCCCCTTCTGATGCAGTTTCAAGAGAAAATTTAAAGTTGTTCTGAAGCTGAATGGTGAAAGCTGACCTAAAAACTGCGAATTCCACCCTGTTTGAAGGACTGACACGTCCGCCAGTGAGATATGTGCGCATGTGTTGTATGCATGCATTGTTCAAGCGTTCACCGGATCGACTCAGTCAACTGACGTGTCGTTTTGGTTAATCTGCAATCTTTTGTACACTTTTCAATGTGGGGTGATTACTGAATTTATCATAAAGTAAAGTATATATTTATTTGTCAGACTGATTTCTGAAATAATAAGTAAAGTTTTGTTTCGTTTGTTTAATATTTTTCATATTATCTTTTAATCTTTTGCAGTTTTCACAATATTTGCTCGTAAATTCACAATATTTCAGGTCATCACGTCCATCATGAATCGATGTGCTTCCGTACTTGTTGTGATGGTATCCATCATGTGGCAAACCTGCTTTGGTAAGTAAAACAACAAACTGTCAATCGTGGTATTAAAAGTTTCAAAAGCAGCAAAATGTTGGATTAGGTATAATATTGAATGCATTTAACAAATATTTTTCAGGCAAAATCGGATCACACGGTCATTTCCAGGCAAATCTGATCTGCACCAAAACACACTTCATTGTGCATGTCACCTATGAATACGGTAATACAATCACCAAACTCTTCCATTGTTTTCTAAGTTTATGAGCAAGTAAATAAGAAACGGTTTCTGCACAGATTAGCACACGGTTTCATGTAAAAACAAGTTAGGTTTATTCAAATTTCCGGCAATAATAAAGTGAACATTTTTAGGTGATTTCACGGGCATCGCTTACACGGAGGGCAGTTACAGTAATCCGGACTGTATGATTCGAGTGGACAAGAGCAACAAGTTCATGTTCGAAATACCATATGATGGATGCAAGTCGAAACAAGAAGTGAGACACAACTTATTAATATTATTACTATCATCAAATCATGTAGACAATCAAAACTGTTGAATCCTATGGGCTATCCATCGATTATTGATTCTCAGAAAGTTTTTGATATTTTAACTCAAATCTGTTTTAGGCGTGCGTTAGAATGTTTGCTAGCACGGTATCAAACAACTTTTGCATACCTTTAAGTAGTTTAAAAAAATTAGTCATGAAAAACATACGAGTTACTTATACTAAAGTAATCAGTTTCTATGTAAAAGCGTATGTTTCAGTCAGAACACGAGTTCTCTACGGTATTGGTTGTACAGCACCACGAACGAATCATGACTGAGGAGGATTCTGCGTTCACGCTCAAGTGCTCCAGCTTGGTGCCCGACCATGCCGAAGTGATGGTCGTGTCACAGACCATGGTCATGGGTGGAGGACCGAGTGCTGACAAATACAGGTGTTGTTGTTGTTGTTGTTGTTGTTGTTGTTGTTGTTGTTGTTGTTGTTGTTTTTGTTGTTGTTGCTGTTGTTGTTGTTGTTGTTGTTGTTGTTGTTGTTGTTGTTGTTGTTGTTGTTGTTGTTGTTGTTGATGTTGCATTTGTTGTTGTTGATGTTGCATTTGTTGTTGTTGTTGTTGTTGTTGTTGTTGTTGTTGTTGTTGTTGTTGTTGTTGTTGTTGTTGTTGTTGTTGTTGTTGTTGTTGTTGTTGTTGTTGTTGTTGTTGTTGTTGTTGTTGTTGTTGTTGTTGTTGTGGTTGTTGTTGTTGTGTTGTTGTTTTTGTGGTGGTTGTTGTTGTGGTTGTTGTTGTTGTTGTTGTTGTTGTTGTTGTTGTTGTTGTTGTTGTTGTTGTTGTTTTTTTGTTATCAAACCCAGTTCACACTCATTATTTGCAGAAAGCAAGCATCCAGCAAGTATGATGAAGGTAAGCCGACAGATGTCAAAGTCATTGAGAAGACGCGAACAAGTACGATTATCGAGAATGACAAGGACACCATCACGTATGTGAAGACGAAAAACGTCACGTCAAAGAACTACCATAAATTGGATCAGCAGAAGCAATGATTTGCTGCTAATATATTTTGACACATATAATATTATACCTGTCCCAACACCGTTAACCACAGCGAATTAAGGAACACAAACCCGAGGCTTGTCGCACTTATGCGGAACGCAAATACGCCGCACTTAAATAACCAGATTTCATATATGTAGTTCGCTGAACTTCGCTTTATTTGTTTGCTCAAAAATATTTATTATTCTTTCATCACGACAAATCGATTGATTCCATGCATTTAGCCAGTTTTGTATTTTATTGCAAGGTTGTGTGCGTAACTGTGTAAGGTACCTAACTGTTGTTTTGATATGTTCGACCAGTACGAATCATTCATCACATTGAATTCGTCATTGAAAATGAAAAAATAAATAACAAAGCCAGATATGGACACCGGGTATGTATATAATAGTATAAAGGCTATAAGTGTATCACAGATTGGGGTTGGGTTGAACGACTACCGCGATTACATTCCATGCTCATGTTTGTAGTAAGTGTACATATTGTATGATAAGAGGGAAGTGAAAAAGGTGGTAACACTACACAAACACCTTGTACACGTATACTGGAAATAATTGCGAAGCATTTTCCAAACACATTTAACTTGACATATTTACATGCTGTACAATACAAGGGCTACGTACAGAAATATGCTGTAAATATCGAACACTGTGTTTGATAACATAAAAACTAGTCGTTGAATGAGTAATTGTTAAATGAAAGAAAAACTGCAGGTGGAAAATGTAAGATGCAAAACAATTTGATAATCAGGTTACAAGTAGTCCTGAATATTGTTTTCAGTTGGTCAACGTTTGAATATCATATGGAATGATGTTGAATGTTGTAGTAATAAGCTGGTTCAAGAAGGCTCCTGGTTGATTTATAAGTTTTGTGTATTGCATGTAAACGTTCCGTAACACATATACCTACCTATTTTGATTAGTAGGAAGAGCCGGTTTTATAGTGAGTGAAACGCATATTCGTTGTGGTTCGGTTAGCTTCAATTTTTTTTGTGTATTTATTATGATCAATGTTGGATTCAGTGTCATTCATCAAATGTAGTGGTTCTATTTCAAATTGTACAAGTCGGCATCGTAGTGGTGTTCTGTGCCCTCCCTCAACACTGACTGAGAGTTCAGCACTTTCACGTCGTGCCGTTGACTACTCTCGCTCAATTGTTTCTCGTCGTGAACAGACTCGAATGCGTCCAACACCTTAATGCGTCTTTTACTCACTCACTCACTCACTCACTCACTCACTCACTCACTCACTCACTCACTCACTCACTCACTCACTTACTCACTCGCTCACTCACTCACTCACTCACTCACTCACTCACTCACCCACTAACTTAGCATGCAACGCCACGGCTACAATACCAGCAGCCAAAGGAGCAGCTGCTGAGGTACCGGTATGGTCGGTGGTGCAGCCCTCCAGGTCAACGGTAGCCTACGATAAAAGCTTGTTAGAAACCCTATTTTGAAGAAAGCTTAGTTTGAACGTGTGTGATGTGAATGAGCAAAAATAATAGTCTCCTTAATGAGTAAATGCGTAACTGTGGCCAACAATTTGTTGGTCGGTGTACGCCCCACTCGAGTAGGTGGTCGCCAATGTCGACGCACACTTCTCACCGTACCTGAATGGAGAAAGCTGAAGGTAATCGAGCATGATTAGGTTGGATTTGACATAAAAATAGAAATAACAAATCACATATGTTGCATACTATAAAACCACGGATAACTTTTGTAATCTTAATTGTTTCCGAAGGTGTTTTAGAGTGGCACATATTTCATAGTTAGAAGAGTTTTGTTCTGGCCTTTCAGTTTTATTATTTTCCACTAACCAAGGGAATCTGCCCTGCTGTGACGCACTGCTAATACTCAGCGTCATCGGACTGTCAGTGTACCCATCACAATTACAGTCATCCTGGTAATGACCACCGTTGCCCGAGGCCCACACATAGATTGTGCCCTTGCCACCACGACCCTGTAACCATTTCAGTATTCTGTTAGTTACATACAAACATTTTATTTACTAACTAAACTGTTAATACTTGTTTGTTGGACAATATGGGTTAAACCTGACTGTGGCACTAAGTAAAATAAAACAAAGCACAATTTAGCCATATGTTAAAGCCTCCATTCTCCATATTGACAGAGACGCTCCAACTTATAAACTAAGCAAGCAGGGAATATCGTTGTATTTTTATATATTGTATTATATATTTATGTAAGTAATTTTCCACCTCTTTGACGCCGGTAGCGAACGCCTGTGCGACGAGTCTGCCAGGTCCCTCGAGTGTCATGCCGTCATCGGTGGGTCCCCAGCTGGCGCTGAACACGTCCACCTTCTGCAGGTTGTACGATAGTGCTTCGGCCTCGACCCGATCCGTGACCGTACCGTCAAGCATGCGGATGCCTGCAATAGTGAAAACACAATTCGGACAAAAAGTTGAATTATGGTTAAAAAAATTATCTTTCTGAAAGTCAAGTGGTTAAAAGATAGATGAAAAGGGATCAGAAGAAACAATTCAAATAGATGGACTTGTCTATGGGACGCATTGGTCAGTGCTGATATTGATATTGTTTGTGATTGGTCTGATGAATATTGAGAAGGCATGGAGGAGTGAGAGTGTGAATGAGTCAGTCTAATCAGAGAGTGTGCGTGAATCGATTGATGTATGTGCAAAAACAAGCAAGAATCTAGTGAGTGAGTGAGTGAATGAGTAAATTCAACCTCCAACGCGTGCTCCATAAGCCACCCCCACGCCACAAATTCCATTATTTGCCTCCATGCCAATCTCACCGGCACAACGTGTACCGTGTCTGGAAGCCAATTATAATCCGTTTATTTGATTAAAACTCTTTTCTTGGACATTCTTTTCGTAAAACATTTCCCTCACTCCTAAATCTATGCCATTAAAATGCATGTTTAAATAAAAAAATATGTTCTTCAATGACCGAAGAAGTTAGCGGGATCATGCCGAATGAGGTGGTTTTTGTGTTTAAGGTAAACTAATTTACCATATCGAACGGACAGACGGACAGACGTACTGCATTTGGACGTGAGGGAAAGGTTTTACGAAAAAGTCCCCGGAAAAGTCTCAACCTGATAAACTGTGCAATGTTCGCTCTTTCAGGTATGATGCCATTAAAGGCATTTTGAAAGGTTTGGGTACATGGTTGAAGGGTTAGTATATTGAGAACATGACACCAGTTATTTCGAATGTTTAGGTGTTAGAGTCAAGAGGTATAGATTATCTACTAACTTATTGTCATCATTCTGCTGCGGTGTTGGGTCGTCATCATTGTCGTTCAGATCGTAACTGGCTTCCGGTGCCTGAATCCAGCACAATTATACAACTTGGATAGTAAATAAATATATCGATTATTAGAAAATGTTAGACAAGTAACGAATAAATAATGGCATAAATAAAGCTTCAATGTGTGCATTTACATATGTTCCATTTATAGCATGTCTTTTACGAATCTAATCTGAAGCTTTAAAATGAATCTAAGGCACTCTTTCCAAATTAAAAAAAAACTATTAAAACTAGACCATTTATAAAAACTTCATCGAATATGTCTCATCAATAAACCATTGATTAAAAAAGGCCTCGAAAGTAAACCTACAGAATCTCACTCGTGGCTTAATGACAATATTACTAGTAGGATAGTTTAAATATTACTAATTTTAAAAATCATAATTATACAGTATTAGACTATGAACAGTGCATTTTTCGAAATCCCATTGACCAACTAACGTAATTATTAATGA